>CM062289.1:183185917-183573510 GCA_031216915.1 Pictodentalium vernedei
GTCCCCTACCGGACTAATGAGCATTAATAATTATACAAATGTTATAACCTAGATGTGATCAGCATGAATTCCGTTGAAGCATTTCCAAAAAAAGTCCAGAAAACTGTTATTTTGGCACTTTTCCATATTTCCAAGGGCCATAACTCACACAAGAATAATGCAATCAGCATGAAACTCAAACTTGATCTGTAAGTCATCGTTCTATAGTAGGTTACCAAGAATGAAATCATTTGGTTGAAGCATTTCCAAAAAAAAGTCCGGAAAACTAAAGTATGACTGACAGACTGACAGACAGACTGACTGACAGACTGATGGATGGACAGAGTACAAATGAAACTTGATCTGTAAGTCATCTTTCTATATTAGGTTACCAAAAATGAAATCATTCCGTTGAAGCGTTTCCAAAAAAAGTCCGGAAAACTAAAGTATAACCGACAGACTGACTGACAGACTGACGGATGGATGGACAGAGTGTAAATGAAACTTGATCTGTAAGTCATCGTTCTATAGCAGGTTACCAAAAATGAAATCATCCCGTTGAAGCGTTTCCAAAAAAACTCTGGAAAACTGATATTTTGGTGCTTTTCCATATTTCCAAGGGCCATAACTCACACAAGAATAATGCAATCAGCATGAAACTCAAACTTGATCTGTAAGTCATTGTTCTATAGTAGTTAACCAAAACTGAAAACATTCCATTGAAGCGTTTCCAAAAAAACCTCCGGAAAACTGATATTTTGGTGCTTTTCCATAGTTCCAAGGGCCGTAACTCACACAAGAATAATGCAATCAGCATGAAACTCAAACTTGATCTGTAAGTCATCGTTCTATAGTAGTTTACCAAAAATGAAATCATTCTGTTGAAGCGTTTCCAAAAAACCTCTGGAAAACTGATATTTTGGTGCTTTTCCATATTTCCAAGGGCCGTAACTCACACAAGAATAATGCAATCAGCATGAAACTCAAACTTGATCTGTAAGTCATCGTTCTATAGTAGTTTACCAAAAATAAAATCATTCCGTTGAAGCATTTCCCAAAAAACTCCAGAAAACTAAAGTGTGACTGATAGACTGACAGACAGACAGACTGACAGATGGACAGACTGACAGATGGACAGAGTGCAAACCTATAGTCCCCTCCGGCGATGACGGTAGGGGACTAATAAAAAATGCAGACAGTGTTGTCCTTTTCTAAAATGCAGACCTATCGCTGTATTCGAAAGTGTTTTGAATGCCTAGCTTTGTTCTTGGATATATGAAGCACATTTGGCCACTACTTGTTCTGATGAAATATTATTTTATTATCAGTTCTGGTGCAGATACGGTAGCAGACTTCCAGGAACCAGTGGTGCCTACAGTCAACTCTATGAGTTCATTACATATGTGTTTCTGTTCTATACATCCCAACCTTCATTTTGATGTATAATTTGTGAATATTCAATCTGAATTTAAGGAATATGAGACGTGAGAATTTCAAAATAAACAAAATTCCATTACTTATATATATTTCAATCAGAAATATACTAAGCTCATATACCTCGTGTCTCAGTTTAATAACGTGTGTTATGAACTTGTGTTTGTGCATGGTCTACAGATAAAAGGGACAGGACATATCACAATGTAATGTTCATTTTTAAACATTTTACCTTCCTTGATGTGTTTCTCCAATGTTTTCTGGGATGCTGTTCAACACTGTACAAACACATCAAGGGAGGTAACAGAATTGAACTGCAAACTTTTCACACTGAAACCATATCTAAATGTTTTGTTGCAATGTTATAGTTCTGCAAATAGGTAAATTAAAAATGTTAAGTGAACTATCATATGAAGCTAATTTTTTCAAGAAAACTCTTCAAAGAAGTACTTTATAAAATTTCTCAATTTTGGTCCTCACTAAGCAAAAATTCCCAATAGGAAGGGACCTGGACCCTTTCCAAATCAGGTGTGTGGACCCCTGCTTATTTTTTTATCCACTTTTCATAGAAATTTGCATGTAGACTTGCACTGATGTATAATGTAGTGTAATTTTACTCACAAACACATACAGATTTTCTTTTGTGCTCCAGTTATATTTCTGTCAACAAGTATTTAACCCTTTGCTACTTTTGTATGCCTTGTGACGTATGAAATCAAACAGCACATTGATACCTTGTGGTCATTTGTTTTGTTATTATTTTTCAATTTTTTAAAGTTTTAACCTTAATTCCTATTTTCTTCCAAACAGTGCTTAGTAACAACCGTTGAGCCAAATGTTATCACAGCTTAAAATACTAATATAATCCTGTTGTCAAGACTTCTTAACTGGTTGAGTACCAGAATCCACTATCAGGACTTTCAAAAAATGAGGATACCAGAGCAAAAGCCAAGACTTTCCTTGTTTCATTTTCAGTCAAACACAAATACAAGTTTGTTTATATAAATTTGTTTTCTTACAAATTATTGGAGAGTGCCTTTGAGCAACAAATTCAGACTGTTAATCACTAATGTGAAAAATATCTCGTTATTTGTACTTTCCGACGTATGACGTCATATTTTGAAAGACACTGAAGAAACTGAATTCCCAGTGGCATTTGAACGTCAGGATAATTGACGTCTCAAAGGGTTAATTCACCATGACACCATAAAATTGTTAACACAATTAGTGGAACTATGCGGCATAATGTTAAATTAAGTCTCAACTGAGCAACAATTCTTCCATTAATTTAAAGAAAATGATTGTTTATGGTATTTCTTAGATTCATTCAACTGGAATATATCAGTTGGTCGGAAAAGCAAAACCACATGTTATTTTTTCCGACCACCTGAAATATTTGGTGAGTCTAAGAGTTGCCCGGTGGTTCTCTCCAGGTACTCCGGCTTCCTCTTCCCATAAAACTGTCCCACACAAAGTGACTCTGGCTGTCAAAAGTATCATTAAACTGCAATAAATAAATAAATTTATGATATCCAATTGAGGTATCAAGTGTGCTCCAAATCAGTCACAGAGATCTTTAGTTATGGAGCAGAAGTAAAATTTCATCACACACAATCCACTTATCAAGATGGAATTCAATCAGTCAAACTCAACTTTAATAGCCCCTGCCTACTTTTGTGTTATGAAAGGAATAATCTCATTAACAACCTGGACATATATTCATACCCAGTAATGACACTCACCAAATATCATTTAATTTCTTTAATCACAACTGAACATATCTTCTAAAAGTCTGCAATTTTTGTAAGTTCAAAGTCGACTACGGATATAACTTTGGTAAAATTAACTGAATCAAAACTTCCTTTCCATATGCACATGATGCACATGTACACATCATACTCATACTGCACACCAAGTTTCGTAAAAATCCAATGAAAAATGCAGGAGCAGTTAAGCAGACAAGCATTTATGAAATTTTTCGATTACCAAGGGCTACATTCAAGCAAAATTTGTCTACTCTTGATACTGATTCTTCAGACCAAGTTTCATAAAAATCCATTGAAAAATGCAGGAGCATTTAAACGAACAAGCTTTGTAAGGGGAATTTTTCTATTTCCAAGGGATGTAATCATGCAAAATTTGTCGCATCGAAAATATTTGACCACTTGAACATCTGCACTTGATACTGATACTTCAGACCAGGGTTCGTAAAAATCTACAGAAAACTGTAGGAAGAGTTAAGCAGACAAAGTTTGTGATGGATGGATGCACAAATGGGCAAATGGATGCCCAGACAGACGAACACCATTTCAATATTCCCCTCCAGACTTTGTTGGCGGGCGATAATTCAAAGTCGACAAGGGCTATAACTCTGAAAAAATTATTTGAATAAAAACTCCTTTCCATATGCATCTCCTACTAATACAGCACACCAAGTTTTGTAAAAATCCAATGTAAAATGCAGGAGGAGTTAAGCGGACAAGCATTTGTGACAGAAATTTTGCTATTACCAAGGGCCATAACCATGTAAAATTTGTCACATCAAAAATTCCTAACCACATGCATATCTACCCTTCATACTGATATTTCAGACCAAGTTTCATTAAACTCCAATAAAAAGGTAGGAGGAGTTAAGCAGACAATCCTTTTTGATGGAAATCTTGCTATTTCTAAGGGCTGTAACCATGTAAAAAATCGTCGCATCGAAAATTCCTAACCACATCTACACTTGATAGTGATACTTAAGACCAAATTTCGTAAAAATCCACTGAAAAATGTAGCAGTAGTTAAGAGGACCATGCAAAATTTGTCACATCAAAACTTCCTGACATGCACATCTACACTTAATACTGTTACTTCAGACCAAGTTTCGTAAAAATCCAATAAAAAATGTAGAAGTTGTTAAGCGGACAAGCCTTAGTGATGGAAATTTTGCTATTTCCAAGGGCCGTAGCCACGCAAAAATTTGTTGCATCCAAAAATCCTGACCACCCATGCACAGCTGCACTTGATAATGATACTTCATACCAAGTTTCATAAAAATCCACTGAAAACTGTAGGAGGAGTTAGCGGCACAATGTTTGTGATGGAAGGACAGACTGATGGACAGACAGACACCATTTCAGTATCCCCCTCCCGACTTCGTTGGTGGGGAATAATAAAAAGCTGAAGCTCTAGCTGCAGAATGGAAATCAATTTCAAGGTAACTGTGACCTTGACCATTCGGGTGATGACCCCAAATTAAATATGTTTTTCCTCTCATCATGTCTAATCTTAAATCAAGTGCACTCCAATTCCAAATCAGTCAAAGATATCTTTAGTTAAAAGGCAGAAACTAATTTCTAGTTCACTGTGACCTTGATCTTTGGCACAATGTCCGCAAACTAAAGAATGTTCTACCTCTGATCATGCACAGTCCACATATCAAGATTTTCAGTGGAGAAAAGGGAGCCCATTGAAAGTGTGGGCATGTTGGAGTGGGAAAGTTTCCATGATCATGCACCCGGCTGACAACTGGTTGGCTCAGAGGAAGAAAATTAGAAATACTGATCCACAGGAATGTAATTCATTACAGTATTGAGGGGATAAAGGCAGATAAAAAAATTCACCCCCTCCTGGTTTGTGTCCAGGATTTGTGCACTTTCCTGAAGAAAATTCAAGAACTTTTATGGCACTTTTTCATTGCTATTCAAGATTTTCCAAGGATAAAAAATAAGCAGGGTTCAAAACTTTTCAAGGCCATTCACATTTACATACCATGCACACAGGATAATTTGGTGCATCTACCCTTACAAACATCCGACACATTTCCATGTTTGTTGTTTTCAAGACCCATACTTAAATTACAATTTTCATTTTCAAATGAAATTCTACACACAAGTGAAGAAGGAATAATAAAAAATTATAGTAAACAGTTTGGGTACTGGAGGGGAGACAGACATAATACAAAGAAAAGCTACATGAATTTCTGAGAATCAAAGTATATGAATGCGCATCTCATATAGACAGCATGGTTCATATCATGCTGGGTTCTAACACATCAGCTGTAAAAAAAAATTCCTACCTATTCCAGACCATCTCTAGAGACCAAAGCCTCAGTTTTTCAGACACAGCACCTAAAAGCATCCAATATTGTAATGAACATTTTGGGGCAATAGACCCCCAACTATCAATGATATACAGTTACCAGTGTACTAATTTCTCTTCACTTTCATATTTTTCAATACAAAGGAGAGCAGTTATGTCATGTTTACTTAAGGGAGCAGTTATGTTATGCTTACTATTTTCACATCTATCATGGGGCTGGATACACTAAATGATAAAATTTAGCTCCAATAAAAGCTAAAGATAATAGGTAAGAACAACATTAATTGCTCCTATATCCTGATAAATTCTGTCTTCTGCCTGGTCAGAATGCAGAGGACAAATAGCCAAGGCAAAGGACGCACCCAACAACCAAGGTATATGAGAGCGTGCAACATCCAGGGTATAAGGGCATACAAAACATCAGGGGTATATGGTTTAAAAGAAAGCTTTTCTCATTTGCTCATCTCGGTATAAAAATCAAACCCAAAAATCAGAAAATAGTCAGAAAAATATCATCAGATTTCTGACAATTCGATCATATTTTGCTGTTATTAGTTAAATAATTGAATAATTAAATCACTCAACTTGAGAAAAATAAAATAAGAGCAAATGTGTCAACAAATATTTAGCTTCTGATATGTTTACATTTCCAATAACAACCCAAGGGACATAACTCTATCTGTTGTCTTCTGCGTTTGTAAAAACATACGAAACAATTATTCACCAGTTTGGTCCAACTGATTGCAAAGCGTGAGAAATGCATCCAAAAATTTGTTCCCACTATGTTTCTATTGTGTTTCAAATGGGATAAAAATGTTATCTCTGCCAGCATGTATGGTATAGGGAGATTTAATACCTGGATATCTCATTTAAAACCGATCCCACACACACAACAAAACAGGTTAGCAGCCTGTGGACATGGTATTTTCATCTGATTGTATGAATTTGCACCTATGTAATATAATGGTGGATCCATATCAAGTTTGGTAGCATGTTTCAATCATGATAAAACTTCTTTCTCTGATGTGGACTTCAATTTAATGACAACAGTAAATTCTGCTCCATTCAAAATTTACATTGTGGACAACATTGAATTTTTGTTATGAAACATGAACCGGATGATTTTTGTACACTGCATCTCATATTATGAGCCATTAGTACAGGGGGTGAATTCACAGAACGACACGTGTGTGTAAATGGGTTAATCGATATGGCACGAGTGCCAGCGTGAAAGGATAAAATGAGAGGCTGCATGCCCTGGGTTTTATCCTTCTGTGATGGCACAAGTGCCATATCGATTAACCCATTCACACACGTGTATTGTTCTGTGTTTATTACATACCTTCACATCCATACATCACATCCCTGGAGTTCCAATGTGTTCTATGTGCCTAGTGGCATATAGAACACATTGGAACTCAGGGGACAATTTTCAGCTATAGCTTGTGATTCAAATTATAATTGCATTGCAAAAATAGTCTGTTACAATTTTTGTTCTGCACATATGTGCAGAACAGATTTTTATTTACTGCATGGTTTAGTGTTGCTGTAGATGGGGATTTCATAGAACAGGTGTGTAATAAAAAGTAGAATGGGGAAGCTAGCTGAGTGAGGGGTGAGGGGTTGAGTGGGGTTATTCTGTCATTCCAGTATGAGGCCCATCTGAAATAAATTAAAACTACAAAATAATTCTTCATTTTAGCACTGGCAAATAACGCTACAGAAATTTTAATATTCCATTATTATTTTTAAGACTTCTCTTTCAATCTTGGCCAGACTTGCTAAAAAAATACAAAGGAACAAATTAAAAGAGCTTGACTGACTGTTTAAAAAGGTAGAAGTGGGCCATTTTTCTCAATACCAGAATAAAAATGAAAGTTTAAATGACACTGAAGCTCAACTTGTCCAAGAAGGGACAGAACTAAATAGAAGGATCCAGTAATGCCAAGTCACTCACTCACATATCTCCAGAAAAGACACCAAAGCTACACATGAAATTTGAAAAAGATGAGGTGAGAGATGTGGCCTGTAGGTTCTGCTAATGGAATTGCTGACAATTTACATGCCAAATCCAAGATGGCCACTGACGCCATGTTTTCAATGAAATTCAGAAAATTTTGATAGGTCCCATCTAGACATCACACCAAAGGTGCATGTGAAATTTTGAAAAGGATGGGGTGTGGGATTGTTGACAATTTTTCTGCTGAAACCAAGATGGCTGCTGGCAGCCATGTTTTTGACTAAAATTCAGAAAAATCACACCAAAACTACATATGAAATTTGAAAAAAGATTGGGTGAGAGATGCATCCTGCTGGGTGTACTAATGGAATTGTTGACAGTTCATATGCCAAATCCATGATGGCTGCTAGAGGCCATACTTTTTAACAAAATTCATAAAAATTAAATAGTGCCCATCTAAACATCACACCAAAGCTATATATGAAAATTAAAAAAGATCAGGTGAGAGATGCAGCCTGTAGGGTGTGCTAATGGAATTGTTGTAAATTTATATTCAAATCCAAGATGGCTGCTGGTGGCCATGTTTTTCGCTCTAGACATCACACCAACGCCACGTATGAAATATCAAAAAGATCAGGTGAGAAATGCAGCCTGCAGCATGTGCTAATAGAATTGTTGGCAATTTATATGTTAAATCTAAGATCGCCGCTGGCAGCCATGTTTTTCAACGACATTCGAAAAAATTTGATAGCTCCCATCTAGACACTGACCCAAAGCCAAATATTAAATTTAAGACTGATCGGGTGACAGCTGCGGCCTGTAGGGTGTGCTAAAGGGATTGTTGGACAATTTATATCTAAATCCAAGATGGCCACTAGCGGCCATGTTTTTCAACTAAATGCAAAAAAATTTGATTTCTCCCATCTAGACATCACACCAAAAGCTACATACAAAATTTAAAAAAGAACGAGTGAGAGATGTGGCCTGTATGGTGTGCTGATGGAATTGCTGAGAATTTATATGCCAAATCCAAGATGGCCACTGGTGGTCATGTTTTTCAACGAAATTCGGAAAAAATCATTAGCACCCATTTAGACATTTCCCCAAAGCTACATATGAATTTTGTGACAGTTTGGGTGAGAGCTGCTGCCTGTTGGGTGTGCTAAAGGAATTGCTGGACAATATATATCCAAATTCAAGATGGCCACTGGCAGCCATATTTATTTAATGAAATTCAAAAAAATTTGATAGCTCCCATCTAAACATTGACCTAAAGCACATATGAAGTTTGGAACTGATCAGGTGAGAGCTGCAGCCTGTAGGGTATGCTAAAGGAATTGTGGATGGACAGAGATACGGATGCACAGACGTATGGACATACAACGGATCCCAATAGCTCATACTTGACGTTGTCAAGTTGAGCTACCTATTCCCCACCTGCATGTAATGTTAAAATTAATTTTCCTCTCCTTTTACCAATTCCGTGGGAACCCAACATACGGCTCATCTAAACAGTGTGTACAATTTGCACTTCCTTCATTGCCTCAGAAAGCCTTTGTGAGTGGGATTAATTCCTCTATGTTAGCGATTGTTTCTTTAAAAGATTCACCAACATCAGATCAGGAAAGGTTTTCACTCTCGGAGTCTTGTAAGATATATGTAAAACACTTAAGTTCAGATTCATTTGTATTGATTCACAAGAATATGATGCAGGAATATTGCACTTGGTCTTTACTGCCAAAACTCATAGAATGCAATGATTCCAAAACAAGATTTAACAAAGTTACCTCCCTTACACACAAGTATTTCTATATTATTATTATATAGTAATTCACTTAAAGCAGGCATAGCTCGTCCTATGGGCCAGTTTGGCCAGGGGCCAAAGGTCTCCCAACCTCAAGGGCCCCCCCTCCCCACCTCCCACAGCTCAACATGAGCCGACAAGGTCAAACAAGAGGCCCCACGTGGCCTTAATCGCTCACCTGACAAAGTGACTCTAAGAAGTATTTTAGGTCACCTTCACCATGTCATGCCTCATCAACATTAACTGGTTGAGTGATAGATTTTGTTTGAAGTTCAACATTTGTTACCTAAAATTAGTTTTATTTAAAATCATTGGTGTGTGGCCAATCTCCAATGATTTTTAATAAAGCAAATTTATCTCTGCAGACAAACTGGTTTAGCATGAAGCACAAACAAGGAATGTGAAGAGATAGCCTTGGACATCTCTCCCCAACTGTGGATATCTTCCATGTGCTACATGTATATATTTGCATGCAAGAAAACAAAAATTTTCACAAATTTTATTTTTTTTTATCATCATTGGAACAAGCTCAAACAGCTTATTCCAATAGGGGTATGGGAAGATCAGGTATATTTTTGAGACAGAAATGTGAATATATAAATAATGGTGTTTTTTTGTGAATGATGTTGGAGAATTTTGCATAAAGATATGGTAAATGGTTTGTTCTAGATACAGAATGATGCAAAAGTATTTAAATTTGATTAGGCAAGTTGTTCCTATAATGCATTTAAAAATTGAAGTAACTGTTTTTTTGCTGACAAACTTTTAGATGTGTGTGTCTGTGTTTGTGTGTGTGTGTGTGTTTGTGTGTGTGTGTGGGGGGGGGGGGGGGGGTAAGAGTGTTCTTGCAAACAAAATTCCTGAATAAATGGAAAATTTTATTTTTTGTGTGAAAGACATAGTGCGTGAATGTTGATTGGAACAAGCTTAGAGAGCTCATTTTAATGTGAAGTCATAAAGCTGTGTTTTACGTACGAAATTCTGGAATAACTAAAAAAATTGCTTTTTTGACTCAAAAAGCATGGTGTGCGACCTCTCATTGGAATGAGCTCAAAAAGCTCATTCCAATGGGGTATTTACAAGCATTAAGTACATGTATGTTTAAGAGACAAAAATTAAAATTTGAATAGCGATTTTTGCGAAGAATGCTGACAAGTTTTGGCAGTTATGCTGGTAAAAAGGTAAGATATGCAAAGTGGTTGTTTTTTAGAGGCGACATTTAATTAAGGGGAATTAACCCTTGATTACTGAGGTAACTTCTAAAAGTACTGAAATTTCATGAAGCAATGTGAATAACAGACAACAGTTGCCTAAAAATTTCATGAATAACTAAAATTTTTATTCCTTTGTCTCGAAAACATGGCATATGCTTGTTGGAATGAGCTGAATGCGTGTGTTCCAATGAGGGGTCATAAAATTTGAACGAAGATTTGTGTGAATAATGCATTAGTACTGCTAGATTTGGGTAAACGGTTCACCCTGGATACCACCCCTTCTATAGTAGATCTTTTCTGCAAATTTTGTCTAAGATTCTATCAACTTTACAAATAAATACGTTCATGAATCACAATCAGATCCACCCTACAATGTTGCATACCAAATATCAAAAGATTCTGCCTGCTGGATCTGGAGAAGAAGATTTTTTAAGAAATATGCCTGAAATGCACTAAGTTAAAATTTGGGCTCCTATACGGAGCCCAAATATAAACCCAGGCTGCCGACTTGAACAAACTTGAATCAGATCCACCCCACAATGTTGCTTACCAAATATGAAAAGATTCTGAAGCTGGATCTGGAGAAGAAGATTTTTTAAGAAATTTGCCTGAAATGCACTAAGTTCGAATTCGAGCTTCTATAGTGAGCCCAAATATGAAACTAGGAAGCCGATTTGAACAAACTTGAATCAGACCCACCCCACAATGTTGCATACCAAATATCAAAAGATTCTGCCTGCTGGATCTGGAGAAGAAGATTTTTTTAATAAATTTGCCCGAAATGCACTAAGTGCGAATTCGGGCTTCTATATTAAGCCCAAATATGAATCCAGGGGGCCGATTTGAACAAACTTGAATCAGATCCACCCTGCAATGTTGCATACCAAATATCAAAAGATTCTGCCTGCTGGATCTGGAGAAGAAGATTTTTGAAGAAATTTGCCTGAAATGCACTAAGTGTGAATTCGGGCTTCTATATTAAGCCCAAATATGAATCCAGGGGGCCGATTTGAACAAACTTGAATCAGATCCACCCCGCAATGTTGCATACCAAATATCAAAAGATTCTGCCCGCTGGATCTGGAGAAGAAGATTTTTGAAGAAATTTGCCCGAAATGCACTAAGTTTGAATTCGAGCTTCTATAGTGAGCCCAAATATGAATCCAGGGGGCCGATTTGAACAAACTTGAATCTGATCCACCCCGCAATGTTGCATACCAAATATCAAAAGATTCTGCCTGCTGGATCTGGAGAAGATGATTTTTTAAGAAATTTGCCTGAAATGCACTAAGTTCGAATTCGAGCTTCTATAGTGAGCCCAAATATGAATCTAGGAAGCCGATTTGAACAAACTTGAATCAGATCCACCCCACAATGTTGCATACCAAATATCAAAAGATTCTGCCTGCTGGATCTGGAGAAGAAGATTTTTTAATAAATTTGCGCGAAATGCACTAAGTCCGAATTCAGGCTTCTATATTAAGCCCAAATATGAATCCAGGGGGCCGATTTGAACAAACTTGAATCAGATCCACCCCGCAATGTTGCATACCAAATATCAAAAGATTCTGCCTGCTGGATCTGGAGAAGAAGATTTTTGAAGAAATTTGCCCGAAATGCACTAAGTTTGAATTCGAGCTTCTATAGTGAGCCCAAATATGAATCTAGGGGGGCGATTTGAACAAACTTGAATCAGATCCACCCCGCAATGTTGCATACCAAATATCAAAAGATTCTGCCTGCTGGATCTGGAGAAGATGATTTTTTAAGAAATTTGCCTGAAATGCACTAAGTTCGAATTCGAGCTTCTATAGTAAGCTCAAATATGAATCTAGGGAGCCGATTTAAACAAATTTGCATCAGATCCATCCCACAATGTTGCATACCAAATATCAAAAGATTCTGCCTGCTGGATCTGGAGAAGAAAATTTTTTAAGAAATTTGCCTGAAATGCACTAAGTTCGAATTCGAGCTTCTATAGTGAGCCCAAATATGAATCTAGGAAGCCGATTTGAACAAACTTGAATCAGATCCACCCCACAATGTTGCATACCAAATATCAAAAGATTCTGCCTGCTGGATCTGGAGAAGAAGATTTTTTAATAAATTTGCTTGAAATGCACTAAGTTCAAATTTAGGCTCCTATACTGAGCCCAAATATAAACCCAGGGGGCCGATTTGAACAAACTTGAATCAGATCCACCCCACAATGTTGCTTACCAAATATGAAAAGATTCTGCCTGCTGGATCTGGAGAAGAAGATTTTTTAAGAAATTTGCCTGAAATGCACTAAGTTCGAAATCGGGCTCCTATACTGAGCCCAAATATGAACCCAGGGGGCCGATTTGAACAAACTTGAATCAGATCCACCCTACAATGTTGCATACCAAATATGAAAAGATTCTGCCTGCTGGATCTGGAGAAGAAGATTTTTTAATGTTTTTCCCATTGCCTACAGTGTTAAAAAGTGCTGACTCAGCACTTTTTCAAAGTCCTGAAACTGTACCCTATGATAAAACCGATGGCAATTTTTTTTTACCAATCCTTTCTGTTGGTCCTAAGGAAGCTGCACACCAAATAAAAATTCTCAATGCCGTGCAGTTTTGGAGATATGGGCGTTTTAAATTTTTTCTATTTTTAGCTCCTGCGGTTCCCACGGGGCTGCGGGAAAATTTTTTTTTGCATAAATCAAGTACTCATGACCCAATAAGCCCTCACATAAAATTTGGTTCAAATCAGCCTCTCGGTTTGAAAAATAGAAATTTTGGGCGGGGCAAAAAATTTTGCCCCTCTCATAACAACGCCAAGTATAGCCCCACAAAC
The DNA here is from genome assembly GCA_031216915.1 of Pictodentalium vernedei. Classification (NCBI taxonomy): domain Eukaryota; kingdom Metazoa; phylum Mollusca; class Scaphopoda; order Dentaliida; family Dentaliidae; genus Pictodentalium; species Pictodentalium vernedei. Next base: position 183,199,218 of record CM062289.1, read on the forward strand.
TTCTCTTGAACAAATCTGAGTCTACACCTCAAAAGGAAGCTGCACACCAAATATCAAGTCTCTGCTACTGCTGGTTCATGAGAAGAAGATTTACAAAGATTTTGGTGCCCCTTGGGGGCGTGGCACCACCCAGGAGGGGGGGCAACTTCATTTGAACAAATCTGAATTGGCATTAGGTAATAAACATTTAGCCAACATTTGAATAAAATTGGGCTAGTGGTTTAGGAGGAGAAGTCGATAATGTAAAGTTAACGCCGGACGGACGACGACGGACGCCGGACGACGGACGCCGGACAGAAAGTGATTAGTAAAGCTCCCCTTGAGCTTCGCTCAGGTGAGCTAAAAAGGCCAACAAGCTCACAAGAGACAGGAAGAGAGAGAGTTTGAATTTGGGTATGGTAAATAGTCAACGGTGATCTCTTTGTGTACACCTTTCACATGGGTCCCTGTCAAATTCTGCAGACCATTGTGGAGCCCTCACATTGGTCCTAAGACTAGGCAGGAGATCCAGCATTTGTACACGAAGGATCCCTGGACAAAATAGACCACATACTGGGGCCTCCACATCACTCCACTACACTCGACAGTGGTCCCATGCATGTGCATGATGCCCACTCCTACCCCGAAAAAGAGACACCTTTATTAAAGGATGTATTTTATTATTAATGAAGGTTTTATTTTATTCAAGTCTCTCAAAAAGTACAACAGGCCTAAACTATTTTGTCTGTTGGGGTCTCTTTCAAGTATATAGAGTCACTATCGCCATACTACATTTAGATTTTTGTACAAAAGGGACATCAAATTATTACTTTTTCTACTTGTAATTCCTCAGTGCATTGACTCTCAGAATCAATAATTTTTCTCTTTTTCATATAAAATTTTCAAAATTTCCCCCCATGAGTTCAAATCATGGTCAGCCCGATGCATCTTGGTGCTCCTAATTTATGGCCACAGGCCTCCACTTACCATCCCACTGCCACTGAACATAAGTTGCAATCAGCAGTAAATGGGTAATTCAACAAAAGTCACATTTGGCAGCAAATGAGTTAACCAATGTATTTACATACATATAACCAGCAAAGAGTAGTGTGTAATGTAAGACAACAAACTAAATAATATTCCAACCTGTAGATGATACCATTTCTACACATTTTTCTCCACCATTTGCATCATTTGGCTCAGAAGGTGCCCAGTTTGCGAAATCAAATGCAGAGTTATCAGGCCATCTAAAAAATGTAAAAATCAAAACAATTATTTGCAGGTCTGAAAATAAGCAGTCTGACATTTGCAGAATGAGGTTCCCAGAGGGTGAATTTGATGATGCTATCCCATACAGTGAGCCAATTTATCCTCTGGGTACCTCTTTCTGTTTAGTTTTGAGACCTGATTCAGAATGAGGTTCACAGAGGGTAAATTTAGTGATGCTACCCTGCTGGGTAGCATCACTAAATTCACCCTCTGGGGACCTCATTTTGCAGATGACAGTCTGCTAATTTTCTGGCTTGATTATTTGACAGACTAAAAAAATTTAGTTTGTTTCTCATTAATTGCTGCGTGGTTGGAGAACAGGTTCCTCGAACATTAATACAATTTGGAAATGAAAAAAAAAATTTACTTGGAAAATAACTTGCAGAACTGAAAAACTAAAATGAGTATTTATTAAAGTAATCTTGTCCACTTAACATTGTCAGTGATGAAAAATAAGTACTTTTAGGTCAAACAAAATTTAATAATTGATTCTCAGGCAGTTTTTTTAAAAAACGAATGAGGGAGGGAGTTTTTTATTTTTTATTCCTGATGGAATGGTCGCCGATGCCTGAAGTCCAGTTGTGAGAGCCTAAAATTAAATACCAGAGCTTCCATGTTGATTTCAGTGATAGTTTTTTTTTTTGTAATAGTGATCATACAACATAAAATAAATATAGAACAACTAAAATGAAGATTAAAATTAATAAGGAGTATTTTAACTTGTTGAGTGCAAGAAGCCAGAATCAGACCTTTCAAAAAAATGGGGGTGCCAGTGCAAAAAGCCAACATTTTCCTTACCCATGTTTTGTATTCAGTCAAATGTAAATAATAGTGTGTTTATACAAATTTGTTCTATTATAAATTATTGGAGAGTGCCTGCATGTTGGCACTCTCCAATAATTTGTAATAAAACAATTTTTGATGAACAAATTTAAACCACTAAAACTAATGTAGCTCTCAACCAGTTAAATAAATATTTTTGTACATCCACGAGAATCGTGTCTCCTTTTGCGAAGAGAATAACAATACTGTATCATTGTATATGACATTGCATCGCAACTAGCGATGTGATACCACTAAAATCACACCCTTTGCCTTCAAAATAAATATGACAAACGCGGGCCGAAAAAACAAATGCGTTGGTGCCTGAGAATCAGAAGACTAATTTTCTTTAGCCTTAGTAATATTTGAAGGATTAACACAAGAAATGGGTTGGAAAGATTCATTTTCAATTCTTCTTTCACCTCTTTTAAAGGAAGCCAATGGGGCCTGGCCAATTAGCTGTTTTATTTTGGGAAATGATTTTGGTATTTACTCAGTCCATTTATTTCATCGCCATGGGTATTAACATTCTTATGGACTGGTTCTCAATCTTGCATTGATTGTACGGTTCGATGAGTTGATTTGACCCACAAATGGTGTTGTACTTTGTATTTCCTCGTGCTGTTAATGTCACTGTGCAGTATCAGTTTTTCAGGTATTTCCAAAAATGGCATGCCATGTGCTCTCTTCAGATGTGAATATTCTTTAACTTAGGTATCTAATAACATGTATTACATCTTCCAAATCCACTAAAAACATATAACAGTATCTGACAAAGTAGAAATAAGCAATCTGAATATGGGTGAAATAATTTATTGTCAAATGCAAGACTTCAACCTGCAAAATTACATGAAAAAATGCCAATATCAGTCATTTTCAGCCACCCAGCAGCCACAAAAGTAGAATTTTCCCACTACCCCATTTTCCTAACCCTGGAGCATAAAATAAGATAAGACAAAGTTGACTGCACAACCAAGAATAAAATGGTATGGCATACACAAAAACACACAAACAATTAAAACAAGCATTGAGTCAACCTTACAACATATATTATCAAAGTGACAGATTAGACAGATTAATCCTCACTGTTGCATCATTCCTGTGAGTGGGTGAACAATGCATGTGTCCAACTGATAAGCTTAACTAATTAGATGATCATGGCTTCGGGCAAAAAAGAAACGGTAGTTTTCACCAGTGGTATTGAATAATAGGCTTTTGAAACTTCACACATGGTTGTGACCACATTGTGCTTTTTAACCTTATTGATTTCTGTGCATCAGGATAAGAGTTATAAACTGGCCGACCTTGCAAATAACTTCAACATCTTCACAGGCAAAGAGTAACTCAAATCTTTTCAGTTTTCAGAGAAAGTGGAAGTGCGGAATTCCCTTCCTGACAAAGTTCATAAGCTCATTTAAAAAAACGCTGTAGTTGGAACAGGCTAAGGAAGCATGTAGTTCATCTTCAACCGAATCTGTCTTATACTGTTTGCAGTGCCTCTGTTCCCTGGGTATTGGTACCAGCTTTTTATAGCGACCCTATTCTATCTCCAAGTCATGAGCACTAATTCAGAATTTGGTGACAAATCTCCTTTCCTTCACGGGCAGTGTATTGATATAAAACTCCCTACAGTCGTTCTCTTTGACTGAATGATAGAACTTAATTAATACTCTCCAATTGAATGCCTTTTCATATCTAACTGCTCTTCCATGTCTGACAGTGCATGTCACAGAATTGCATTTTTAATTGTTTCTCAAAATAAAGGGGAGCACAGTTTGGGTTCATCCATACATTGCGAAACCCACAAGTTGAAAGGACACTTTTAATTTTTGATGTGGAGGTGTGATTTAGTTCCCGCATCTCCTTTTAAGCCAAACTTAACAATGGATTGGTTTGAGCACTCACAGCCTTCAGCCAATTTGACATGTACAAGTTTAGTTTTTATGTCAACAGCCAGTAGGTACCTGCCTAATTCTGCCAGCACTGTGGTACTGCAAGAATCTGAGTGTACTTGCAGTATACTTTTGCAGAACTGCAGGTGCACCGATTCAATCTGCTTGTAGTTATTTCAGACTGCTTGGTCTCCCCATCAGTGCAGAAATGATTTTTCGACTTGTAGATTTGTCGCGATTAGTACTAAACAAATCTATTTACCGATTAGTGAATCACTTGTCGATTAGTCGCCTGAATGTATTCTCTAAAACCTTGAAGTTTCCATTTTGTTTTCCTTCAAGAAATTTAATTTAATTTTATTAAAATGAAATCAGAATTTCAGTGCTTTCAATTTGAGGTGTGCTATCGCACTCACACTTCTACATTGGAAACAAGAAGCTCGCTTTTTCGTGCTTCTCTAATTTTCAAGAAAATAGATTAAATTACCGGGCAAAGATTCGAGATTCCATTACACTGATTAAAACACCCAAATTAGGTGTGAACAGAATACCTGCAAAATGTTATGTCATTTTGATTACCACTGACAGCAGAAGTACATCTGCAGATGTTCATGCTTTTTCAACACATTCTTGTTTTGGGTAAATGTTGCTGTAATAAGATTGGTGAGAAAACAAAAAGTCCCATAATGATATTTACTACTCAGAATGAAGTTTTACAACTCGCATTACACACACATACTGGCACATACTGACCAAACAAATCTTACTGTTTGGTCACTTGATGTATTTAATATTCAATGGGGCTACTGTTTAAAGTTTGTGTAGCTTTCATTGGGGGTTGATCAAGTTATGCAGGTCATGGAACAATCACGTTATCAGAGTACACTTCTTCGGTGACCTGTTTTCTGCTTTCAATGTTTTTTAGCACAATAACAAAGTGCAGAAATTTCTTATTAGATCACAATATGTAAGGGAATTTTGGGGGAAAAGTTCAATTTTGCTTAAACATATGTGACAGAACCAGATAATGGAACACCAAAGATTTATCGTTAGACCAATTTATTTTTTGCGGCACCGGTTGTTTGGTCATTTGGACATGGAGACATCAGCTTCTGTAAATGTCGCGCAGTTAGACCCATTAACTGTATCGTAATTTGGAAGCCACTCCAGCCAATGAATTTAGTTCAAACCACAGTTTTGTGGAATTTATTGCTAGTTTAGCAACTGACATTGCATAACCGACTAGTCGATTAATCGTCGACTAATACCCGTCGATTAGTAAAAATCCAAATGGCATTAAACGTTTTAACACTACTTTCCATGCTTCCGAACAATATAGAAGAACAGGTTTCACCAATGCATTGAATAGTTTTTCTTTCACGGGTATGTTATCCTTAAATAATGATAAAAACAGATGATTCAGTTTAAAGTAAGCTTTCAGTTCCCTAGCTCTAAGGACTATAGTGCTCTGGTGAAGCAGCTGGATGCCGTGAAAACAATTCCAAAGTACATGTATGAGGCCACCATTTGTAGCTGTTCGTCGCCACAAGTAAATAATGAACTATTAACCTTTCTACCTGACTTGTTGAAAATAAGCATTTTGGTTTTCTGCTTATTGACAGTGAGCCTCCACTTCTGACAAAAATCATGTAATGCGTTGAGGAACAATTGTAAGCCGTCTCTAGTAGTGGTGAGAAGAATGAGATCATCTGCAAACAGTAAACAAGGAATACCACTACCTTTTAATTTAGGAAATGTGTTATTATTTACTAAAGATACAGGAATGTCATCCATGAACAAATTAAATAGTGGGCTTAAATTATTCCCTTGCATTATGCCAACCGTTTTAGAAAAGCTTTTTGATAAAGCTTTACAGGTTTTCACCTGCAGTATGTTACAGGCGAACATTTCTTTGACCAATGGTACAACTCTCTGTTTCTAAAATGTGAAAAAAAACTATATGTTTCCATTTCGTTTTTCAGTTACATGCCTGGTAACAACTCTGTGTAAAAATTACATCTTGAAAAATAGTCAATTTTTCGAAACTGCCATTTCCCTTAATTCCTCTGGTAATTTACCTGTATGCATTAGACTCTAACTCTGTGACCAAAACATCAAATTCTCTTGTCCAATAAATAGGCTAATGTAATCATATATCTGATACTAAAAATATATCTTCAATTTACATGGCATTAGTATCAAAACATGCCCTATGTTTAAAATTTTACCTCTGTGTAATAGTAATAATAATGATAATAATAACACTTTGGCCGGCCGCTGATTTCTCGTAGTTCTCGGGTGAGAAGGCCATGCTTACCCATGTACTCCCAACTGCCTCCCTATTCCCATGCTTCTTCTCTCCTCCCAATACTCAGAGATGAACTGGTAGATGACATCCCTTGCCCCATTCTTCCCAATCTCTCCGATTAGCATATTAACTCTCTCCTTTGAGTCCCTCACTAACCACATGTCCTTCATTTTCCCATCCCACTTCCCCATGATACTTCCAGTGAATCTTATTCTTTTAGACTGGTATTTTGGGCATTCTAGAAGAAAGTGTTCCAGGGTTTACACCACGCCCAAATTACACATCTGGCCCCCTTTTCACTGTTTTTCCCAATTTTTCCCCACAGCTCCAGTGACTGCGACCTCAGCTTGAACAACAGTGACCCCCCTGAAAGTGCCATCAAGGTACTCTTCAAAATCAGGCTTCTCTTTATCATGCAGGCCACCCAAAGACCTCTTTGATTTGAACCCCTCTCACCATTTAAGGTTATGCATCCTCCATGACCCTTTCTCTTGATGATTTTCAGCTCAACTTTGCCGAAGCCAAATTTGAGCTTATGTCATGGCCAGTTGTCTGTTGTCCGTCTGTCCATCTGGCCGTCTCTCCGTCAACAATTCAATATGGCTCGGGCTAGAGGCCGTATTTATGAACCGATCTTTACGAAACTTCTTGGGTACCTTTGTTATGACTGTGGGACGAGAACGAGTGTTTTTGGGTCCAATCCGAAATTCAAGTTGGCCGTCAGCCGCCATTTTGTATCGACGATGCAGAAATCTGTTTTTTGTACAGAACTTCCATATGAAGGTGCTGATCTGAATAATTTTTTGTATGAATGTTTAGTACCATGGGATACATCACATATAATACGGGTTTTTTTCTCGTGCAGAAATTATGCAAATGAGATGAACTTTGATTTTTTCAGTGCTACTTACACACAGTAAGTGCACATGTCAATACGGCTCGGGCTAGAGGCTGTATTTATCAACCGATCTTCACAAAACTTCTTGGGTACCTCTGTTATCACCTTGGGATGAGAACGAGTGTTTCTGAGTGCGGTCCAAAATTCAAGATGGCTGCCAGTGGCCATTTTGTACCGAAATTAGATCTAATCATTTTTTTGTACACAACTTCTATACGGCTCAGGCTAGAGGCAGTATTTATGAACCGATCTTTACGAAATGTCTTGGGTACCTTTGTTATCACCGTGGAATGAGAACGAGTGTTTTTGGGTGTGGTCCAAATTTCAAGATGGCCACCAGCAACCGTTGTGTACCAAAATTAGTGCAATCAGTCTTTTGTACAGAACTTCTGTATGAAAGTTCTGATTTGAATAAATTTTTCTACGAATGTTTAATAAAATGGAATACATCACATATAGTACAGGTTTTTTTCTCGTGCAGAAATTATGCAAATTAGATGAATTTTGATTTATTTAGTGCCACTTATACACTGTAAGTGCACATGTCAATACGGCTCGGGCTAGAGGCTGTATTTATCAACCGATCTTCACAAAACTTCTTGGGTACCTTTGTTATCACCTTGGGATGAGAACGAGTGTTTCTGAGTGCGGTCCAAAATTCAAGATGGCTGCCAGTGGCCATTTTGTACCGAAATTAGGTCCAATCAGTTTTTTGTCACAACTTCTATACAGCTCGTATTTATGAACTGATCTTCACGAAACTTCTTGGGTACCTTTGTTTTCACCTTGGGACAGGAATGAGTGTGTTTTGGGTGCCTTTGTTATCACTGTGCTATGAAAACAAATATTTTGGGGGTTCAGTCAGACCCACTCTGGGACTAAAAGATTTTTTTTCTATTTAGCATCTGACTGTCACCCACCTTTAGAATACTTTACCTATACATTTGTTACAGGCTACGGCCAGTATTTATGTACAGACCGTTACAATACTTTATATGTACATTTGTTATCAGGTCATTACCTAGATGTTTGTCATTGCTGTGTCACATACTATACATGTACATGTCTTGACAAGCTGAGCTACAGTGTCATTGACACTTTCATTTTACCCTGGTTTGCCCCAACGTCTAGATCTGAGATCTCCAATGAGTAGTTCTCTATTAGCTCCCTCACTTGGACTATCCACCCTGTCTTGATATTTGAGTTGAAAATTCTCTGGAACATTACTTTACCCATTGGCTGTTGGGGGGATTTACCAAATGATTAAGATAACCTAGTTTCAATAAGTCTATCCTGTCCTTGATCCTCATCCACCCATGCTCCCCCCTGATTGCTTCTAGTGCTGCGGCATTACTTGACCCTGTTATCCATCGGCCTGCATCATTCTGCAGGGTTTTCAAGCTCTTTACAGCCGTCTAGTTTAGGAGTACCACTTCCGTACCATATGTTATACTTGGCAGACCCACCATTTCCCAAATGGTTTTCCCCTACGAAAACCTTATTGAAACTGTTTCTCCCAATTAGTTTAATTTGGTTAAGGATTTGCCTCCCAATCAGAATCAATTTATTTGTGTGGTTTCGGTAGATGCCTCTTCCTGTGATGTTTATATTTACCCCAGATACTTGTAGTCACCTGTCTCTACTACATTAAGAAGTTTGCTGCTACATTCCGGAATACAGAACTTCTCCACTCTCTAACTTTGCTCTTGCTTTCATTAAGTTCGAGTCTCCATTTGCTATCATATTTCCCAACAATTCCCAGCATTTTCGCTATCCCCTCTTCGCTTTCTAACACTAGCATCTTTAAGTCCCCAACTGCTACCCCATCATCGCTATGCATGAGTTCATCTCCTAAACCATGGATGTACAAGGCAAAAAGAATTGGTGAAAGGATACACCCGTTTTAGGTCTAGTGCAAAACTGAAGAGCAGAACCTCAGCTTCTCACTGTATTATAAAATTAATTACTTCAGAATCATTGTTTCATGAATGACCCATTGGTGTGGCTGATCAATTTTTAATTACCCCCATATATGGTATCTCCAGTTTCCAGTTTGATGAGATCTATCCACATTATTACCTGTGATTTGACAATTTTTATCGGTTTTTATTTTCTTTTGATTGTTTCACATGCACATTTTTCATTATTGTCACTTAAATTCTCTTCTTAAGAATTCGGACTTTTGCGCTACCCATTTCAGGTATATATTTCTTGCAGCTCCCTTATAGCACATGTTTCCTGTCTACGAGTTTTAATTATTATATATTTCAACATGATGGGACCATGTTTTGACAATGTCGTTCCACCCAAATATGTTTATTTCATAAATGACCTGTTCCTGTGGCTGATGGTTTTTGAATTACACCTGTATATGGTATATCCAGTTTCCCGTTTGGTGAGATTTATCCATATTATTACCAGTGGTTTGCCCATTATTATACGTTTTATTTCCCAAAGATTATCTCCCTCACATATGCTGGTTGGATTATTGTCTTTTGTTTCTCTCCTTACCAATTGTGACTTACGCACTACAAATTTTGGGTATATATATTTATATTATGTTCCAACACAATGTGACCATATTTGGGGGTGTTGTTTCAGCCCTAATATGAGTTTAATTATTTACTGGTGCTTTGCGTGCCGTTATTGATACTGGTACATACTTATAAATACATTCTAGTTTATATATCGCTATGTATGCTAAACATATTCCATCCATTCCCATTTGTTCGATGAGCCATGATGAAGCAAAAGGCTGTGCAGAGCCAGGCCAATTCCAAACACAAAAACTACTTTCTTCCCTGTTTACCTATCTCTCGTCTTCAAGTGCCATACTTTTATCATTTAAGATAAAGCAACCAGTATTTATTACCAACTGTGACAGGAGGCCCAGAGCATATTCTGAGGATTTCCAAAATTATGTTTTCCATTTTCAGTTAATGAATGTTCTTTTAATTAATTTAAAATCTTCAGCTTTACACATTTTAATTTGTAGTTTTCTGTAATTTTCACTGTTTTATTTCTGTCTCATTGGGGGGTGGGTGGATGCCACTCTGCCTCTAATTTGGGAACAAATATTGCCGCTTCCATTTTACTGGTATGTGAACACTGTGTCAATAAACCACTGACTAAAAATTATGGACATTGAAAGCACCATGCTATTATTAAAATCTGCCATGGAAATCTTTTATACCAATGTTTTTTCATACGTTACAGTGAAGATATACATGATGTTACCCCATCATCGTTGGAAGTCAACCACATCAACATTTTTATGAATACTCTTAGTTTCTTCTTTCACTGTCTCAGGTGTCCCCATTTAATAACCACCTAGAACAACAACTGTGTATTCATTTGGCAATGATCTACATTATTTGATCAAAAGGAACTTTGTATTAATTAATTTTAACTGTGCACTTCTATACCTCCAATAAAACCTGAATCTGGTTTGTAGATCACAATCTGGATTGATGAAATTGAACGCATATGCTATAAATTAAACATGTTTATAAAAAAGTAAATAATGCTGCTTGTGGAAAATGATATGCAGGTTTGTGTGGTGCTGGAATTTTCTATCAGTGGTTGGTTACCCAGTATGGATTGCCAAATTACGGCAGGCCATTTTCAAGAATCGAATAAATTCTCACCTTTGGGTTGGTTTGTTTACTCGACTCAGACGCTTTCATGTGAATGAGATATAAAGCATAAGGGTCATTGGACATTGTGGTTTTGTTAACACTTTACCTAATGTAACGACCAAAATCTGGCCAGTGCTATTCTTAAAAATCGCCAATTAATTTTCATTATATTTTCATTTTTTGTCTGAAAAACATAGGTTTTGACCCCTCTTTGGAACGACCTCATCGAGCTCGTTCCATTGAGGGGTCATAACCTATGTTTTTGAGACAAAAAATGAGTTATTCAAGAATTTTGTTTGCAAGTGTTGTCTGCTTTTCATGTAAGGTAAAGGGTTAAATGGTCAACTTATTATTATTTTATTCCAAAATCTCTGTTCTTTTACCTAATAGTTTGCAATTTTTATGATATGACAATGTTACAAGGCCGATGATTTCTGTCTCCAGTCAGTCCATGCATCTCATTAGTTTAAGGTAGACACCACCAGTCATATCCCTTGTCAAACCCTATATATGCATGGTTGGTTTTGACCACAGTTCTGACTTTTGATCCAATTTTGTGTGTTACTCATCTTGGAAATTAATTGTTACCTGTTTTTGATGGGGTATTGCTTTTCACTCCCACAGGATTTAGACCCACAAAATTTCAACGCCTATTTTAATTTAACATCTGATTCTTCCTCAAAAGTGTTGATAACAGTTTGTGTATACCCTTATCAATTTGCCCTGTCCATTTTGGTCCTGGCCCTTTTCTTAACACGACATCAACATTGTGTTTTTGATAAATTATCTCCTCTAAATTTGCATGTATTCATTTCTGTTCATTGAGAATAATTCTCAGACGAGACTTTAAAAGAGTATACATACCAGTTTATCAAATTCATTTCATGCTCTTGTTTACTTATCCATATTCTCTTGTTCCATGTATTAATATATTACCCATATATTTATTCTTTACCCATTTACCCTTTTATGTGTTTGGCTGCAGCTGTGTTTGTCGAGGCTCTTCGATAATCCCTTTTACCCTTTTTGAGTATCATGCCTCAACCCTTTTAGTTATGCAGCAGTTGTAATTTAATGAGGGTGTTTTGCCTATCCATTTACCCTTGATTTGTTGATGGTCTTTGTCTATCCTGTCACCCTTTTTGCAGCCATGGTTTTGCTAGAATCTTTGTCTGTTTTCTGCACCCTTTCGCCTTGCATCTACACTCTGAAGTGCTGAAATGACCATCCCCACCCCCCTCATCACTTCCTGTTCAACAATTCTTCATTCCCCTGCCCTTATGCTGGGCAGACTTTTGTTCCCCCCCCCCCCCCCCCCTCAGGTTTTTACTACCTATGGTATATTGCTCTTTGTTTTGGCATGGGTCTTCGCATGTGTTACTGTTCTAGTCTGCTCCTGCTGTATGAAATGCATATAAGGGATGCTGTACACAATTCATTCCTTTACAAACGTATTTCCATTCTTTTTCAAAATTCTAACCTCAGTGTCTTGGGAAATACTACATCTTAAAGTCATCAGCATTCATTATACTGTGCTCCATTGTGATCGCTAGCCAGTACAGTGGAGGTGGCCAGTTCTAATTGACATTCAATACACATTGTTGGTGTTTTTGCAAACTCCCATCTGTTAGTCCTGGCATGTCATGATTTGTTCCCCAGTCCTTACCTCATAGATATGACACGTCCTCCTTTTGTTCCTTGGTTTTTAGTTTCTCTGTTTAGATTTCATTTAATGCATGCAGAGCAGTGTAGAAGTGGTATATGATCAGTTAGCACAGGCTGAAGTAGTTATTTTTAGATGGGTGCTCCAGACCTCATTTTACATTCAATACTGGGATAGTCACCTCACAATGCTGCTTACATTATCCCTCGTCAAGTCCTGGCTAGGCAGAAGAGGCTTTTTCCTTTCATCACTCTTTTCAATTAAGTCATTGGATCAATCCATCATTCCACTTGTTTTGCTGCACTGCACATTGCATTTCATTTTTGTATCTCCATTGATAGTGACCATACATTCCTGTGCACACCTCACTTGAACTATTTTATGAACTACCAAATCATGCGATTTTCTTCAATCATTTTGATTTTTGTAATGCCATATTTGAAATCCTTCTGGAAGAGAATGGTGTTGATAGCTACTGCGTGGGAGGAATGTTTTATAATGTTATTTTCTGCATTCCATATTGATTGTTCAAAGGGTGGTATGTTTTATACTGTAAGTTTAGGTATTCCACAGCATGAGTGTTCCTTTCCAGTCAGCTTTACCCTTCACATACCCTATTTTATTGTTTGTCTCTTATTTTGTTTAACAGTTTTGCTTATGCCTGTGTCCCCTGCTTGCCAACTCCAGTCAGTTTAAACCCGTTGCCATTGGTTTTACGTGTTGTCCATTGCCTACCACAGGACTTGCATTTTAGAATCGCGACCAGGCTGATCGATAAGTCTGGTGAAGTGGTCAACTAGGCAGATTTTTGTTCAGTGGGGCTGATTTATTTATTTTACACTTGCATGTGCATATGATGTTGATATTTCATGTATATTGCGATATTTGAAAATTTGTTATGAATAAAGATTAATAATTCCAACATAATTACCTTTTATAAATTTGCTATGGACAATCAACCAGGCAATATTAATACCATGCTGGTCTGTGTCTTGCCTCTTGGCACGTATTCATGATTTAATAACTCCCCCTCTCTTTCAACCTTTCTGCATGTTGAAAACAAGGTGCCCTATCTGTGTTCAAGCCTACTCCCTTGGTTTTCGAAGACTTTAAAAGTCGGTGGTATGCAGGTGAATTTGAAGTGAAATTAGGTGAGTAGCAATGTTTTGTCATTACCCGGAGGATGATGCAGGTTTCCTTTTTCATGTAACATTCAAGAAATGGATTGTTGCCTGTCTTGATATGTCAAAAGGAGATTAGTGATTTTATTTTATTAAAATAAATCCATTCCGAAGCAAAAACGGTGTTGTTTTTATTTTCACGAATTCACTTTTCTGAAGACCAACAAACTTGACATCATGCACCGTCACTTGTCAATTATTCGCTAAAAACTACCATTGAAAAAATAGCTCAAGAATAATTAACACATGATCATGAACCAGTATGTGTTTAGTGTATATTTTTCCAAATGAATTGTAATTGCTCTGTTTTGTGACAGGTTATTTTTGAAGACAGCTTGGAAGGAGGGGAGGGGCGGATCCACATAAGATGCAGAAATGACAAATTCCTGTGCAAACATTTCAGATTTTACAGTCACACACAAAATATTTTTTTTAAAGTCTGCCGATGATATTCATATAGATTTTCCCACCATATGTATAAAACTTCTACCAAGAAATCAGCCATCGCAATGGAATGTGGTATTAAACAAAGGATTCGAACTTGTTACACCATATAAGGTTGATAAGGTCAGTATCAACCTGTTTGTGCATTTATTTTCACCATACCCACCCCTCACATTTTCTACGCTTATCTGCGATCGTCTTTTGGTACATCACCGGTGGAAGTGCATGAATAAACCTGGAATCGCCCGATCGATTAGTCCCATTGCCAGAAGTTATTTTGTTTTATGAAATAGCTCATCGCCTGATTCGCTGAAATTGGGAAACAATAGACTGATGATGGGGCACATTGATCGGCCTTGTCAGATTATTTTTGCGGCCGATTACCAGGCCAGGGCTGATCGACCTGGTCAAACTGCAATCCCTGCTACCAGTTCTGCTTTTTGACACATCTCTGCTCTATTTTAGTGTTTATGCAATGGGTCAGCATTGTTTTCCCTTTTGCCAGATTCTCATTCTGTGATACCATTCAATTCTGGTCTGTTCCTGGTATTTTTTTCTTCACACAAAGCCTGCCCAAAATGGTTTTTCACTCCCAACTCTCCATATAGTATAGTTTATAGTTATCTGGTGCACTATGCAAGCCTGTGCAGTATATATAGTTGTGCTTGAATCCCCCCCCCCCCCCCCCCCCCCCCATCTCTCCAGTATCCTATTTCAGAGTTTATGATGTGAATTTGCATCATTTCATTTTGGCCCAATTCCCATATTGCTGTTGCGCTCCATTGCCCACCAATTCTGCTTCTAGGTCCCTCTCTCCGCTGTTCTATTTCTATGTTTATGACATGGGCCTGCATCATTTCCTCTTATGCCGAATTCGCATTTTGCTGATACCGTTGGCTGTGGGTCTGTGTTTTATCTTCATGTACAGCCTACCCAGGGTTCTTCACACCCAACTCTCTGAACACGGTCCCTCTTTATAGCTACAGTTTATAGTTATCTATAATAATATAATATAGTAATATAGTTGTGGTTTATAGTTGTGTATGAACACATTCCTTGTTTACATTTACAAAGATGTCTCAGCTCACTAAGCTGCCCTTAGCTTTTTTCCTTTTTTTTACAGTCAATGTGCTCCCCACTCCCCCCCCCCCCCCCCCCCAACCCTATCTCTTTTTGTACTGCTAATGCTTAAAAAAATTCTCTTACATCCAGTGGTTAATTTGCTGAGACTCTATTCCGATCATCTCTTCCACTCCAGTTCATGTTGATTACCAGTTTTCAGAGAAGTGCTTGCTCACACATATAGTTACATTACAGACCACTTTAAGATTCCCCATCCCATTTAATATGTACTTCATGTTGGGATCTTCTATGGTTTTTGTACAGCTCATACGCGGCGTTCAGAACATTTGATTCCATTCATCTGCATGCAGGATCATTTGTGGTGTGCATTCCCCCTCACATATTCTGTGTGCTCCATTGCATATATTTTTTAACTCCGCTTTCTCAGTTTCTCTCCTGCTCCTTGGGGTTAGGGGTGGGTGTTCTTTTTGCTCTCACGGCCTGGTGGCACTAGCTGCCCTACCTATAAAGGCTGCTTCTGGCATCAATTGCACCTCCTTTGGCTGTGTTGAATGTTAATTGGCTTCAGATGCATGTGCTGAAGTTAATTTGCAATATCTACTGCTGAAGGTTTTATTGTGCTGCTTCATGTATATATAAGCTGAAGTGGGTGAAATTGTATATCCACTGTTATGTACAGATTTGCTTCTTCACATAGGGGAGCTGAAGTAGCTATCTTATATCCACATTTTGTATAATTCTGCCTACTATAGACAGGCTGGTTAATTTCATATCTTTTCTATTGGTTAATAAGCCTGGCCATGCATGCGATGATGTCCTCATATGTATTAGGGCTGTCACGATTATTCGATTAATCGATTGTTGATCGGTCACGGCGAAATCGATTAGTATTTTTCGTTGTCGAATAATCGGTAAATTGTATCCTGTTTTAGATGTTTAATAATTAAAAGAAAATTTGATGAAAAAACTATTGTTTCTAAAGGTAAAGAGTTAAGAACATCGATGTTAAACCCCAAGAAGCCGTTGGAAGCATTTGTCTTCCATGTACATTCATCAAAGCTTTGATGTTCTGAATTTTTGAACCGTCAGTGTAATAATCAAGACAGGTCGGCAGTTGCGAAGTTCGCAACTGCCGACCGGTCTTGATTATTACACTGACGGTTCAAAAGTTCAGAACATCAAAGCTTTGAATGTCCATAAAAGTTGATCGTCTTCGTTGTTTACTTGAGGTAGGTCAGCTGACTTGAACTTCATTTTTATCAACTTCAAAGAGAGGGAGAGGAGGTGGGGGGTCATCTAGGTACGATTAATCGATTATTTGCGACGATTAATCGATTCCTAAAATGAAAAATCGTGACAGCCCTAATATGTATGGTCCATTTCAAATATCATTATGTGTTGTCGTCTTGCCAAACCTAGTTTTCTACAAAAGCAGGATTATTGCTTGGAAATCAGCAAGTTATCCGAAATAAAGTTCACAATAAACATCTGCAAGACTGAAAATACGCAGAATGTCATCTATAGAATGAGGTCCACAGAGGGCGAATTTGGTGATGTTACCTTGCACAGCAGGGTAGCATTACTGAATTTACTCTCTGTGAACCTCATTCTGAATCAAGGTCTCAGACCTAAAGACAAAAAGGCAACCAAAGGATAAATTGGGGGATTCTATTCCATTGTATGGGATAGCATCAGTAAATTCACCCTCTGGGGACTTCATTCTGAAAAAGACAGATTGCTTATTTCCAGGCTTGAACATATGTGCATCATTTCTGATTCAAAAAAAACTCAGAAACTCCCAAACAATTTTTATAACAATGTAGGCTTTTTGATTACTTCATTTTACCACAGAAACTCATGGGCAAAAATGATATAACTGCAAATTTAAAGTTTTTGTACTGTAGATGTCCCAAATAAGCTAGGGGTCAATTTGTTATTTTAGGAGAATAAAGCAGGTGTACTGATACAATATGTAAATTCTCCACAGTTTCGATAACCACGTTCTGCAGACATGTCTTCATTGTAAATGTTTGCATCTGAACAGGTTCACAATGCATATGGTTGCTTCCATGGACAATTCTTTCTTTTGCTAAGACAATAAATGGACAGGATATGTGCAAAAACATTCTCTTAAATGGAATCAAGGCCCAGAATACATGTCAGTACCTGATTCTGTGAATCCATACAAGGACTCTTGAGCCCACATTTCTATACAGTACAAAATAAGAAAATTGTTAGCATTTTTTTGAGTGAAACACCAGAACTTTTCCAGTACATTTCCAGTACTAAATTCTGATATCTCCCATAATTGTTAGTGGCATACAAATATTCTAGTGAAGAGATACAAAACCATATTACCTTTCTATCGTGAACAGTACATTTCATTCAGAGGTTTAGTTCAAATCTAACCAGTCCAAAAATGGCTGTACCAAACTGAAACAAGAGCACCGCTGGGCATTGCATCATACGCCCGTGAACTGTTCAAATTGTACCATTTTAACACATTTGCAATTTTTTTTAGAGTGCGAGAAATTTATACTGGCATATATATATATGTTACGGTCAGACTTTGAAATCAGTGATTTTGTGAAAGGACTAAATTTTTCAGTCATTTGAGAAAAAGACTAACAAGTTTGAAGCCAATCGAAAAACAAATACTAAAGTTATTATCCGGAAACCAAATATTTGACGAAGAATTCTAAGTCCACAGTGGCCATAATTCAGGCAAACATTGTTCAGACCGACCCCATATTCGAACTTGACATGTATTTTGTTGTGATTAAACCACATACCAAGTTTGGAGCCGATCGGAAAACAAATACTAAAGTTATCATCCGGAAACCAAATATTTGACGAATTCTAAGTCCAACAGGGGCCATAATTCAGGCAAAAATTGTTCAGACTGACCCCATATTCGAACTTGACCTGTATTTTGTTGTGATTAAACCACATACCAAATTTGGAGCCGATCGGAAAACAAATACTAAAGTTATCATCCGGAAACCAAATATTTGACGAATTCTAAGTCCAACTGGGGCCATAATTCAGGCGAAAAATGTTCGGACCGACCCCATATTCGAACGTGACCTGTATTTTGTTGTGATTAAACCACATACCACATTTGGAGCTGATTGGAAAACAAATACTAAAGTTATCATCCGGAAACCAAATATTTGACGAATTCTAAGTCCAACTGGGACCATAATTCAGGCGAAAAATGTTCGGACCGACCCCATATTCGAACTTGACCTGTATTTTGTTGTGATTAAACCACATACCACATTTGGAGCCGATCGGAAAACAAATACTAAAGTTATTGTTCGGAAACCAAACGGACGGACGGACGGACGGACAGACGGAAAACAAATACTAAAGTTATTGTTCGGAAACCAAACGGACAGACGGACGGACGACAGATGGACGGACAACGCCATACTATAATAGTCCCGTTTTTCAAACGGGCGTATAAAAAGGTTATTGGGGTCTTCCAGACATCAACACCAATTCATTCGGGGAAAAGGCGAAAATCCACCAGTCCAAAAGACAGGTGGATGGTCACTGGCTAAACCACTAGTTTCACTCAGTGTCAAGCAGTCCAAGCTTGGACAGTACAGTGGAACTCTGTTAATTGAATAACCACTTTGTCAATGAAAATTATTCAATTAACAGGAGTATTCAATTAACAGGGATTGTGTCACTTTCCTGTATTCTAGAGACAAACTTAGCATTTATAATTATTCTATTATATCTTGTTTGACTGAGCTCCATGAGCTCTGTCAAACAAGATATAATAGATTAAATGCCTGTTTTGGATGTACTGAGGCCAAATAGGTCTATAAACAGAGGAAATCTGGGGCGAATCAGGGTAATTTCTCGACAGGTTACAATATTTCAATATTTTGTATTCAATTAACTGGAGTTTATTCTATAACCTATATTGAATTAACAGGTCAAATTTGAACTGGAGGTATGGTAAATGGGTTTGTGTTGGGAAATTATATTCAATTAACATGGTTATTCAGTCAAGATATATCTAATTAAGTGGGCTCCACTGTAGTACTGTAAAGTAATTTTTTGGTGTGGTATATCTACAAAAAAATATTTTACAGCCTGAGTATTGAAGTTTGGACAAGATGAAGTTAAGTGGCTATCAAAACTATCACACATTAACCCTCTGCACATTGGTGTCAAAATAAAATTTCAAATGGAAAATTTTTGCCACAATGCAACTAAGAATTTAACCAGGAGTATTCTTTAACAGAGTTCAAAAGAATTTGCAAGCTTAAATTTTAATAGTTTGACATCAGTGTGCATAATTAAGGTTAAACTCTGGCTTCTCTGACTACAAATGTTGAAAAACACACTCTCTCTGTATTAATGGAATGATTTCTTCACTATTATTCCATTTGAATGTTTGTTTTTTAATTTAAAAACTGAATTTCGTTACTTCAATGTAAGAGTAAACTTTTGCATGTGTTTTTGTTTTCTAATTAACTCCTTTATTATCCATTGTAACACCCATATTTGACTAGTGCTACTCACAAAATCATCCTTTAAATTTGATTTTTGTCAATCTGTGCTTTCAAAAGACAGCTTAGGACCTCTCACTGGAATGAGGTCATTGAGGGAGTCAAACATGGGGGTGGAAAGGAGAGATATATGGTCACCCTAGAGCTTGGCCATTCACAGAGTGTACCACCAGGCCTTTGAGTGAACATACATCTCACTTCCTTGTTGAGTTGTTGGTAGATTCATCATCCAGAGGTGTCACCGACTTGATATTTAAAATGATAACTGGTATTATCGGAATATAATTTAATGAAAATAAAACATAAGAAAGATTTACTCACATACCCTCGTCAAGAATAGTCTTTGAAAATATATACACAAGACAAATAACTATGAATTTATCCCCTGCCTGAATGTTCAAATTTCTTCAGGGCCTGCATTCTCTGGCTGATGTGTCTCCTGTTGTTGCTCCACTCCTTGTAGTTATCCCACTCTACTGACACAATATATTGGCTATTTGCTCCTTCCAAGCATACTGTGCAGAGCAGCTTCCATATTTAATGCTAATTGTTCTCTAAGCGTCTCGTTCTGATTGAACCACTCTCCATCAATCATTTAAACATCTAATGTTCATGCATGAGATTTTCTATCCACTCTGAGCTCCAAACTTGAATCAAATCTACATGCTCTCTATAGTATTTATTTATTGGGGTTTAACAACACTTTCAACAGCCAGGGTCACCTCGTGTTAGATAGATTTATGGGGAGAGGAAGCCAGAGTACTCGGAGAGAACCATTGAGCAACAGCGGTCAGCTGTCAGACTCCCCAATTTACTAACTCCACACAAACAGGGTTAGCATTGGTTGAAGACAAGTTCACCATTGACGTGCAGTAAGCACATGCTCATGATAACTCCCAAGCTCACCATAACTAATCTATGGCACTCAAAGCTCTCCCACCATTCATTTCACTCAGCCTAATAGTTTCTATTGCACTTGAATAACCAAATAAACTATTTTTGGGTTCAATTAGCCCAACAACTCTTTCCGCCATCCATTGCCAAAACTGTCCTTGTCGGAAGTTCCAAACAGAAACAGACTGTCTAATTTTTGCAGCTTTCTTAAATACAATACTAATATTCCAATGAAAGTGTCAATTACATTGTAGCTTAACTTGACTGTGTGCAGTGTTTGATGAACAGGATAATGTTCAATGTTTACGAAAGCATTATGAAATAAGACAAGAATTGTGAAAATTGAGAATATGTTACCGGACTTACAGATTGATAGACTCACAGACTTCCGCACACATGATAGCAATAGTTTACCTTGACTTTGTCAAGTTAAGCTAAAAAGGTAGTTGAGTGGTCTCTTTGAATATTGTAATAGTAATTAATGGGTTCTTTGAGTTTCATAGAAGCAACTAGAAAAGTACATGCTGATTTCATATATGGATGATTCGCTCCACTTAATTTGCATATCCCTGTGAGTTTTAGGGTGGTCACCTGTTGCTATGATGCACCTGTTGCAGAATGGAGTAAATGTTGATCGCTTGAGGCAAGTCCGATAAGTTTCAACTAGGGCTTGGTGGTTTATCAGTTTTTCGGTTCGCTTCATTTTTTTCAAAACTGAAACTGAAATGCCACCCTAACAAAAAACCTAGATATTCGGTTTAAACAAATTTCTCAGAACTGGTAAGTTTATGAACTCTCAATCACATTTGTTCCACATGCCAAAGGCTGAAATGTCTGTCAATGGTAACTTCAGTGCCGTTTATGCTCACTTCGAGAGGATTGACAATTGTACCTGTAACTTGGGCCAAAAATATTGATAGTAAATTTTTGGAATACTTGCAATCTTAAATGATATCTACAGAACCACAAACAGAAGGAATATGAAAAATTAAGAAGTCTTATGTAACAATCCACAAAAAGCGAAAAAATCGTAAGTAAATTTATTGAATTGGACACAGCCTCAGATTCACTCATATTCGACGAAATAGGGACTGAAAGTTACCCGACAATAATGGTGTAGATGTAATATAAATTATCTTTAACCCCAAATCATCTGCATGCATCGTGTAGAAACTTCAAAGTTCACTTGGGAAAAATGATGGGTAAATTATGTTAAATAGCCAACTTCTGGCACATTTTCTGGAAGTGTCACATGCTCAGAGATAACGCTGCGCATTGGCAGTTGTGTTTTGGGCAACAATAAAATGGTTAAATATAAATAGAAAATATCTCATTAAATGGATGGCAGGCAACTATTGAGAGTTTTTAGTTAAACTTATCGCAGTTTTGTTTGTATACTATTTGAACTTACTGTAAGCAATTGCGCAGTACTACATGTCAGGTATATACTGTGAATTTTCAATGCTACATTCCAGTACGTAGTTGTTAGAATCAACACATGTTTTCCCATGTGTATTTGTGTATACAAGAAATCCAAGGATGCAAACCCCACCATGCAGCTGTCTACCTTGATATACAACATGTCCTGACTAATGAATGAAATTACAATTGAAAATACTTGCAGTTCACTACCATTTTCATTAAAACACCCCATCATTTCAACTTGAAAATAAAAAAAACTCTCTCACTACTGAAGTTGTCAAGTAGCTTGTTCCACCCATGCACATGCACGCAACTACAGTCATGTCCAAATGTCCATTAGCTGAGAAAAGGCTGAGCACTGAATAACCCTGGTGACACAACACGTTGGAGAAGCCTCATGACTTGGATGACAAATACAGACACATTTTGTGTATATGTTACCTTCTAAAATGTGGAGTTCTACAATATATTTTGAAATATTGAAAACCAAACCGAAAACAGTTTTTTTACAAAATCGAAACCGAACCGAAAAGCAAATTTCAAAACCGCCCAGCCCTAGTTTCGACAAAATCACTTCATAAATGTAGGATTTGTACACCACAGAATTTCATATAGAAATTTACTGATTCTCAAGCAATTTTTCTTTCCAAATTAGTGAGGCAGGGAGGGTTTTATTTTTGATTCTTTTTCTTGCATATAGTAAGCAACAATTGAGAGTCTTTCTGCTTACTATTTACACACAAAAAAATATAGAAAGAGCATAATTATACAATATGTTGCTCCAGTTAATGGAAGGCAAAATAAATGAAGCAAAATCATAACTGACCTTCCAAATTAATTATATTAATATTATAAAACTTGGTTTAAATCCTTCATAATGAGGCAGGAATAAGCCCACATCGAAAATATGCCCAGACACAAACTCCTCAGATTTAAGTTTCCTCTCCTTGTAAATATTTTAAAGCCCTTTCCTGGCAGGCAGGGGTCCACTGGGGTGGGGGATTACAGCCTCCATTACTAATGAGAGGGTTCCACCCCCTTTCCAAAACTGCCTTGAGCCCTTTATTGTGTGCTTATTGGAAAATACCTTAGTGCCCCCACTCATACCTGGTTGGTATATTTATTTATTTATTTATTTATTTATTTATTTATTGGTGTTTAAGGTCACATATTTTTGCACAATGGCTAATCATGACCACAACATGAGTATCAACTCTAGACCAGGGGTGAGTGTTAATAAGCCAGGTTGCCCATTTTAGAGAGGGTTTGCAACTCCCAAGCATTGGTGACTGGGTCCTACTTTACCAGTAAAACAGAGACTATTTACCGCAGTGAACAGGCACTGATTCACTTCATGGAGTTCCCGCGGGGAGACCTGGTTGGTAAAGTCCTGATACCATCCATGGTCCTTGACTTTGGAATGGCAATACTGACAACAGCTATGCTGGTAAATTGTATTGTAATTTGTAACAACAAAAAGTGGTAAGTTCTGAATTAAGTTTTTGAACCCAATCAAACAATTAACAATTTCTAGAAAGAATAAATGTCTGGATCTTCTGTATGTGGAAAACAAAATTAGTCATCTTACTCGGCTTAGTCATCGATGTTTTATTAAAATAAATCATTGTTCCGTGGTCATCTCTGTATTCATTATAACCCATTTTCTGACGTCAACAAAGTGAAATTGTTATTATTCATGTGCACATCAGATATAATTTCATCAGTCACCTGTCAAGAATTATTCAGAGAACATGCCTACAAAATTTTGATACACTATAATGAATCAAGTGTCCAACTTCATTTTGATAACATGTAACTCATTCTGACAATGCAGTGATTTTCTTACATTTAAAGTCGGCATATCAGGAGTTCATTTCAGAAGGTTGAGTGATAAACAATATCAAAACAAAATGACACAAATTCCAGTTCAACACAAAACAAAGATTATGCATCGTTGATGCAGAGTTAAGTTTTTTTCCTCTGTAAGGCACGTCATTATAAAAAAATCAAATTCATCAATATTTGTTCAAGTTCAACTCATTCAATGCATTGTTGGGAAAGTCTTACATACAAAATATTGACTGAATCCATTGATATTTGTTTAAGTTATCATGCTAATGAGCTGGAAACATCAAAAAATGAACTAATTAAGGGCCATAACTATGCTCAGTATGGCCAAACCACACTGGTTTTTTAACTCATTCAAGATATTGTTAGGAAAGTCTTACATACAAAATATTGACTGAATCCATTGATATTTGTTCAAGTTATCATGCTAATGAGCTGAAAACACAGAAAAAATAACTAATTAAGGGCCATAACTATGCTCAGTATGGCCGAACCACACCGGTTCTTTTTAACTCATTCATATATATTGTTGAAGAAAGTCTCACATACCAAATACTGACTAAATCCATTTATATTTGTACATGTCATCGCGCTAACAAGCTGAAAACAGGCAAAAATTAACTAATTGAGGGCCATAACTCTGCACAGTATGGTCAAACGATACTGGATTTCACACTCATTCAAGACATTGTTAAGAAAGTCTCACATATTAAATACTGACCAAATCCATTAATATTTGTTCATGTTATCACACTAACAAGCTGAAAACAGCCAAAAATTAACTAATTACGGGCCATATAACTCCACTCAATATGGCCAAACCATATCAGTTTTCAAACCCATTCATGACATTGTTAAGAAAGTTACATATACCAAATACTGACCAAAACCATTGATATTTGTTCAAGTTATCATGCATACAAGAAAGGTGATGCCTGCCCCCTCAATCCACCCACCCACCCACCCACCCACCTGTGAACCGACTTCATCGAACTATAGGTCAAGTTTCTGAAAACTAGAGGTGTGCCTGTTCCAGATGGACCCGTCCATACCCCCATGATTTAACTCTGGGAAAAAAGGCTGATCAAAACTATGATCGCAGGTGCACAGTTCCCATGGTAGTGAACAACTTTACCAAGTTTCAACAAAATTGACCCATAATCATGTGAGAAAAGTTCAAGAAAATTTCTAGGCAATTTAGGCATTCTAAGACAAAAAAGGGGCATAACTCTGGCACAAAAAGTCTAATCAAAATTATAATTGCAGGTGCACAGGATCCCATGGTAGTAAACATCCATTCCAAGTTTTAAAGGAACTGACGATAAGCGTCGGAGAAAACCTCCGGAACAAAATTCAGACATTCTAAGAAGAAAAGGGGCATAACTCTGGAAAAATTGTAGGTGCACAGGTTCCCATGGTATTAAACATACACACCACGTTTCAAAGGAATCCACCTATACACATCTGAAAAAATCACTGGACAAAATTCTAGGCCTGCTTTTTCAAGTCAAAAAGGGGGATAATTTTGCCAAAAATAATCCAACCAGAACTATAACCACAGGTGCACAGGTTCCCATGGTGATGAACACTCTTACCAAGTTTTGAGCATATAGGTCCATAAACGTCTGAGAAAATCTCCGGACAAAATTATGTCAAAAGATGGAAAGACAGACCAATGGACAGACAGACGGACAAGGCAATTCCAGTATACACACAACCCCCACCACAACTTGGTTGCATGGGGTATAAACAACTTTTAAAAAGACCAAAAACAATCAGGATCTTTCACTCCACATGGCTTATTTTGTCTTTTAATTGTAATGAACCACTGGTCATCTGGGTTGGGGAATCTGCATGCTAAATTTGTTAGAGTATTCTCCCTTGATATGCTGCTGTTTATAAAGTTGTTCCAGAATTTCCTTGACTGTCCTGTTCTCTGAAAATGTTTTATTCCAATAAGACAACAGCAGCACATGGATTTTATTGAGTAACAATTGTTCCAAAATTCTTACCAGTACATAGTATTCCTACAATTTTTCTTTGGTGTTTCTGCAACAAATTTCTTATTTATTGTTACCGGGTAAACAAACTGTATGACATCAGTGGGACATCCCTGGGTCACAAATCTTGTATTAACTTTGCATCCAAATTTTCCAACACACCCAATCTCTTGAAAAGGAGCTAACCCATTTACTTCTTCCCTGTTTTAGGTCATGCACCCTTAGGTTGTGTCAATAATTCTAGGTCAGAAACCTTTTTATTTGTTCACTTTCTGTCAGCTCTTTTTCAATTGCTCGTTTCTCATGTTTGTGCTACTATGGCTGAATCAATAAAAACAATTAACATGAGCCATTTATTTCATTGCAGCAGTGCCTGAGAATCAATAAAAAATTTTAGGGGATTAAATATGTTTATTTATTGCTTTTTAAAGTCCCTTTCTGCATTTATGTCTATATCATGAACATAACATAAAAAGTCAAGTTTATTTAGCCAATCCTATAGTCCTATAATGCCAACATCAGATGACATCTTCCCCAGGTGTTGGTTACTGGGCCCTATTTTACCAGTAATGCAGAACTTGTTTACCTCAGTAAACATGTACTGCTCCACTAATCATGGTTCCCAGAGGGATATTAAACTTCAAATGCAAGTTCAAGGTTAGAAAACTATGTTCATATTTTAGAAGCTTGAAAATTTGAGAATATGTTCATGTCCACTTATAATGAAAAGTTACAGCACAATTAAGTAATAAATGCTGGAGTTACACACAAATTGATTTTTAAAAAGAGGTCTATATGAAAGCTGGATTCAAGAGGAGATAACATTTAAATTGTCCAAGCTTAAAAAATATATAAATATGTGCAAGTGCATTTATTAGGGCTCCTATTTGTGAATGCATCAACAAAATATTATTCATAAATGGAATTAAACACACAAAAACCTCACAGAGAAATCAATATTAAATCCATGTTCAAGGGGAGACTTAAGTCAAAATCCTTGCAGCTTAAAAATCTCTGAACATGCATATGTTTGCTTGTCAGTGGTCAAGAGGAGATGACTTGGTTAAGATCCTTGAAGCTTAAAAATCTCAATTTTAGTGGTCATGTTTAAGAAGTTTCATAAAAATCAGTTCACAAATGTAGGAATTAAGCATACAGAAACCTCACAATGAAATCAATATGAAATGCAAGTTCAAGGGTACATAACTTGGTAAATTTTATAGCAGCTAGAAAATGTGGATATTTCTACATGCTCACTGTTAGTCATCATGTTGAAAAAAATTTATAATGATAATCAGTTCATATATGTTGTAGTCTGAAACACAAGAATTTCATGTAGAAATCAATATAAAATCCAAGTAAGCAGGAAAATAACTTGGTTAAAATTGATGAAGCTGAAAAATTTTGGAATTTGCACACGTTCACTACAAGCCAGAAAATAAACAAACTGTCATCTGCAAAATGAGGTCCCCAGTGGGTGAATTTAGTGATGCTACCCTGCTGTGCAGGGTAGCATCACTAAATTCACCCACTGGGGACCTCATTTTGCAAATGTCAGACTGCTTATTTTCAGGCCTGGTTCACTAACTAGTCATCATGTACAAAAGGTTTCACAAAAATTGATTCATAATTGTAGGAGGAGTTGCTCAAGCCAGAATTTCAGGCACAACCTTTAAGGTCCAATCCTGACTTTGATCACTGCAACAGAGCAGGTGCCCATGTAGTCTTAGTACATAAAAAAGTGAAATTCCAAGTACTTTGACTACATTTACCCTCTGTGAACCTCAATCTGAATCAGGGTCTCAAAACTGAAAGAGGTACCCAGAGGATAAATTGGCCCACTGTGTGGGATAGCATCATTAAATTCACCCTCTGGGGACCTCATTCTGCAAATGTAAGACTGCTTATTTTCAGGCCTGGTTCACTAACTAGTTATCATGTACAAAAGGTTTCACAAAAATTGATTCATAATTGTAGGAGGAGTTGCTCAAGCCAGAATTCCAAGCACAACCTTTAAGGTCCAATCCTGACTTTGATCACTGAAACAGAGCAGGTGCCCTCCCATGTAGTCTTAGTACATAAAAAAGTTAAAATCCAAGTACTTTGGCTGTTGTATCTAGACAAGACTTGACAGAAAATATAAGCAGCAAAAAGACATCTAAAAACTGTAAAGCCACAGGATGCAGATTCAAAGTTTAGCAAAAAATGTATAAAAATCTCCAGTCCTTGATGGGTTAAATGTAATTTAAAAGGAGATATCTTGGTCAGGAAAAACAAAGTCTCAGTAACTAGGGGGCTGGTTTGAGATGATTCATCAAAATCAGTTTCTATGTGTTGGAGGAGTCACACACACAAGATTTTGTATTTGTCAAACAGATGTACTGAGTGATTATTACAAGTGCCATCTCCTAATCAAGCGAGGTAAAGAGGCAAAACAAAGCAGACTGATGAAGACTTTTGTTATGTACACCTCGTTTTATGAGCAGAACATCTGCAAAAACTTCCAAAAATGAAAATAATTAAAACAGAAATCTCTCTTTGTTTCAAGATATGAGCGTCTGAGAAATAAAGTATTTTTTGTATGACCTCTAGTCAAATATCTTTGAACATTAATTATTTACGTAACTGGTCGAATTTAAGTTAATTTTAGTTAACAGAAAATGTTAAATATGATGATCCCCAGGAGTTTGATTATATGTAAATGAAAAATAATCACCACCACAGTGTTATATTTCAAGCATAAAAGCAATTAGACTGATGGTTCATGAGAGGATTTTTTATATTTACCATCATTTATTTGTGTTAAAAGGACAATTTATTGTATGTGCTATATCAATATCGTATCACATATTTATACCATGATTGCCTGTTCTACTATATATAAAAAGCCTGTGACATAAATTTTAGCTTTATACACCAATCATGCTGAACACGTTTTTCTGTGGTGAACATGCCTGCAATGGGATTTCAATAGTTAAAGTTTACACCTACTGTGGAACTACATCCAAGTTGACCTTTAGTGAACTCGACCAGAATGCAAACTTGTCTATACTGATTGCTGGTCACCACGCGAAGAGTGAAATGAAAACGGCAATTGTGTATTACGTTTTAAAACGAGTTTACCTCATCAGATACCAAAAATTATTATACATACCTTGTCTCATGTTAACAAAGCATCCATAACTCAAAACAGTATGTTATTATTTTATTAAAATGAAAAGGGCTGCATGATTTGTGCGTTTCTTTTTCCATTTCATTTTGGTGATAAAATTGACAGTGGAAGTACTGCACACCGGTTCTCATGTAAACAAAACCAGATTCATATATGTGTATGGGCATTGTTTAGAATTTAATATTGAATATTGTATTAATTAACATTTAAACTCTTAATAATTTGATGATCAGGATATAAATAAAATATTCCCAAAGTAGCTTGGTGTACCAAAGGTTAACTACACATGGTGAAGTTGTGTTACAGCCCGCCAAAGGCTCGTGGTTAACACAACTTCACCACTCATGGTGAACATTTGGTACACCAAGCTACTATGGGTGTATTCTATATGTATACTCAGTTACTCACAATGAAAAAATGTGGGACCTACCTGACATCCTGAATACCATCCAGATACTTGACTTGAACACACTCGTAAATCAATATTACACAGAATTTATATAATGAACTTGGTTTATGAAAAGGTTTTTCAATATTTTCCCTCTTTCCCACAGTATTAAAATATAAAGCCCCTTCTGAACCTTTCTTCTAAGAACAATTCATACCAAATATTAACAAGAGCGCACATATCGCTGAAGCAATACAATGTCCCCTACCGGACTAATGAGCATTAATAATTATACAACTGTTATAACCTAGATGTGATCAGCATTATTCCATTGAAGCATGTCCAAAAAAAAAAAAAGTCCAGAAAACTGATATATTGGTGCTTTTCCATATTTCCAAGGGCAATAACTCACACAAGAATATGGCAATCAGCATGAAACTCAAACTTGATCTGTAAGTCATCGTTCTATAGTAGGTTACCAAAAATGAAATCATTCTGTTGAAGCGTTTCCAAAAAAAGTCTGGAAAACTGATATTTTGGTGCTTTTCCATATTTCCAAGGGCCATAACTCACACAAGAATAAGGCAATCAGCATGAAACTCAAACTTGATCTGTAAGTCATCGTTCTATAGTAGTTTACCAAAAATGAAATCATTCCGTTGAAGTGTTTCCAAAAAAACTTTGGAAAACTGATATTTTGGTGCTTTTCCATATTTCCAAGGGCTGTAACTCACATAAGAATAATGCAATCAGCATGAAACTCAAACTTGATCTGTAAGTCATCGTTCTATAGTAGTTTACCAAAAATGAAATCATTCCGATGAAGCGTTTCCAAAAAAACTCCAGAAAACTAAAGTGTGACTGACAGACTGACTGATGGACAGAGTGCAAACCTATAGTCCCTTCCGGCGATGCCGGTAGGGGACTAATTAACTGTGGAGTGATGGTCAGAAGAAAGACTGACATGCACTATGAGGCTGGGGGCTAATTTCATTTACAGAAATGAAGTTAACCCATTTGAACTGTATTCCAAAACACCCTGTTCCCCGTAGTGCATAAATTTTTGTGTAAGCCCATGCGGTTTTGTTTATGTGGTTCAATAATTAATATTCATGAGCTGGAGGTGTGACACGAGTCAGCCAATCATTAATTATGTTGTAGGGGGGTAGGACAATTGAACCCAAAACGTTCTGATGAAAACGTGTGCGATGTGGACTCGATAAGCTGACCTTTATCAAGGTCAATGCACGCACGTGATATTGGGAAATTTGTGAATTTTACTTCCTGGTTTCGGAAAGTGAAAATGTCAAAACGTTTCAAACTGGATGATGCTATTCGAGAAATACAAGCTTCCGACGCATCCGATGCATCTGAACGCAGTGATTCGGATTATCCTAGTTCAGATCTGTCATCAGAAACAGACAGTTGTGAATCAGGTGACAGTTCTGATGAAGACGAACCGGCGAATACAACGAGTGGCGTATTTTCGTGGAATCAAAACATTCAAGCCCCCAATGTGACTTTCCAATCACAATGCGGTGTGCAAAATATGCCAGGTGACCTCACACCCGAAACAGAGTCTATTGAATTCCTCAATTTGTTCCTTGATGATGATTTATTTCGCCAGTTTTGTAAGTTCACAAATATTCGCGCTGAACAAGTACAAACTGATAACCCAAATGATTACTATGCCCGTTTGTGGAAGCCAGTTGATTTAGAAGAAATGAAAGCCTTTGTAGCCCTGCGTGTTCTGATGGAAAATAAAATTACTAAGCCCAGATATGAAGAGTATTTTCAAAACCAAAGCCGCAATTTTGTGACATATACCCCAGGATTTAGATCTGTGTTTACACGGGACCGGTATTTTGCCATTTGGAAATTTCTACATTTGGTTGATGAAAAGGACCCAAACTTGAACAAAACTGACAAAATCTATAAAGTACGACCAATGATCAATCTGTTGTTACACAAATTTCAACACTACTGGAAGCCCGGGCAGTATTTGAGTTTGGATGAAGGCATGATTGCAGCCAAAAATAGACTATCTATAAAACAGTATATCCGAATAAAACCAGTGAAGTGGGGAATAAAAGCTTTCCTTCTGTGTGAGAGTGAATCTGGGTATTTACTGAATGCTGAAATTTATACAGGTGCAACTGACAGTTACTTTTCAAAGGAGTTGGGTAAGATTGGCAGTGTTGTGGTCCGCATGACTTCTAACTTGGGACTGGAAAATAAAAACCATATAATTGTGATGGACAGATATTATACTTCAGCTGTGCTGATGAAGCATTTATATGACTCTGGTATTCACGGTCTCGGAACTACCATGGTAAATCGCAAATTTTTTCCAACTGAACTAAAAATGAACAACAAGCAAAAAAAGGCAATGAAACGTGGCAGTCATTCTTACCGGTGTGCAAACAACATGGTGGCCATAACCTGGAAAGACAGGGAGCCTATCAATTTTCTAAGTACTTTTGGGAATCCAGCGCAGAGCAAGAGTGTACCTCGTCGAGCAAAGGATGGTTCTGTATCTGACATACCCTGCCCTGAAATAGTTGTTTTGTACAACAAATATATGGGAGGAACTGACAAAAATGATCAGTTGACTCGCTTGAATAGAACAAGAAGACATTACAAATGGCCAAGACGCCTTATTGCAAAATTTTTTTTCTGGGCAATATATAACTCATATATAATAGAAGGTCAATATAAAGATCATATACCATCCAACAAAAGAGCTGTAACTTTTGGAAGTTTCATAAACTCAGTATGCTTATCACTCATTGGTGAATTTCGATCACAGTCAGCAATGCGTTCACGAAGCTCTGATACTCCATGCCTGGAACCTCGTCTCCTGAATGTCGGCAGGCATGAACCAGAGAGACCACCTAATGCTACAGGTTATCAGTTATGCAGAGTGTGTGCTGAGAAGTACAACCGATTTGTAAAAAGTAACCCTTCTATAAGACGGAAAGACTTGCCTGTAAAACAGACCAGGACATCATTCTGGTGTTCTGAGTGCAAAATTTTCCTTTTCATCCGTGAGGGGTCGGACTGCTGGCATGCATGACACAATTTGAAGCAGTACTGGCGAGAATAAGAGACAAAAAAAAAGAAACTGTTGTCTGTAAGAATTGATAAATAAAGAATCTATCCTTGAAACAAGCTACTTTTGTTGATAGGTGTGGCAAAAACTAAAAGGGAATATTTTGTTCCAATCTGGGGACCTTTACCTATACTTGACATATCTGGTTTTAGCCCCATCATCTGCAGTGAAGGGGTTAAAATCATCCGATATATCAGTTATCACATATAGATACACACATACGTTTGATAAGCTAGATACAGCAGATGGGCAGCCATATGTTCATCTTTATATATTGTTTTCTGTAATAATTTATTACAAAAGATAATATATTCTGGTGAGCCGAAAATGTTTTTCGGTAAAGGATCCATGCCTTGGATCCACGTGGCTATGTGGGGTATTATTTGATGAAATATTATGCATATATGTTGGAAAAATGTTGCTCTAAGTTATTTCAGCCAAAATAGCCTGGATATAGGTGTTAGCACTTGAATAATAATTACATACCGAAAGTGATAAAAATGACCGAAATTCCCCTGGGGGCCCAGGGTTCACAGCATTTAGCGTGTGGGTCACCAGTGTTCAAAGGGTTAAGACATGTACATGTATAGTATGTGACACAGCAATGACAAACATCTAGGTAATTACCTGATAACAAAGGTAAATATAAAGTATTGTAACGGTCTGTACATAAATACTGAGTGTAGTCTGTAACAAATGTATAGGTAAAGTATTGTTAAGGTTGGCGACAGTCAGATGCTAAACTAGAAAAGAAATCTTTGAGTCCCAGAGTGGGTCTGACTGAACCCCAAAATATTTGTTCTCATAGCACAGTGATAACAAAGGAACCCCAAAACACTTGTTCCTGTCCCAAGGTGATAACAAAGGTACTCAAGAAGTTTCATGAAGATCAGTTCATAAATACGAGACAAAAATAAGTTGACAAAAAACTGTTTGGACCTAATTTCGGTACAAAATAGCCACTGGCAGTCATCTTGAATTTTGGACCGCACCCAGAAACACTCATTCTCATCCCAAGGTGATAACAAAGGTACCCAAGAAGTTTTGTGAAGAAAGGTTCATAAATACAGCCTCTAGCCCAAGCCGTATTGACATGTGCACTTACTGTGTATAAGTAGCACTGAGTAAATCAAAATTCATCTAATTTGCATAATTTCTGCACGAGAAAAAAACCTGTATTATATGTGTATTCCATTTTACTAAACATTCATACAAAAATTTATTCAAATCAGAACTTTCATACAGAAGTTCTGTACAAAAAACTGATTGCACTAATTTTGGTACAAAATGGCTGCTGGTGGCCATCTTGAATTTCGGATCACACCCCAAAACACTCGTTCTCATCCCACGGTGATAACAAAGGTACCTAAGAAGGTTCGTAAAGATTGGTTCATAAATACGGCCTCTAGCCTGAGCCATATAGAAGCTGTGTACAAAAAAAACAGATTAGACCTAATTTCGGTACAAAATGGCCACTGGCAGCCATTTTGAATTTTGGACCACACCCAGAAACACTCGTTCTCGTCCCAAGGAGATAACAAAGGTACCCAAGACGTTTTGTGAAGATCGGTTCTAAACACAGCCCCTAGCCCGAGCTGTATTGACATGTGTACTTACTGTGTGTAAGTAGCACTGAAAAAATCAAAGTTCATCTAATATGCATAATTTCTGCACGAGAACAAAACCTGTATTATATGTGATGTATCCCATGGTACTAAACATTCACACAAAAAATTATTCAAATTAGCGTTTTCATATGGAAGTTCTGCGCAAAAATCTGATTGCACCTAATTTTGTACAAAATGGCTGCCATCGGCCATCTTGAATATCGGACCGAACCCCAAAACACTTGTTCTCGTCCCACGGTGATACCAAAGGTACCCAAGAAGTTTCGTAAAGATCGGTTCATAAATACGGCCTCTAGCCGAGCCGTATTGCATTGTTGATGGACGACTGGCCATGGCATAAGCTCAAATGTGACTTACGTCAAAGTTGAGCTAAAAATCTTTGGGATAAAAAATATTGTAAAGCCAGTGGGATTGTACATATCTTTTGAACTTTAAATGAAAGTGTCAATGACACTGTAGCTCAACTTGACAAACCTGAACTTGGTAAGTTATAAATGAAATGGCAAAATTGAAGATCATTGGTACCAATGTTATTTGATGAAATTTCAACATAACAGCATTGTGTGTGCACAACGTCAGAGTAATCCATGCATTTTAAATGTAAACTGTAAGCCTGGCTAAAGGAAGAATGTTGATACACAAATGCAGTATGCTCAGAGGTTATTGTAAATGGCAACGT
This sequence comes from Pictodentalium vernedei, assembly GCA_031216915.1. NCBI lineage: Eukaryota > Metazoa > Mollusca > Scaphopoda > Dentaliida > Dentaliidae > Pictodentalium > Pictodentalium vernedei. The sequence continues at coordinate 183,234,067 of CM062289.1, forward strand.
TTTTCACAGAAATGAATGCTAATCAATAGCTCTTATCTAAAGGTCTTGTCTAGTGAGCACTCCAAGTTCAAAAACAATCTTATGATAAATGTGGCCTGTAAGCCATGTCAAAGAATGCTGATGCACAAATGCAATAAACTCAAAGATTGTTGCTTACAGCTACAGTTTTTGATGGAAATGAAAAGAAAATCAATAGCTCCTATCTTTGTCATCCTGCATAAGCATATAAAGTTTCAAAACAACCTGATAATGAATGTGTCCTCTGAGGCATGCCAAAGGAAGATGTTAATGCACAAATGTACTAAGTAGAAGGTCATTGCTTGTGGCAATGAGTTTTTTATGGAAATTCATAAATATACCCTGCAGAGAGTTCAAAGGGATAAGTTCATGCACAAATGCAGTAAGTTCAAAGGTTGGTGATAACGACAATAAATTTTTATGGAAATGAAAAAAAGCAATAGCTCTCATCTAGAGGTCACACAGAACACACATACCAAGTTTCAAAGTGATCCGATCATAAATGTGCCCTGAAGGACGTCTTAAAGGGAAATATTGAGGTCTGACTAAGTTCAAAGGTCAGTGGCAACATTTTTCGACAGAAATGGAAGAAAATCGACAGATCCCTTATAGATGTCACCCCACACAAGCCCACCAAGTTTGCAAGTGATCCAATCACAAATGTGCCCTGCAGGGTATGTCAAAGGGAAATATTGATGCTCAACTGCACTAAGTTTTTACTAAGTTCATTGAAGGTCATTGTCAGTGGCAACATTTTCTTACGGAAATTGAAGAAAATCGATAGCTCCCATCTAGAGGTAACCCCAAACAAGCATGCCAGGTTTCAAAGCAATCCAATCATAAATGTGACCTGTAGGGTGTGCCAAAGGAAAATATTGAGGTATGACTAAAGTAAGTTCTAAGAACGTAAGCCGCAGCAACATTTTTTGACGGAAATGGAAGAAAATAGATAGCTCCCATCTAGAGGTCTCCCCAAACAAGCATGCCAGGTTTCAAAGCAATTCGATCATAAATGTGCCCTGTAGGGTGTGCCAAAGGAAAATATTGAGGTCTGACTAAAGTTCTAAGAACGTTGGCAGTGGCAACATTTTTTGACGGAAATGGAAGAAAATCGATAGCTTCCATCTAGAGGTCACCCCAAACAAGCATGCCAGGTTTCAAAGCAATCTGATCATAAATGTGACCTCTAGGGTGTGCCAAAGGGAAATATTGAGGTCTTCTGACTAAACTAAGTTCTAAGAACGTTGGCCGTGGCAACATTTTTTGATGGAAATTGAAGAAAATAGTTAACTCCCATTTAGAGGTCACCCCAAACAAGCATTCCAGGTTTCAAAGCAATCTGATCATAAATATGCCCTGTAGGGTGTGCCAAAGGGAAATACTGAGGTCTGACTAAACTAAGTTCTAAGAACGTTGGCCTCGGCAACATTTTTTGACGGAAATTGAAGAAAATCGATAGCTCCCATCTAGAGGTCTCCCCAAACAAGCATACCAGGTTTCAAAGCAATCCGATCATAAATGTGCCCAGTAGGGTGTGCCAAAGGGAAATATTTAGGTCTGACTAAACTAAGTTCCAAGAATGTTGGCCGTGGCAACATTTTTTGATGGAAATTGAAGAAAATCGATAGCTCCCATTTGGAGGTCACCCTAAACAAGCATACCAGGTTTCAAAGTAATCCAATCATAAATGTGACCTGTAGGGTGTGCCAAAGCCGCGGCAACATTTTTTGACAGAAATTGAAGAAAATCGACAGCTCCCATCTGGAGGTCACGCCAAACAAGCATACCAAGTTTCAAAGTGATCTGATCATAAATGCAACCTGTGATGTGTGCCAAAGGAATTTGTGGACGTATGTACTATCGTACTAATGTACATACGTATGTACGTACGTATGTACATACATCTGTACGTCGACGGACGAGAAGTGGTGGCAATAGCTCAGCTTGACTTTGTCAAGTTGAGCTAAAAAATGATTGTACAACTCAAAGGAAAACTGAATACCAAATATCCAATCACAGCATTCAAAGCTCCGTGAGTAGTTTCTTGAAAAGTTTGTGGGATGGAAATGGCCCAGCGGTTTTAAAGAAAAGATGGAAATAAAACTTACCCATCTGTTTGGTGGCTATTGAAAATTCTAAATTTTTCCCATAATGCAACTAGAAATTTAACTAGTTGCATTGTGTCTGAGAGAGCTGATTGAGGTTCAATTGTAAATTTCTTGTTGCATTATTTTAAAATTACAGTACAGTCACCATGGACTGGTCATAATCCACGCATGGGCAGTGATGTCCACGCACACATTTACCAGGTAATAAAAATCACCATCAGCAAAATTTTAATTTATGAAGCACTGGGTTGTACCCAATGCTTCATTAATTAAATTTTTTATGATTATTCCTATAATTACTGTTTGGAATCTAATATTATTGTGTCCATGGAACTACTGCCCACCCATGGAAAGTGACCAGTCCACAGCAGCCATACTGTACAGTATTTCAACATTAAAGTGCTGAGAGTTTACTTCAGCTGGTCAGTAGTTTCATTCAGGAGAGTAAAAAAAAATAATACTTCTGTTTGAAATTTGAAATTTAGAAAATTCATGTTTTTTCAATGATTTTCAAGAAGTCAACTGAGAGGTTTACTGAAAAAACACTCACACTTCTATAATTTCCAAGGGGCTGTATAAACCTTGGAGAAATCTACACACATCAAAAGAAATCAAACAGCATAAATGCAACAACTAAAACTTATATCAATTCAGTTTTCATACCATGAAATATATTAAAGAGTACTTACACATATTTGCTGAGACCCAATTCATTTAAACCAACCCAATAAGACCAGTATCCGGAACTAGATACCTGAATAAAAAAAAGTTCTAATTAATCAATGTTCCAATAAGAGTAAAATCCTCACAATCTGATTGGATGAGAGCAGGCGTAGTTTCTTTTATGTTTATGGCACCAGTAGCAAATGTTACCATCTGACATCACCACGCGAAATATTTGAAATGATGTCGCCCATTTCGTAATTGCTTCATCAATGGAGTGACCAGCAAGCTGCTTCATTTTTCTGGATGTTTCACACATGCAGCAGACGGTGTTCCGGATGAAGTGTTGTTTAAATTTCAAACCGATTTACGATTAAACTAAGATGGAATGGGTTATCTGGTTTATTGATTATTTATCCAGTGCAGTCGTGGGTACATGAGAGGTTTATTTACTAAACCTGTGATTGTTAACAGTTGCCTTGAACAAGGCAACTTTTATTGATCACAAGTTTATTAAATAAGCCTCTCGTGTTTCACGATGTAGGTTTTTGGTTATGGGTCATGTCTTATTGGAACATATATGTTATTATGATGAGTTGACGGTAACATGGTCTAAGGTTTGCAGCTTGGAACTTTCAACCTTGACGCTTCGTGTCTCGGTTGAACATAAGCTCCAAACCGCAAACCTCGGGCCATGTTACCGTCAATTCATCACAATAATTTATATTCCTTTAATCATATTATTCACTAGCGGGTGAATACCTGGCATTGCACGGGAGAAGATGGTCGAGGAATATATCAAGGTCACCAGTTTGAAGGTCAAGGTCACACCACACGGACACCCGGATAAAGTGAAAATGATCGATGCATCAATATACCCGCACATATGAAATTTTAGCCAGATCAGCCCAGCTGTTTTCAAAATAAAAGGTCAAGGTCATCAATTTCAAGGTCAAGGTCACCCCACATGGGCACGGCAGCCATTCCATGTTACTCACAGTGACGAATTACCCCCGTGTAAAAAATTTGAGATTGATTGGTCAAGAAACGGAGGAGTTCACACGGAACAAAGATAGAGAGACAGATACAGATATTCGCATTTATATATTAAGAAGAAAGATTATACAGGTTTCTGTTAAGCATAGAAACTCAGAGAATTACTAAGAAACTTCAAAGAATAAATAAATAAATTCTTTTTTCTATCTTCCTCATGAACTTGAATTGCAAATCTGTCTGTGGAATCTTACCCAAAACTGTGTCTATAACAGAATCACCACTCCCCTTCACAGTAAACATACACCACCCCTCCCGCAACAAAAAAGAGACAAAACAAACAAACAACCCAGTATAAACATAGCCAATAAATTTTCTTCAGTTTGCTTCTAATTTCAATTATAGTATACAATATTCCATTTGAGTGAAGAGCGTGTTGTGTGTGCTTGTACTGATTAATATTAAAAGTTATGTTCCAAAATGATATGTGGGCTCAATTCTTTTTCGTAAGCTTGCACATTAGCCACACTCACTTCAGCCAGTGAATCTGAGGTTCACTGGCTGAAGTGCTCCTTCAGCTTCCATTGTTTTGCCAAAAAACTTATGCTCTTGGTATCGATGAAAACTAGGGCTGGCATGATTAATCAAGAAGTCAACTAATCATCGACAGTGCACATAATCGACTTCAATTCAACTTTAACCCTTTGAGACTTTAATTATCCTGATGTTCAAACGTCACTGGGAATTCAGTTTCTTTAACGTTTTTCAAAATGCGACGTCAAACGTCAGAAAGTACAAATAACAAGATATTTTTCACATTAGTGATTAACTAGTTGAGGGCTAGATTATTTTTGGAGGTCTGAATTTGTTATTCACAACTTGTTTTATTACAAATTATCGGAGAGTGCCCATAGGTACTCTCCAATAATTTGTAATAAAACAAATTTATATAAACAAAATATTATTTGTGTTTGACTGAATATGAGATATAAGCAAAGAAAGTGCTGGCAATTGCTCTGGAATCCTCATTTTTTGAAAGTCCTGATAGTGGCTTCTAGCACTCAACCAGTTAAAAAGTCTTGACAGCAGGATTATATTAGTATTTTAAGCTGCGATAACATTTGGCTAAATGGTTGTCACTGAGCACTATTCGGGAGAAAATAGGAATTGAGATTAAAACTTAAAAAAATGCCGAAAAGATCACCAATCCAATGTCGAGTTGTGACAGCACAAAAGGGGTTTAATCATTATCAACTTAGCATCCGGAAACCAGTTGTTTACAATTTACTATGTGAAGGGTCACTGTGACCTTGACCTTTGACCTAGTGATTTCAAAATAAATAGGGCTCTTTCTTGCACCAACGCCAACCTACCTATGATGTTTCATGAATGTGGGTGGAACCATTATCAAGTTATCATCCAGAAACCATTTGTTTTACGATTTACTATGTTGAAGGTTACTGTGACCTTGACCTTTTCACCTAGCGAGTCCAAAATAAATTGGTTTCTTCCTCTCAAGAAGGCCACCCTACATATGAAGTTTCATAAATGTGGGGTGAACCATAGTCAAGTTATCATCCGGAAACAATTGTTTATGATTTACTATGCTCGAGGTTACTGTGACCTTGACCTTTGACCTAGCGAGTCCAAAATAAATAGGATTCTTCCTCTCACTGATGCCAACCTACATATGAAGTTTCATGAACGTGAGTGAAACCATTATCAAGTTATCATTCGGAAACCAATTGTTTACAGATTTACTATGTTGAAGGCCACTGTGACCTTGACCTTTCCGCTATCAAGTCCAAAATAAATAGGGATCTTCCTCTCACTGATGCCAGCCTACCTATTAAGTTCGCAAATGAAAAGAAAGTGACATTGTTTCGTCAGTCAACAGCGAATACAAAATATCTTTGGTGCGCATGTAAAATTATTGAATCACACAGACAAAAATAAAACCACTTGTGTGTTTCTGGTTACCCAATCAACCCAATATTAAGCTTGTGACCCCATAAAAAGTTTTCCATACCCTGATGTGGATAATGTAGGTAAAATGCATCTGCAATCATTGATACAGATGATAAAGAGTATGGGAACCAAATGGGATATGTTGGTTGGGGATACTCCAGACAGGTTGGTTTGTATGCAAGTCGGTTTGAGGCTTTTGGAGAAAATTGGGGCAGGCCAACAGGTTGTAGGTGTCAAAAACATGTGTGTTCAAACACTGCTATTTTTCATAATTATTAATATAACAATGAGCCTATGAACTGTGATAAGTTGTTCCAGATAGGCGTTTTGGTCAGAACAATCCACAAACAAATTTAAAAAAAATAAATCTTCTGTCCCCTATTTTGTCTTCACTGGTAGAATCAGACAAATCGCATCCCCACTACTCCCTACCTCCAGATCCACACCCTCCATCCTCATTTATGATATGTTTCTGCACATTTTATTTGCTGTATGTGCATAACAGGTCAATTCTGATTTACATCCTGATTCAGTTTTATTAAACAACCTGATGTTGTTAGATTTGGGCATGTCTTACTTCAGTGAATAAATAATTGCGATGTCCACCTGTTTACCATGCTACTACTGATCTCTTAAGAGCTAATTGCCTCTTTCAAAACTTAAATAATTCCCCAATACATTGTAATTGATGTAGGAAAGCATTAATATAAAGACACAACGAGGCACTAATGATAAAAAACATTTTCCTTATTGTTGTTTCTAGAGGTCACAGAGTATGATTAAAGTCAACTTTTAATTGATTATTATTTTCTTCAAGAGGTGATTATGAAATTTCATAATTGTACAAGCTCCAATGAAAAAAACTCCACTGTGCTGAAGTTTTACTGACAACCCACTTTTCATTTACTGCATCTTGTTTCACAATCCCTTTCAAGCATTATACCATGAAATTTTAGTATTTATACCACTAGTGCAACCCCATTAACTGAATTTTCTAAATGGAATAACCTTAAGGCCTAAAAAAAAGTTAAAAATCTGTTTCTCAGGCCCTCCCACTTGGTCCTTTTGGCTGCCACATACTCTCTTTTTATAACCAATGCAAACTTAAAAAAATAAAAATTAAATCAAATGGTTTATGTCTGATATTTTACCCAAGTTAATAAAATTGATAAAACATTTGTCCCTTGAGTGCAAGAAGGCTTTGCAATAAGCATTCATGCACTCAGGAGATGAAATACACTACCACACATGCTGTTCTGTAAATTCTGAGGCCTAAAACATAAAACAAGCCAAAAACATGAACTTTTGGTGGCAAATAAATAATTACAAAAATAAAAAATAAAATAAAATAAGAGGCCCCACGTGGCCTGAAGTGCTCATCTTGAACAGAACACAATATAAACAGAGTCCAAGAATGAATCTACATTAAGCAATCCATCTCCATAGGCTACATTGTCAATCCTTGAGTCCCTCAGGAGTGACAAAAATAATCTGGGCATCATGCCTTTTCTTCAGTTGATCATAATTTAAATTGGATAGCTCCCCTATGAAGCCCCTTGATACAACCTATGTGGATTAATCTTAGTCACACACCTCTAGAGGGTACTGAATACAAAATTTTAAAATCTTCAGCAAAATGGCCAATTCCGGCAACCCATATGGAGCCCAAATATTAACCCAGGCTCTCGATTTGAACACAGTTGAATCTGACCTCCCTAGAGATGCTGTGTACTAAATATGAAAGCATTCTGACTGCTGGATTTGAAGAAGAGAAATTTTAAAGAAATTTCTTCATATTGCACTAAGTTAAAATTTGGGCTACCATAGCAAGCCCAAATATTACCCTATGGATCCGATTTGAACAAACTTGAATCTGACCCCCCTAGAGATGTAGTATACCAAATATGAGAGCATTCTGACTAGTGGATCTGAAGAAGATTTTTGAAGAAATTCCCTCATATTGTACTAAGTTAAATTTCAGATTTCCATATGGAGCCCAAATATTAACCCAGGCTCTTGAATTGAACAAACTGGAATCTGACCACCCCCCCCCCCCCATCTGCCCCTCCCCCCCCCCCCCCCCCCCCAGAGATGTTGGATACCAAATATGAAAGATTCTGACTGGTGGATCTGAAGAAGAAGATTTTTAAAGAAATTTCCTCATATCGCACTAAGTAAAAATTTGGGCTACCATGGCGAGCCCAAATATATACCTAGGGATCTGATTTGAACAAGCTTGAATCTGACCCCCCTAGAGATGTTGCATACCAAATATTAAAGCATTCTGCCTGGTGGATCTGAAGAAGATTTTTTAAAATTATCCCCCATATTGAACAAAGTTAAAATTTGGGCTTCTGTAGGAAGCCCAAATATTAACCTAGGGACTTGGTTTGAACATTCTTGAATCTGACCCTCATACCAATGATGTATACTAAACATTAAAAGATTCTGACTGGTGGTTCTGAAGAAGAAGATTTTTAAAGAATATTCCCCATATTACCTTATGTTAAAAATTCGGGCTCCTATATTTAGCCCAAATATGAACCAATGGGTTTTATTTTAACAAACTTGTATCTGACACCACCCCCCCCCCCCCCCCCCCCTCCCTATCAATGCTGTACGCTGAATATCAAAAGATTCTGATGATTGGTGGAGAAAATATTTTTTTAAATTTTTGCAAATATGCTGACTCAGCATTTTTTTCGATACCCATTACAGAACACCCTAACATAAAGGATGACATTTTTTTTTACCATTCAATTCTACTGGCCCTAAGGATACTTCATACTAAATAACAGCTCTCTGTTCCATGTGGTTTTGGAAATATGGGCGTTTGAAAATATCTCTATTTTTAGCACCCAGGGTTCCCATGGGGATGCGAAAAAGGGTGTTTTTGCATGTGTCAAGTACTTATGACCCAATAATAACACATACCAAATTTGGTTCAAACTGGACCATCGGTTCAGAAAATAGAAATTTTGGGCGGGGCCAAAAATCTTATCCCTCCCATTACAAAGCCCAATATTGCTTCATGAACTTCGCTTGAACAAACTTGATTCTACATCTCAAAAGGAAGCTCCATAACAAATATCAAGTCATTGTACACACTGGTTCATGAGAAGAAGATTTAAAAAAATATTTTTTGAGCATTTTCCCCCACTCCCTCCCTATGGGGCTGAGCATGTCAAGTTGAACAAAAATGCAATGCCCCTTCAGGACCATCACTCACACAAACTTTCACTTGAATTGGCCCAGTGGCTTTGGAGGAGAAGACCAAAACATGGTGATGGCATACGACTGACGGATGATGGACGATGGATGGGGAGAGATGAGATTAGCTCAGCTTGACTTTGTCAAGATGAGCTAAAAATTGTTTGTTCATGGCATCAATAAAAAATTTTGGAACTCCCTGCTATAGACCTGCAGTCTTGAGAGGAGACTAAATTAAAGACATGCACACAGGAATCAAATAAATGGTTTTCCAGCATTGAAAGGGTTCATTCAACATGAAATAACTTATATATGCACAGTAGTGAAAGAGTTCATCATGAAATAAAAAATCTTTGGAAAAAAAACACACTGAAGTCATGAGCGGGTTAAATTAAAGATATTCGTACAGGAATCAGGTAAACTTTTTTCAAAGGAACCAGAAAAAATACATCTACAGCATTGAAAGGGTTTTGTTTGTTCATGGCATCGATAAAATCTTTGGAACCCACATTGCAGTCTTGAGAGGGTTAAATTAAAGACATGCACGCAGGAATCAGATAAATGTTTTCCAGCATAGAAAGGGTTAATTCAACATGAAATAACTTATATGTGCACAGTAGAGAAAGAGTCCATCATGAAAGAAAAAAATCTTTGGAAAAAACACACTGAAGTCATGGGAGGGTTGAATTAATGATATTCAGACAGGAATCAGATCAATTTTTTTCCCAGGAACCAGAAAAAAATACATCTACAGTGTTAAAAGGGTTTTTTGTTTGTTCTTGGCATCAATAAAAATCTTTGGAACCCACACTGCAGTCTTGAGAGGGTTAAATTAAAGACATGCATACAGGTATCAGATGTTTTCCAGCATTGAAATGGATCATTCAACATAAATAAAAATCTTTCTAAAACAAACAAAAGTCCCACAGAATTGACAGATTGGAACAGATTGGAATAACAAGATAGAATTTTTGTTAATTTAAGAACAATATGTCAATCAAAAAGTTCTGTGAATGAAAATGCCTCCAGGATAAAACTACTGCAAAAATGCTGACTCATAAATTTTTCAATACCCTCTACCGGGCACCCTGATTGAACTGGTGGCACTTTTTTTAACAAATTCCTTCTTCTGGTCCTAAGGATGTTTCATACCAAATACCAGTTCTCTGTTCCTTCTGGGATATATGGGCTTTTAAATTTTGTTCTGTTTTTAGCCCCTGGGGTTGTCACAGGGCTGAGAAAATTTTTTTTTTAGGCATCAATCAATTACTTAGGACCCACTTAAACTACATGCCAAATTTGGTTGAAGTTGGCCCACCGGTTCTTGAAATAGAAATTTTGGGTGGGGCCAAAAATCTGACCCCTCCCATTACAAAGCCAAATATTGCTTCATGAACTTTGAACAAACTTGATTCTACACCTCAAAAGAAAGCTCCATAGCAAATATCAAGTCATTGTACACACTGGTTCATGAGAAGAAGATTTTAAAAATATTTTGGAGCATTTTCCCCCACTCCCTCCCTATGGGGCTGAGTATGCTGAGTTGAACAAAAATGCAATGCCCTATGGGACCATCACTCACACAAACTTTCACTTGAATTGGCTCAGTGGCTTTGGAGGAGAAGACCAAAACATGGTGTTGACGGACGATGGATGAGAAACGAAGGACGGAGAGTGATGAGATTAGCTCAGCTTGACTTTGACTATGAAATAACTTATATGCACACAGTAGAGAAAGAGTCCATCATGAAAGAAAAAAATCTTTGGAAAAAACACACTGAAGTCATGGGAGGGTTAAATTAATGATATTCAGACAGGAATCAGATCAATTTTTTTCCCAGGAACCAGAAAAAAATACATCTACAGTATTAAAAGGGTTTTTTGTTTGTTCTTGGCATCAATAAAAATCTTTGGAACCCACACTGCAGTCTTGAGAGGGTTAAATTAAAGACATGCATACAGGTATCAGACATTTTCCAGCATTGAAATGGATCATTCAACAAAAATAAAAATCTTTCTAAAACAAACAAAAGTCCCACAGAATTGACAGATTGGAACAGATTGGAATACAAGACAGAATTTTTGTTAATTTAAGAACAATATGTCAATCAAAAAGTTCTGTGAATGAAAATTCCTCCAGGATAAAACTACTGCAAAAATGCTGACTCATAATTTTTTCAATACCCTCTACCGGGCACCCTGATTGAACTGGTGGTACTTTTTTTTAACAAATTCCTTCTTCTGGTCCTAAGGATGTTTCATACCAAATACCAGTTCTCTGTTCCTTCTGGGATATATGGGCTTTTGAATTTTTTTCTGTTTTTAGCCCCTGGGGTTGTCACAGGGCTGGGAAATTTTTTTTTTTTAGGCATCAATCAATTACTTAGGACCCACTTAAACTACATGCCAAATTTGGTTGAAGTTGGCCCACCGGTTCTTGAAATAGAAATTTTGGGTGGGGCCAAAAATCTGACCCCTTCCATTACAAAGCCAAATATTGCTTCATGAACTTTGTTTGAACAAACTTGATTCTACACCTCAAAAGAAAGCTCCATAGCAAATATCAAGTCATTGTACACACTGGTTCATGAGAAGAAGATTTTAAAAATATTTTGGAGCATTTTCCCCCACTCCCTCCCTATGGGGCTGAGTATGCTGAGTTGAACAAAAATGCAATGCCCTACGGGACCATCACTCACACAAACTTTCACTTGAATTGGCTCAGTGGCTTTGGAGGAGAAGACCAAAACATGGTGTTGACGGACGATGGATGAGAAACGAAGGACAGAGAGTGATGAGATTAGCTCAGCTTGACTTTGTCAAGATGAGCTAAACAACTGCCTGCCCGCATGCAGTTTTACAAAAATGTCCTGAGAAACAGAAGATCTAGATTGTGGGGACTAATAGCAAATAACTTCCTAATCCCAACCCATTTTCTATACCTTCAGAACTATTTAACCTATTAAGAGTAAACCCCTGATAACTGAATAAACATCCAGTTAGAGGATTGCAGATCCATAAGACAACAGACCTGAAAATCTGGCGAGGGCAATTTAATCTGATGATGGCAGTTTATTGCCTCTGAATTTTACCCCTAAGGATTAACAGATTTCTGAGGCACTAACAAACCATGAGAAGCTAAACAAGTGCACTGCACTGGTATCTCTCACCAAGATTATTAAGCTTTCTGTGAGGGTGCCATTAAAGCAAGAGTTTTAGATTTTTAACAGCAAGAATCACTGAAATTTGGAGAAACTTCAGCAAAAATAGTCAGGCAAGGCTGGAATGCAAACACTTTTCAGTCCATTATCATATGAGGTCAGAAACCCAAAATAATTGGAATCAGTTGGTAATCAGTTAGAAACTGTTCAAAAAAAAAATGCGGACAACTTTTGGTTATGTGCCGTTTGGCTTAAAAAAATTAAAGTAAATTGGGGCTAACTTCGGCAAAATAGGTCTGTGAGGCTGGAATGCAAACTCATTTCATTTTATTGTCCTGTGAGGTCACACACCCAAAATAACTTGAATCGGTTGGTAATCATTGGAAAACAAACCCAGACAATCTTTCAAAATATGCGGATTTGAAAAAAAAAAATAGTCAAGTGGCATCACTCCTGAAAAAACTGGTTAGACAAAGCTGATAAGCAAAATCATTTCACTTAAAAAATCTTTGAAAATATTTGAAATCCATTGGTAACTCTTGAAATTAACTCCCAGATAACTTTTGGTCATATGCTGACTTATATAAAAAAATCAAAGTGAAAGGGGCATAACTCTTATAAAACTGGATAAGCAAAGCTGATATGCAAACTCATTCCACTTGAACAACTTTTTGAAATCAGTTGGTAATTGTTCAAATTAACTGCCGGACAACTTTTGATCATATGCTGATTTACTAGCCACATACCAGAACTATTTGAAATCAGTTGGTAATTGTTTAAATTAACCAGCGGATAACTTTTGGTCATATGCTGATTTACTTGAAAAATTCTTAGTCTAGGGAGCATGACACCTGGAAAACTGGGTGGGCAAAGCTAAAATGCACTTAAACATCTCATGAGCCCACAAACCCAAAATATTTGAAGTTTGTTGGTAATTGTTGAAAACCCCTAACAACTTTTGGTCAAACGATGACTTACTTGAAAAATTTTAAGTCAAAGGAGTATAAGTCTCAGAAGAATGTGTGTACAGTGTTTATTTTCACTAGGCAACAGATGACTATCATAAGATGTATGTATGTGAGGTTTCATTGAAATCCAGCCAATGGTTGTGAAGATATGAGCCTGGACAGACATATGGATAGAGCCTATCACTACATTCCCCACAAACATTGTTTGACAGGGGGTAAAAATGGCATTTCAAACAGTCACTATTACAAAAATTCTCTTTAATGGCTCCAGGTGAAGAGCAAATGACTTGGGGAGACTTCAATGTCCCCAATTTAAATCCCAATTTAAACCAATCTAAAGGCTTGACATTTCAAATCTAAACTAGTGTTGCAAAACATTGCTAATTTCCATTTGCTGTTTTATGGACTTACCCTTCACGTTTAAAGGTGATTAAATCCCATGCTACATCTTCTCCTGCACAATTTTGACAAGTAATGTCTGAGACCTAAAAGTTATAATGTTTGTACACAAAATATGAAAGAAGTCCAAATTTCTAACAAATTTCTCTGTATGGATATATCCGTTTTGATTGGCTCTGAGGGAGAAGCCCATATTTGGATTTTATTCAAAAGCATAGGTGCTCTAGAGTTTTTGTATTCTTAGCATCAGCTCCATATTTTTTCATTAGTACACAGGGTATCCCCACAATTGGACAGATGAAATTCAAGGAGGTTCAAGGAGGTTTTAGGCCCCAAATCAAGGAGATTCAAGGAGGTTCAGGACAAATCTTGGATGGAAATCACTGTTATGTGCTTATGTCTAAATTTTAGAATCAAGTGTCTGTCTGCTTAGCTGAGCATTAAGTTGACAATTTTTCAACAAAAACAGACACAAATATTGCTATAATTCGAACTGGCTCATTGGGCCAGTTCCAATTATATCCATATTTGTATGTTTTTGTTGGACAAAGTACCAAAATATATGGTAATAAGAAAAAATACTCACAAAATAATGCTCATTCCTTCAGTTTTGTAAATAGGGTCGAATACCAAAGTTCATTAAGTATGAAATTTTATTCCTGTCACAAGTGAATTTTCTGGCGATGGCACTGTCAGGAAACATCCTGGCAAATAATATGTCCGTCTTTTCAGAACTATTCAGGCTGTAGTGCGATTGGACGTACTTTACTAGTGTCCATATTATTTCAGCAGAGTGGACGTCATTTGTGCTGCAGGCGTCTTTCACCAACGCGCTTTGGGAGCTGACCGTTGTCGTTGTTGCTAATGTAGGCCGAACACTGGTGCACTCCGATGACTTCGAAATTTTAGGATGAAAAAAAGTCTTTAACTGTAATTTCTGGCTGATTGAGTAATGTATTTTGTGTATGTAACTTGCCAGTTAAATGTGACCGGAGAGCCGATTCGCCCATGGTACAAATATTTATGTTCCGTTTACACAGTTTGCAACGCGCAGAATTTCTATCATTTGGGACTGCAGTTATCTATGCTTTGTACTTTTCATCGCTATACCACCTGTCCTGGAATTTACATTTCCCTCCAGGCATTTTTATTTCAAACACGAGAGAAAACAATTCAATTCACGCCAACCGAAGCGTACAGACAACTTTTAAAAACATACGAGGTGGTTCTGTTCATTTTGTATGCGACACGCTGATTGGACGAACAGTTGTGTTGTTCAATGGAAGAGAGAAAGCAAATAGCCAATGAGAATGGAGCTTATTAATGCACTAGGCGCCTTTGAAGTTTCGGTTGCATAAAAAAGTCTAATCTGGTAACGGACACGGGAAGGAACCCGGAGACGGAATCAAGGAGTTTCCCGGGTTTTAGACCTTTTTTCAAGGAGATTCAAGGTCCTTGAACAAATTTTTAAAATTCAAGGACTTTCAAGGATTTCAAGGAGCCGCGGCTACCCTGGTACACATTTGTTTTGCTATGTTTCATTATGGAATAGAATAGAATAATTTATTTAACAACCTACCAAAACAATTACATGTTTATAAAAAAATACATCATAAATACAAAACATGAAGGTACATTATTGGGAGACAGCATAGCCGATTGGCTGTCTTCCTGCTGCCTCCTAGAAAACATGAAGAAACTACACTATAATGGAGTAGATACTCTGAGGGAAGTTGATCACAGAAGCCACCACCCAAGGCTCATCAGATCAGTTGTATGATTGTTAGGACAACCTCACTTAGACATTTGAAGGGTTTAAGGGAATAAATTTGAGGTCATTTGGGATGAGATAACAAATGATTTTTCCAACAGAATCAGAGAAGCATAAAGGGGGTATCAAGTCTAATGTTAATCAGTTAGGTTGCAACTACGTAGTGTAGGCCGTGTTAACTGAAGACTTATAACCCGAACTTTAGTTAGCTGGTCCTGTATTACCAGAAGAGCAGACTTGTTTGTTGTAGCGGCAAGCACTGTAATACATCCACAAGTTTCCACGGGATACTGTAGGTTATACCAACAATGGGATATGAATATCTTTCAGATGGTAGGCCTACAATCTGGGCACATGTGATTCATACATGTGACATTTGAGGAATAACTATGTATATATTTCCTAATCAGTTGTTTCTTAAAGACGTATCTGGTGGGTAGTGATCGTAAGTCCATTTCAATTTCATTCCAAATCTTTGGGAAACTATGTTTCGGCAGGTTGGCAGAGAATTGGGTTCTTGCTTTGTGTGTTTGTATCAGCCCAGCTTGTCTTGTTAGACTTCCAGTTGTGGAATGAATATTGAAAAAGGTCTTGAATGAGTCGGGTAAATTCATATTTTTCCAGTCGTACACAAACAGGGAGACGTTCAATTTGTCCTTAAACACTCTTTGAATAAGGGATCAGTATGACTGTTAAAATTTTGTGACTAATAACTCGCATCGCACGCTACTGCAGATTATTAATTTTACTGGTAGATGACGCATGGCCCAGGCTTGTATTGCGTATAGTAGGTGACTATGAACAAGTGCAAAATACAATGATTTCAACGGTTTCTTAGGCAGAATGTTTTTTACTTTGTTCAAACAGTAAATCGCCCTAGACATTTTTGAGCATATGGTTGATATGTGATACTTGAAATTAATATGTTCATCAAAGTATACTCCTAAGAACTTAACCACAGTGTCATTCAAAGAATTACCAACAGGTGAGAGTTTAGAGTTATTGAGGAGTATGTTTAACTTGTTGGCTTTATAGGGACTGTTTTGTGGATGCAGTACAATGTATTTACACTTGTTAGCGTTAACCTGAAGCCTGTTGTAGCAACACTAGTTACAAATTTTAGTTAGCTCAGAATTCACCTTTGTCTCTAGAACATTCAAATCATGTCCTGCAGTAAACAGGGTTGTGTTGTCAGCAAATGATAATAAGTTAAGAGGATTGGAGTATCTCATACCGTTAACGTAAAGTAGGAAGAGAGTCGGTCCCAACACAGATCCCTGAGGAACAACGCAAGTAACTGTTCGAGATGAAGATTGGTGGGAATTATATTCCACAAATTGTTGCCTGTCCGATAAGTAGCTTTGAAACCAAGAGTTACATATTCCTCTTATACCGTAAAATTCCAATTTCTTTAATAATATCTCATGGCTGATGGTATCAAATGCCTTGAACAGATCTATAAACACCACAATGGTCGAGTCCTTGGTTGGTTTATCGTTACTTTCAGCGACATTCTGTAGTAGATGCAAAATTGGGCGAATAGTAGAATGATTTTTACGGAAACCGTACTGGTGTTCGTAAAGTATGTTGAAATCGTTCAGGAAATCAGAGAGTCTCTGAGACATTAATTTTTCAAGAACCTTCGAGAACACCGGTAATATACTTATGGGTCTATAGTTTCCTATTTTCTGCAAATTTCCTACTTTGAAAATCGGTATTACCTTAGCTATTTTCATTTTGTCTGGGACTTTACCTTGCATAAATGACAGATTAAAATTCTGAACCAGGGGTTTAGCAATTTCAAATATGGATTCCTTCATTATTCTTGTTGATAAATCATAACAACTGGTACTCGCTTTGCCCTCCAGCTTACTAGTTGTCAAGATAATTTCTTGCTCGGTTGTTGGGGAAATGTAAAAGGTATCAAAATGGTTTCCATTCATGAAGTTCCTAAAGGTATCACTCGACAGTGGAACATGATCATTAATAGTCTGACCAATTTCACCAAAGTAATCATTAAATTTTGTGGCTATTTCATTAGGATCAGTAAAATTTTCGTTGTTGAGAGATAAGTTGGGTGGTAATGTCCCCATGGATTTTGATTTGTTGATAATAGTCCGCAATATTTGCCATGTTCTTTTCATGTTGTGTTTGTTGCTTTCAACAATATCATTATTATAGTTTTGGGCCTTACTTCGCCTCTTTACTTGAAGATTAAAGAGAATGTTTTATATTTGTTTATGTTGGACTCAGTGGGATTTTTCATTTTAAGTTGGTAAAGTTTATTTTTATTAAGTGAGGATTGTAGGAGACCAGATGTCATCCATGGCTTGCGTTTAATGAACCTTTCTGGTAATCTCACGCTTCTTAAAGGGAATGCAGTTTCAAATGCTTTGAGATAAATATCCATGAAAGACTCATAAGCTGTATCAGTACATGTACAATTGTAAACTGAATCACAGGAGTTATTTTGTAAAATATGCTTAAATGAATCCATGTTTTCTTTCTTGTATGATCTTCTATATGTGGGTGAAGTGTGATCAGGCCCATGATTGTCTTCCTGTATATAAAATGTAGCAAAGTGATCTGAAATATCTGTAATATTATTCCCGCGTGGTAGTTAGCCACAACGTTGTTAGAATAGAAGTGATCAATTAATGTCGCTGAGTGCTCATAAATTCTCATCAGTTTTGTTATGACTGGCATGAAGCCATCACTGAACATGTTATCTACAAATGAGCTGGTTTTAGTGTGATTATTAAAGTTAAGCAAATCAATATTGAAGTCACCCATAAGAAAGGCCTTGCTGTGTTCCGAGCCGATTTTAGTGAGAATATCTGTTATGGAGGAGATAAATATATCAATGTCAGCCAAAGGTGGAGAGTTGGGTCAACATATGCAGCCAACAAAGTATGAATTTTTGCGTCCTGGGTTAATTTCAATGAAAACGGTTTCAATTACATGAGGAATAAAAGTTGAGAGGTCAGTTCTCACCTTAAACGTTACTTTCTCAGAAACAAAAATTCCCACTCCCTCTCTGCCCTCTTCACGACTTGGACGAGTCTTGTAGACAATATGGTGGTAGCCATCAATTTTATAGCTGAAGTGATCATGTATTTTGAATATTTCAGTAAGGCCAATAACCTCAAACATATTTTCACATTGTTGAATATCACATTGGAAATTGGAAAATGAGTTCCAGTTGGCATTGAGGCTTCTACAATTTAGACTGAGGAGGGTTGTATATTTGCTGTGATTATGAAACTTTTGTTTAAAATTGGAGGGCTAAAGGTATTCGCAGGAATGACCATGCACGGTAAAAGGGGGCTGAGAAGCTTCTTCTTGCATGTTTTTTACTGCGTCATTATATTTGGACACAAAGTCAAACTGGTCATCAATTAGTATCTCATCCAAGGTTAGTTTTCTATTTGCCATGATTAAACATCATATAATGTAATGCAATTTGAGCCAAAGGAAGTGGTAGTGATTCACTGTAGTAAATATGAGACAAAAAAAAAAGCTTACAAGATTCATTGTATGAGTATGGTACACAAATTCAGTAATGAGGTGGTGGGCTTTGTCGTTGCGGAAGCCTTGTTTGGAAAATATTCACAACGATCTAGAGAGTGTACGGGCAGATGAGTAGTGGATAAAGTGCAAGTATCTTGTTGAAAGTTTCATATGGGCCTAGAAGGAGCCATATGTGTAATTTGATATTTAGCATCGAAAATAGAAATTGCCCAGAATAACAACGTAAATTTCTTTTTGAGGCAGAATATATGAAAAAGAATATTTGCCTGTTAATACAGATGGGGAGGGGGGGGGGGGGGCAGGTATTCATTCTCTAAAAATCTTGAAATCATGTGTCATCTATGTCAGCCATGGCACACCCAAAGGCCGGCCACCTGGCTGGCCATTAAGTGTGCCGACCCGGCCAAGCATTACTTGTATGTGCCCTAACATGGGAATAAACTTAAGTATTTATGAACACACTACTCGAAATTTTCAAGTAAGCTCCAATACACATATACATACACATATTCATTATATTTACACATTTCTCCAACCATATATATACATACATATGTATATTGTACATATATACACATTCAAAGTGATGTGCAGAAGTAGGTCAGAATGTCAGACAGGCAGATAACTTATCAGAGTTTGTTTAGGACGTAATCCATAACCTCTGAGTCGATTCATCGACTTAAAGTACTCTGATGCGTATTTGTGAACACACTACTCAAAATTTTCAAGAAAGCTCTAAGACACATATACATATGCATATTCATTATATTTACACATTTCTTCCACCATATATATACATACGAATGTATATTGTACATATACTACTCAAAGTTTGTTAAGCACCAAATATTTGACACATCATTGTGAAATTTGCTTGTGACATATTTGCAATATTTTTGGTGGATACGATTGAGGAATGTATTGAGATGGTCCCCAGTGTTTTCATTAGCTCTTCGTGACAGTCATGGAAAGCATGTAGCCCTTGATTTTCATGATGTTTTCATGTACTGCCTACATGAACACGATATCTGTAGGGTATTCAATCTTCATTTCAACACAAACCCTTGTGATTTAATGATTGAATATGGCAAATGCAAATGTAAGCAGACATTTGTTAGAAGCAGAAATGTGGTGGGCTGTAGGGATGATGGAGCAAGGGGCTACCCATCATCAGGTTGGTGAAGCCCTTGATGTGCACCATATGGTGATCACCAAAGCCTGGGCAAGATTTCAGCAGTATGACACACCAGTAACACGGCATGGTGGTGGCAGAGACAGGGCAACATCTGCATCTGAAGACCAGTTTTTGATCATTCAGACCCGTAGGAACCGCTTTGCCACAGCAACCCAGCTTTGCAGTGACCTTCGGAATGCATCCGGGGTAAACATTTCGACGCAGACTATCCAGGCAAGGTTGCACGAATGTGGTCTCCAATAGACAAGACCATGTATTCGCATTCCGCTGTCCCAGAACCACTGCCATGCACGATATGATTGGGCCATGGACCACGTTGGGTGGACCAGAGAAGATTGGCGACCTGTCCTTTTTACAGATGAGTCAAGGTACTGCCTAGATCACACAGATAAGCATTCTAGGGGATGGAGAAGACCAGGAGAGTGATTCCATGCAGCCAACATTGCTGAGCATGACTGCTATGGTCAATCATGGTCTGGGGCAGCATCAGCTGGGATGGACATACGGAGCTCTGTGTCCTTGAACATGGTACATTGACTGCACAGAGGTATATTGATGAGATCCTGGATGTCCACATCAGATTGTATGCAGGTGCAATGGGTGATAGATTCATTCTGATGGACGATAATGCCCGTCCTCATGTTGCCCATGCTGTCGGGGAGTACTGACAGGGGGATAGGATTGAGCATATGGACTGGCCAGCAAGATCCTCTTACCTCAATCCAATCAAATATGTCTGGAATGAGTTGCAGCTTGCAATTTCAGCTCGTCCAGTCCAGCCAAGAAGTGTCCAGGAGCTTGGTGCCATGGTGGTCCAAGAATGGAACAACATCCCACCAGGAACCTGATTGGGAGCATGAGAAGGCGTTGTCAAGCTGTAATTAACAGTAATGAGTCTCATACTCGATGTTGAAGCCATACCAGTTCACTCCGTCAACTTTTTGGTATACTGAAAAATTTCCTCTTTTACCTGCTTTTACCAATAATATCCATTTTCCATGGTTATCGTATTCAAAAGCTAAAACATAATGTCAAACACAAATAAAATCTTAATTTCTGTACTTAAATTATTAAAGATATAATTAAATAAAAAATATATACACTTTTCATTACAATATTTCAACTAAAACGTAAAACAAGTAGTTGGATATACTTGATGATTAGCAAACCTTGAGTAGTATATATACATATTCATAGAGATGTGCAGTAGTAGGTTAGGATGACGGGCAGACAGACAACTTATAGAAGAGTTTTCTTAGGACGGAATTGTACATATATACATATTTATACAGATGTGCAGAAGTCGGTCAAACAGACAGAGGGACAGACAACTTATCGAAGACTTTGTTTAGGATGGAATCCATAACCTCTGAGTCAATTCATCAACTTAAAGTACACTGATGCGTTAGGTGCGGTAAACTTGCACTCAACAGGGTGTAACATTTAGAATGTTTTGTTTTCAATAAAATGAAAAAGTCAATGGAGTTAAGAAGATAAGAATTCGATGTGGTAAACTTGCCCTCAAAAGGGTGTAATGTTTAAAATGTTTTGTTTTTAATAAAATGAAAAAGTCAATAGAGTTAAGAAGATGATAAGAATTCAACCACACACACACACACACACCCACAATTTGTCAATTACATTATTAGAAAGTGCTTTATAATCAGCTGTAAATTCATCACAAATAATCTGTTACTTCAACAAATAATGGAGTTAAATAAGTATGCTATGACCATAACAGACAGAAGGATTATAACTGCCATTATCCAAACAGCATGCAGACTGAAAATCGCTAAGAGAATGATGTCGCAATTGCAAGCCTGGACCTTAACAGTAAAAGAAAGAAATATCTCATCAACAGCATGCGTCCTTTGTTGAAATTGTCAGACATGACCTCTGAAAACTTCACAACTTTGCCAATCATGTCAAGGGATTAACTATTTGTTATATCTTGGTGTGCCACGACACACCGTGAAAATTTCACAACTTGGCCAATCATGTCTAGAGACAAACTGTTATTGTGTCTGTCATAGAGTAAGTGTCACAACACACTGTGAAAATTTCCAACTAGGCCAATCGCATTTAAAGGCCATCTATTGTATCTGTGAGTGTTACGACACACATTTGAAGTCACGCTCAGCTGCAGATTCTACAATAATTGTTTCCGATCTAAAGAGTTTGGGGTGACCCAGTTGACGAATGACGAAGGATCAGTCATTCATATTGTTTTTGTAATTAGTATCATATGCCACGCATATCACTGTGGGAGGACAATTATAATTGGAAAAACTCAGATGAGAGCACTTGTAGAGAGAGATAATTTTTACGTGCTGAAGATTACATTTTCACAAGCGAGAATGGCCAGTAAAGGGAATATCGTCGGGTTTCATGTTAACCATGATTCGTATTTTCAAGCCTGATATTCATGCTAACTTTTCTCAGGAAGTTGTGATTGGGGATATTGGGTTATTGTCCCTGAGTTCCAATGTGCTCCATGTGCCAGTAGTCACATAGAACACATTGGTACCCGTGGAATGATATAGTACTGTCAGAGCGAATAAAACACAACAGCGTGGTGTGAAAGGTGTAAAAGGCACACACATCACAACAACGTCAATTCAATATATTACTCTCCCACTTCCATGCTTCCTCTGTGTACTTATAATGTTGGGGCCAAGGCTGAGGTGGTTGGTACAGTACTCACCGAAGTACAGAGGTCACAATGTTGTTGCTGTAAAAATCTTATTCATACCAAGTATTCACCTGTTGGTTTTCAGCCATCTAGAATTGAATTTGATACAGTCACCACCAAATAGAACACATATTACGGTGAGCAAAGCATACACAGTCAACATCAGGTGAATGAGCTACTATTCCAAATCTGTGCTTCTTCTGTCTACTTATATAATATTGGGGTCAGAGCTGAGGTTGTTGGTACAGTTATTACCAAAAAACCCAGGTCACAATACTGTTTTTGTAAGCATCTTATTCGTACCAAGTATTCGCCAGTTGATTTTCAGCCCTGGGATTAAAGATTAGTACACCCTGGGATTAAAGATTAGTACAGTCGGCATCAAATTGAGCAAGCACATTGATTTGGTGTGGAAGGTATACACACCACTGTGTGTGTAGAACAACCACATCAGGTCAATATTCTGCAATTCCAGTTCTGTGCATCTCTTTTTGTTGTTGTTGTAAGCATCTTATTCAAACGAACTGTTCACCTATGGATTTACCAAGGAATCCACAGTATTATTATATCAACGTCTCATTTATACGAAGTGGTCACCTTAGTTTTTTCGGCCGGGTGGGATTGGGGATGTAGTATTTATTTATTATTTATTTATTGGTATTTAAGGTCAAATATTTTTGCACAATGGCTAATCATGACCATAAAGAGTATCAACTCAAGACCAGGGGTGAGCGTTAATAAGCCATGTTGCCCATTTTAGAGAGGTTTGAACCTCCCAAGCATTGGTGACTGGGTCCTATTTTACCAGTAAAACAGAGCCTGTTTACAGCAGTGAACAGTCACTGCTGGGGATTTAGTACAATCAGCACCAACCAGAACACATTGGCATGGTGCGGAAAGCATTCCAATATGCTACTATTCCAGTTGTGTGGTTCTATTGGTGAACTTGTAATATTGGGGTCTAAACTGACATTGTTGGTACAGTTATCACCAAGATACAGAGGTCACAATATTGTAATTGTAAACATCTTATTCATACCAAGTATTCACATATAGGTTTTCAGCCAGCTGGGATTAAGGGTTTTGTAAGTATCAAATAGAGCACCTTGATGTTGTGTGGAAGGTATACACACCAGCAAGTGTCTCAAACAACTACATCAGGTCAGATATGCTACCATTCCAGTTCTTTGTCTCTGTGCACTTATAATATAGGGGTCAAACCTCAAATCATTGGTACAGTTATTGTAAGAAGACTGAGATCGCAGTACTGTTTTTTAAGCATCTTATTCATACCAGGTATTCATCTCTGGATTTACATCTAGAAGGGATTAAGGATTTAGAACAGTCAGCATCAATCAGAAACACATTGATCCCGTGTGAAAGGCATACACATCACCATGTGTGTAAAACAAGTACATCAGGTCAATATGCTAATATTCCATACTTGTGCTACTTCTATGTGCTCATAATATTGGGGTCAGAACTTAAATCGTTGGTGTTGTTATCACCGAAAGACAGAATTCACAGTGATAATTTTTCGGGCGTCTTGTTCTTATCAAGTATTCCCTGAAGTTTTTCAGATTTAGTATACTCGACACCCAACAGAACACACTGACATGGCGTGGAAGGCATACATACCACAATGTGTGTAAAACTACATCAGGTCAATATGCTATTGTTCCAGTTGTGGGCTTCGTTTGTACCTTTTGATACTTGAGTCAAATTTTAATCAATGCTACAGTTATCACCAAAACACGGATGTCTCAATTCTGTACTGGGAATCTTATGCATACCCAGTATTCTCTTATGTTTTTTTAGCCACTTAGGTGTCTACTGTGATTTTTGAGTAAAGATTTTAATTATTGGTACAGTTGTGGATTTAGTACAGTTAACACCAAATAAAACACAGAGACATTGTGTGGAAGGCATACACACCACAATGTGCGTATAACTACAACATCAAGTCAATGTGCTATTATTCCAGTTCTGAGCTTTATTTGTGCCTTTTGATATTTGGGTCTAAACTAAAGTTTAATCTTGGTACAGTTATCGCTAAAATACAGATGTCTCAATGCTATTTTGGGAATCTTATACATTACAAGTAATCACTTATAGCATTTTTGGCAGTTTGGCTTCTACTGTGATTTTTGGGTCAAGATTTTAAACATTGGTACAGTTATCACAAGAACATAGAGGTCACAACACTGTTTTTGTGAGGATCTTATCCATATAAAGAAGTCACTTTTGATTTATTAGCCAGTTGGAATTAAGGAGTCAGTATAGTACAGTCATTACCAGATCGAACACATTGACTTGGAATGGAACACCTACACGTCACCATGTGTGTAAAATAAGCACATTTATATGTCATCCATGCATGAGGTTGGTTTGACTTTACCACTGTTATAGGGTTTCTGTAGGCACTCTTTAACCCTTTACCCAGCGCAGACTATATTAAAATTCATTATTTTAAATATCATTTTTTCAAATTTAAAAAACAAATTCAATGAAACTATATCATGTGACCCCTTATTGGAATGAGCTCGACGAGCTCGTTCCAAATAGGGGTCACATGATATGGTTTTATTGAGATTTTTTGAAAAATATTTTTTCAGCTGCTGAATTTGCATATTACGTGGACAGATGTGGTTGATATGTTGGGTAAAGGGTTAATGAATTCTAATGACACAATTATAGATAAACAAAGTCTGTCTACCAAAAATAATCTAGCATTCCCCCCACTGAAACTTAAAAGTTCATCACATTTTCATTCTTGACCTATCTTACAGCAAAATCTAGGACTAAATTTGTAAAAAATGATCGTTTTGTCTGCCTGCCATTTTTCCTAAAAAAAAATAAGGCAATCAATTTTAATTCACCTATATTTCTAGATCTTCAACAAATGTCTTGACGCAAATTGACATGGTATTCATTTTTTTTTATTGGTGTTTCATGACACTTTCGACAGCCTGGGCTACCTTGTGTCAGATAGTTTTATGGGTGGAGGAGGCCAGAGAAGCACTGGGCAGCAGCGGGCAACTGTCAGACTCCCCAATGTACTAACTCCACACACACCGGGTTAGCACTGGTTGAGGTCAAGTACACAGTGCTCCCATGTGGCCACTTGGGATTAAGTGCCTTGTCCAAGGATGCAACACAATTTCCCCTGGTGGGGATCGAACTATGGACCTTTCAGGTTGAAGTCCAATGTGGTAGCCACTCAGCCACCTCACTTCCATTCATTTGTTACCTATTCCAGGACCATGATCTAGCTTATAATGATGATAAAGCGTACTGTTGATTCATTCTAATAATGCTGTGATGTAACAAACTTTATACCATGATTACCTATTGTACTATTCATGAAAAGCTTATGACATAAATTTTAGCTTTACACACCAACCATGGTGAACATAGCAGCAATGGGATTTCATTAGTTAAATTTTACACCTACAGTAGAACTACATCCTAGCAGACCTTTGGTGGCATCGACCTGAATGCAAACTTGTCTAAATTTACCGCATGTCGCCTCGCAAAGAGTGAAATGAAGCCGGCAATTATTTATTACGTTTTTAAATGGGTTTACCTCATAAGATGCCAAAAATTAACAAACATGCATTGCCTCATGTTAATAATGCATCCATTACTCAAAATAGTATGTTATTAAAATGAAAAAGGCTCTGTTTCTTTTTCCATTTTGTTTTGGCGATAAAATTGACAGTGGAAGTACTGCCCACCGATGCTCATGTAAACAAAAACAGATTTACACATATGAAGTTCAGTAAAATCGAGAAAAAATAATAGCGACTCTTAATAATCTGACGGTCATGGTATAAATAAAACATACCCAAAGTAGCTTGGTGTACCAAATGTTCACCACTCATGGTGAAGTGGTGTTAATTGCGTGCCAAAGGCTCGCAGTTAACACCACTTCACCATGAGTGGTGAACATTTGGTACACCAAGCTACTATGGGTATATTCTATATGTTTATAAAGTGTTCTGTGAACCCATTCCAAAGTGTATTACATCACAGCAAATTATCAGATTATTAACAAACTCATGAAATAAAGTGCAATGTTCTAGAATCTACATATTAGCATTTACACAGGCATTCATATCAGTAACACTTTCCTTTGCCCACAAAATCTGAAATCTGAAAAAGCATTACCTGAAAGAAAATGTGTTGCCTGAAAATAGTAAGATAACCTATTTTCGGTTCATGCAAATTCGTAATTTGTACAGGCCTGTAAAAAACCGTAACACTTTACTTTTTTATGTAAATCATTTAAAATAGTAGTTAACCCCATTAGCCAATGCACAAGATATCAAAATGTGTTATTTTATTTGATTTCCAAAGATGTCAACAAAAACCATATCTTGTAAAATCTCATTCCACATTCCAATTAAGGGACACATTTTAAAAGAAAACAAATTTTTTAGCCGCTCAATTTGTAAATTATGTAGGTGGATGCAGAAGATTTGTCAGGTAAAGGGGTAAAAGCAGTATTTTATAAAATAAAATAATGAAGCTTATGAACAGCTCTGCTGAGAACTGTCATTTGGAAGTACCATCAATAAAAGAGAAAAGTACAAAATTCTGAAGAAAAACTAAAAGCAAATGTCCAATACAAAGAGGTAAATCATACATACCATATTCATGAGAAGTTGGTTTTCTGTTCTTGTGTGGATACTCGTGAGAAAGGAAGATTTGTTGAAACAGTCATTTCTGGCATCAAACCAGTTCATTGAATGCTTAGAAACCCAGTAACAAGCCCCCTTGTAGAAAGACCAGGATGTATAATCAGGACAAAGTGATGCTGAAATTAACACAAACATTGTCAGTTCAGGATCTAGCAAAATAATGGCTCCCTTTTCATTTGCAACAAATGAGCAAATTTGAAAAAAGTTCAAAATTCTAAAATTTACCAATCTATCAATTGACTGGAATACCTCATAATGTTTGCCAAAAATAGTCATGAAGTATGGTAGGAAATTGTTCTTACATTAAAGTTTTTAACTGGTAGAGTGCTGGAAGCCCATATTTGGGATTTACTCTGTAAAGTGCAGGTACCACAACTCAATGGCTTCATATTCAGTGGATGTGCTTCATATTATCTTTGAGGTGAAATTATTAGTCTGTATGAATCTGCCTTGTTATAATTTATGGTTGAGTGCCTCTTGGCACTCTCCCAAAAATTAAAACTAGACAAATGCATGTGAACAAATTTTGGTGACAAAAAATAATTTAGCACTCTACCAGTTAAAAAGTGCCCAAGACTAAAATATTCTACAAATGTGAACTAGATCCTGTATGGAGAGAGGGAAGAGGAATGTATATATATTCTTGTTCAGAAGTTACACAAGAAGGCATCCATATAAACTGTTATTGTATGGATTCATTCAAATACAACTTGTGTTCTTTTCCTCAATGTTACAAAAAATACCCATTCAAATTCAGAGGAATTATCATTCATTACCACCACATGCAGAGCAATTCACATATCTACACCTTCAGAGCAATGACTCCAGATCTATTGCAATAATTTTTTTCTTTGTTATGCTAGAAAGGTACATTATACACACCAAGGTCATACCAAAACTATTTGATTTTGGCTTATCAATCAAAAGTTACTGTATAAGCAACATTTTTTTTCAATTTCAAAGTACATTTTTCTAAACAAAAAACCCAACCATGACACAAGTTAGAAATTCTTCTAAATTGTACTTAAAATATGTCAAAAATGTGTTAAAATAAAACTAAACTATAGAGAATTGGGAACCCATGTTTGAGCTTTATGCTGAAGGGCAGGCACTGCTCCTTAAATGCTTCATTTGCTATGGACGTGCTTCATATTATCTTTGAACTGAAATGACTTAGTTTGAAGCGATTTGCCTAGTCACAATTTATCAGAAAGTGCTGGCACTCTCCCATAAATTGTAACAAGGCTAAGACTTATGAACAAATTTTGATGATCAAAAATAACTTAGCACATTAGCAGTTAATAAAGATATCATATAGTTATAAAAGCTTGTCATAAACTCAGCTTATTTTGTATTGCTGTTGAAAGAATACAAATTTCAAAATGAATTTTCTATAAAATTTCTTTGCAAATTCTATAAAATAGTCAGAAATAGTATAATAGCAAACATGTACTATAACTTCCATCATGAATCATATAATACTATTATAAATGTAAACGGCATTCAGACTGGCATCATGAAAATGTTCAGTATCAAATTTAAATGAGGAATTAAGCGGTATACATTAAATTATTACCAACACTGAATTTCAAAGAAACATCGAGTATTAAACTCGATTTCCCTTTATAGCAACAATAACCATTGTTTACATTATACACATGTTGTCTGCATGCACACAAAAATCAGCTGACATAATGGTGTAAAATTGGAAAAATAGTCTGTATCAAGTTATTATTTACTCTGATGTACAGTATTACTCTCTCTGTTTGTGCATCATAACCACATTTTTTCTCCACTGAAACAATAGCATGACCCCATTCTGTTGCCCATGCTATATATGGTGAGGCAGGCAAGTACTGCCCACAAAATTTTCCATTGAGGTGTGCGATGACGATCGCCCTCCTCAGAATGGCAGGCCTGGACCGAGGTCAAATTTGAAATTGGTCTACATTTTCTTTTGATAAAGCCTTATACTGAAAATGGATGGACTATATCAAGTTTGGCTTGAATTATCATCTGAAAACCTAAAATCCTGGAAATTCTATGAAAATAAAGGGTAAAAAGTCAACAACCGAATGTAATAATTGATCTTGATCTGCCTTTTATCTGAGTAAGGAAGTATGCCAAAAATGGATTGGCAAATATATCTAGTATAGCTGCAGTTATCATCCAGAAACCATAACTCATGGAAATTCAAGAAAATCAAATGAGTAAAACCTATTTTTAAAAAAAGTTACATTTATAGTAATCCATGCCTTAAAAACCCAAAAGGCTATTTTTTGTGACAGTGACTCTGACCATTGACAAATCTAGAACTCGGGGGCGCGGTGGCTCAGTTGGTAGAGGTGCACGCTGCAAGCCGAGAGGTCCTCGGTTCGAATCCCACCTGCGGCAACCGCGTTGTGTCCTTGGGCAAGACACTTTACCCCCATTGCCCGCGTGGGGGCACGGTGACTCTGCGTACTAAGGCGTACTGCACGTCGATGGTGCACCTGTCTTCAACCAATGCTAACCCTGCTTGTGTGGAGTTGGTATGTTGGGGAGCTGACAGTTGCTCGCCGTTGCTCAGTGGGTCTCTCCGGGTACTCCGGCATCCTCCACCCGTAAAACTGTCACGGTCATGGTTAGCCATTGTGCAGAAATATGTGACCTTAAACACCAATAAATAAATAATAAATAAATCTAGAACTCAATAGGGTTCTTCTCCTTCCAGGAGGGTACTAACCCTGTAAATTTGGTGGTTCTGAGTAATGCAAAACAAAAGTTATTGCTCAGAAATCAATTTTTACCAAGTTTGATTTACAGTGACTGTCCTATGGCATTTGAATTTTTGATTGTAGACTACATAATCAGTTTGATTCTTTTTCTCTCATTTTGGTACCTAATCTCTTTTCTAGTTAATGAGTGACATCTAAAACAAAAGTTATAGTTCAAAATTCAATATTCTACAAAGTTACATTTTTAAGAATAATTCATTTACTTTCCACACGTTTGTTTGAGCTGTAATAAAGCAAACTAAAGTTAATGCTCAGAAACCCAAATGTGTTATTTTTAGTAACAGTGACCTTGACCTTTTCACATTGCAAAATTGATATAGGATTCTTTCTCCCCCACAGGGGGACCAAATCTGTAAATTCATTGAATGTGTGACATATAGAACAGGAGTTATAGACCCAAATCCAATTTCTGACAATGTTTTATTTGTAGTAACAGTCACAATATGACTTTTGACATTGCAGATACCACACTCAAAATCAACCGGGTTCTTTCATGTAGTTGTTTGATTATTTTCTACAAATTTGGCTGAGTTGTAATAATTAGAACTAAAGTTTTCAAACAGACATCAAAGAGTGCTATTTTTAATATCAGCGACCTTGACCTTTGGCCAACAAACCTAAAAATGGATAAGGTTCTTCCCCTCCTATGAGGGTAACAGCCATGTAAATTTGGGTGACCTGCTCTGAATAGAACTAAAGTTATTTCTTGGGACGCAATTTTTTATGCCTTTCTGGTTTCCAGCCTTCATCAAACTATTAGTTGAGTTTGCATTTGTCACAACTTGACTAAAAAATAAAAGGCGATAACTCCCTAAAGAAATATCAGATGAATGTAAAATTAGAACACAAACTGTTTTCTGTGGGGATAAGGTCACATATCACCTATGGATTAGATGTGATGATTGTAACACAAGTTATCATCTGGAAACTAAAAAGTGATCAGACATTTAAATACAGATGATTTGAAGGTTTATAATTTTGATGAGTCGTTTAACATTTTTTCTACCTGCAGATTCAGTATAATTAACAGTGGCAGTGTACACCATCAATGTGTAGATTTTCTTCAATGTACCAAAGCCTAATTAACAAATCTTTTTTGCAGCCTTAGTAAGAAATTTTTATTCATTTATCATTTAATATTGGTGTATTATAATTTGGTAATACTTACATCTCCCAGGCGTCACTGGTGTGGTGTGCACAGTAACTGGTACTGTTAGACCTGAAATACATGAATAAATAGATTTAACAAGGTACCCCCAAAATTTCAACAATCAAATTCAAGATGTTTCAAGGATTTGGGGGGATTCAATTCAGTGATTATAAAGAACCACATCGCACCAAATTCCAGGAATTTCCAAGAACCTTTGATATATGAACAAGAGCAATGCTAACGCGTGTGCTGATGCCCCCAAAGGTAGCAAAGTCGGACTTGCATGTAAATAAATAACTTCTGAAAGTTTGAAGAGAATTGGTTCATCCAAACAACTTTGAATGAACAGAATTAAAAAACACTATGATTCTTGTGTCATCCATATTTATATGAATATATCGATATGTAGTAGGTTAAAATGACATGCATACCTGCCCTGCAAACACAATGCTGTACAGAAATAGTGGACTAGAAAAAATTGGGATAGTGGACAAAAAAAAAATTGGGCAGCATTTCCCCTATAAGACACTGGCCAGTAAGAATAAATCTGAAATTGGCATCCATATTTATATGGTTATATCGATATGTAATAGGTTAAAATGACATGCAACCTCCCCACTAAGCACTAGGCAGCACAGAAATAATGGACTAAAAACAATTGGGCAGCACTTCCCCCATAGGCACTGACCAGTAAGAATAAAGCTGAAATTGGCATCCATATTTGTATGGTTATATTGATATGTAATTTAAAATGACATGCAACCTCCCCTGCAAGCACTGGAAAGTACAGAAATAGTGGACTAAAAAAAAAAGGGCAGCACTTCCCCTATAGGCACTGGACAGTAAGAATAAAGCTGAAATTGGGAAATTTGTGATTTTTTAATTCAAAAAGAGGCATAACTCTTGCAAAAATGGTCGGAGTGAACTTCCAAATCGAACTTGACCTGTATTTTGACATTAGTAATAAGCAAATAAAATTTGAAATCGATTGGTGTGATGATACAATTTTAAATGGTCTGGAACCAAATTCACTATAATTCTTGTGTCATCCATATTTATATGGCTATATTGATATGTGGAGGTTAAAATGTCATGCAACCTCCCCTGCAAGCACTGGGCCACAGAAAAATAATGAACTAAAAAAAAAATTGGGCAGCACTTTGCCCTATAGGCTATGGTACAATTTACCTCAGTCAGAAACAGAGGCCAAACACAAACAGAGGCCATAACTCTACCAAACATGAATGGACTAAATGCTAGATGTGAGGGCATCCATTCCCCCAGGCTGCCCTACCACCATACTAAAGAACATTAAAATCCGACAACTGATGCTCGAGTTATAATACAAAATGTTCGTATGGACGAGCAGACAGAAGGACGTATGGATGTACGGATGGACGAAGACCTCGACTATATACCCCCTTGAAAAATTTTCGGGGGCATAATTACGAATGCAGGGTACATATACTGTACTGGTTGAAATAAGCTGCTGGATAAGCTCTAAATATTTTGTGGTTTTGTGTCCATTTTCAAGTCGTTTCAAGGACTTGAAAATAAATTTTTGAATTCAAGGACCTTCAAGGACTTACAGTGACCCATGGCTACCATTCAATACTTTACCCAACGCACATGTCTTGTTGCCCCTTCATTGCTTTTGTTGAAATTTTTTTAAACAAAAAATCAATTGCTCAATTTGAAAAAATATGTGGTGAGATAGGCCCCATGCCTTTAAATTCATTTATTTTTGGCATGCCATTTTGCCCTAATTTGGGCACATTAAAACCAGAAAAAGCAGCCTTATCCTGTTATGTTTTATTTCCATGCTTTTCTTTGTGTTTCTATGGTCATATTATGATGGAAGGTATTCACAAATGTAGAAGAGGCACAGGAAATTTTTATATTTTTCTTCATGTCTTGACACCTCTTGTAGAAAGACCAGGATGTATAATCAGGACAAAGTGATGCTGAAATTAACACAAACATTGTCAGTTCAGGATCTAGCAAAATAATGGCTGCCTTTTCATTTGCAACAAATGAGAAAATTTGGAAAAAGTTCAAAATTCAAAAAATTACCAATCCATCAATTGAATGGAATACCTCATAATGTTTGCCAAATATAGTCATGAAGTATGGTAGGAAATTGTTCTTACATTAAAGTTTTTAACTGGTAGAGTGCTGGAAGCCCATATTTGGGATTTACTCTGTAATGTTGTCCCTTCATTGCTTTTGTTGAAATTTTTTGAAACAAAAATTCAATTGCTCAATTTGAAAAAATATGTGGTGAGATAGGCCTCATGCCTTTAAATTCATTTATTTTTGGCATGCCATTGTGCCCTAATTTGGGCACATTAAAACCAGAAAAAGCAGCCTTATCCTGTTATGTTTTATTTCCATGCTTTTCTTTGTGTTTCTATGGTCATATTATGATGGAAGGTATTCACAAATGTAGAAGAGGCACAGGAAATTTATATATTTTTCTTCATGTCCTGACACCTTCTCTAATTTGGGAACACCTGTAAACAGTGTGAAATTGGAGTAATCCAAAGGTCCTGATAGGCCCAATTCAAGATGGAAAGGGTTAAAACCAAAAAAAACTGGGGAAACGTCACATCTACTGTTCAGACACTGGTGCAAACTCAATAATATCAAGGGCCAAACACAAATATTGCATACAATACCAAAAATTAAAAGTCCTATCTGGCCCTCCATACTTTTAGTACTGCGCATGCAGAGCAC
The DNA here is from genome assembly GCA_031216915.1 of Pictodentalium vernedei. NCBI lineage: Eukaryota > Metazoa > Mollusca > Scaphopoda > Dentaliida > Dentaliidae > Pictodentalium > Pictodentalium vernedei. The sequence continues at coordinate 183,268,110 of CM062289.1, forward strand.
CAGGAAGAGACCAGAATTGACACCAAGCATCATTCTTCCTAGTGGTGCCTTCCAATGTTATAACTCAGCGGGGAGGTATGAGTGCCCATTCATGGGAGATCCATCCCCATCTGGGCCATTGGTAAGTATAAAAAATATACAAATTACTTTAAATTTATCATATTTTTTTACTGGAACCAATGGCCAAGACTTAGCTGAATAGTGAAAAGGCAGGAGGGCCTAGGACTTAGAATTCCAGACTATAATTCGGCTCCTTAGCCTGCATTAGGACTCCCAAGGTGAATAGGAGATTAAAATTTGAGGAATTACATATATCCCTCTCTATACAACAATAGAGAAGGACATACCACTGAAATAAAGAGCAATATCCAAGTGATTCCTTATTACTTAGCATAAATGATTACGGGTATAATGAGTCCCCAATTTTAAGGCTAGTCTGGATTAAGACACTCAAAATTAGGAAAAGCGTATCCGAGAGTTGGAGATTAACACCTACAGACACATGCGGTATCTAATGCAACAAGCTGTACATAAGATCAGTATAATCTATAGACAATAACAGCTTCAATCATAATTACATACTTATTATAAGGCCAGAAGAGGAAAAGAGAAATCACCACCCCCCCCCCCCCCCTCCTCTTTTTGTCTTTTTTGAAGGAATTAATCTTCAAAACAAAGAGGGAAGATGGCCTGGAAACAGTGAAAAAGCGGTACTGAATAATATATAGTCGCCTAAAAGGCTCTCGGTTACTAAAATTGCAAGCTTCTAAATGTATGCTGCATCCGGAATACGTAGATAGGTCGATAACCGGTGATATTAATATGTAAAACCTCAAACTTGTCCAACTGAATCCCAATCGAAAGTCATCTGATAGAACTTATACGCTTCTGAGCCAACCAACAGGCGACCACGTTCAGGTGTCAAGTACATTCCAATAATGAACCTCCAAATTGTAACCGTTCAATCTATGAGAATGAGAGAGTAGGATTCCCCTTTGTATACCACTTCCAGTTGAAGACTGGATTTAGAACCTGGAACAGGATATGATTAATAAACCCATAACAGACCGTCCCCAAATAATCGTTGTTCCCTAGGTCCATTAAAACCAATGACTGTTTGGAGAAAGAATATACCACTCTGAATAATGAAGCCAAAAAAAGAGAATGTTCAAATAGACAGTCTATTGGAAAATCCATAACTGATCCAACTAGCTCTATACTAACACTGAGAAAGAATTTAAAAGAATCTATTCAAGAAATACGTCTGCCTAATGATTAATACATATTATGCATGTAATCAACAGAATCCCACATGTACCCTTGCCTGAAAACAGCCTGTATCAACAGCGTAACCGAGGGATACAAAATATAACCAGAAAACTGAAGGAATAAAACAACATTAATGCGATTTAACCTGAGGAATAGACTCATACGTCATAACAAAAGCAGACAACTCAGAGCAAAACTTCTCAGAGTGGACTAATTGCCATATTTGGAGAATGTCGCCCAGATAACCGACATGCCTGACACACAGGTACACGAAGGCTCGCAATATCAACCGAATGTATTCATGAAAGAATTCGGAATCCAAAAACTAGAATAGTATAAAACCGTAGGGCTCCCTCACATATGACCAACTCCATAATGCCACTAAGGACGGAGAAGGACGTGATGAACATGGCATTATTGCAAGGAATATACCTGCTGATATAGCTTCGATATGTCCCTTGAAATCAAGACAGTATGCCATGGCCCCAAACAAAACACCATATAGTCATAATATCCAAATCCTCTGAATGGAAATATAATCCATGACAATAGATTGGATTTAAAATGAAGCGGGTGAAGAAAAACTAAGTTCCCGCACCTGATCATAAAAATCTAGTTGAACTCCTTGCACCTCGTTCCGATTATAGCAGGAAATATATTCCTGAAAAGGAGTTAACTACAGGTATCCTAAAGAACACTCATTATTCTCGCAAGGTTAATATGGCATCATCAATAGGGCTAAAAGCCTGAGACAACAAACACAAAACAATACTCTTAATGAGAAAACAGCCTCTTCTCTAAAAACAGTGCCTTGTCCGATGGGACAGTGGTCTTAGCCTAGCTGAAGCAGCTAAAGGTCTTCCTACTCGTGAAGGCAATTATATGGCTGTAAACTGCGACCCCAGAAGCTCACTCAAGAAGACTTACAACGATAGCAGCTAATGATAGGGTAAAAACACTGCTCATAATTCTAGCTAGGCTACTATGGTGTCAACAATAAGACTAAAGTCTGTGACTAAGAAAACAACACCGAGAAGGAAAAAATGTACTCTTTCCTTTTAGAGGTTCTATTTCCAGAAGACAGCGGTCTCAGCCTAGCTAACTTAGCTTAGAAGTCTTCATCTCTGTAAAGACAGATATCTCGGTGTAACTTGAGACCTTGAAAGCTCACTAAACGGAGACTTACAATGTTAGTCGCTCAAGGTAAGGAATAGAGGACCGCACTTGATTCTAATAAGGTGTCAACAAAAGGACTAAAAGCCTCAGACACCTAAGAATACAACACCGAGAAGGAAACAACAGACTCTTTCCTTTTAACAGCCCTAATTCCAAAATGACAGCAGTCTCAGATTAGCTAGCACAGCTAAGAAGTTTTCATCTCTGTGAAGACAGATATCTCGGTGTAACTTGCGACCTTGAAAGCTCACTAAACGGAGACTTACAATGTTAGTCGCTCGAGGTAAGGAATAGAGGACTGCCCTTCTAACAGCCATAATTCCAAAGAGACAGTAGTCTCAGCTTAGCTAACACAGCTTAGAAGTCTTCATCTCCGTGAAGACACATATCTGTGCAACCTGCGGCCTTGGAATGCTCACTAAACGGAGACTTATGATGTTAGCCGCAATGTATAAGAAAAGACCACTGTAAAATATATAAGGCCACTATGACATTAGCCGCTAATGTTATAGAAACAGACCGCTCTTAATTCACATAAGTCTACTAAGGCGACAACAATAGGACTAAATGCCTCTGACGCCAAGGAATACCACACAGAGAAGGAAAAAACGTAATCTTTCCTTCTAATGGCTTTATTCCAAACAGATAGTGGTTTCAGCGCAGCTAACACAGCCTAAAAGTCATATATCGGTGAAGATAGATATCTGTGTGTTACCCTGAAGCCTTGGACAGCTCAATAAATGGAGACTTACGACGTTAGCCACTAATGTATAAGAAAAGACTGCTCTAACCGTACATAAGGCTACTATGGCATCAACAATAGAACTAAATGCCTCTGATGCCTAGGAATACAACACCGAGAAGGAAAGGACGTACTGTTTACTTCTAACGCCCCTATTCCAAACAAGATAGCTGTCTCAGCCTAACTATGAGCTGTCAATCTTCTATTTGTAAGGAATAGATCATTGCCTTTCTTATACTATTGCCAGGCAAAGGGAGGCGTCGTTAAGTGGACCAAAGGCCTTCGACACCTGAGCAGAATGATCCAGGAAGGAAAGAACTTCGTCTTTCCTTCGCCCGATACCCTAAGCTGTTTTTTGCCCAGCGAACGCAGACTTTTGTTCAGATGGAACAAGATCCAAAAGAACTTAAGAATAAAATTCATAGTCTTAATGTGCTGTTCCGTGAGAGAATCATCCTCCGTAGCCCCCTCACCATCTGAATGTTCCATCTGAAAAACATGGTCAACACCATCTGAATGAACAGATGACTGGACCAACCCAGCACCGTCCGACAGTTCACTACCGGAGACTGTTGATGGCTGAACCTGCAACTACTGGGATGCTGCGATAAGCTATGCAATCTGCGACAGCAGGTCCATGAATGAGGCTTGCAGAGCAGTGGTTATCTGCTTCTTCACCATATGCTGCTCACGGGATGGAGATCTGACCCCAGATCTTTCGATGCATGTCCCGTATGAATATGCCTCGAACCCTAGCTGCAGGTTAATCCCTACTTCGGTGAATACCTCCATGGAACAGTATGAACATGCGAAGTTGGACAGCTAGTCTGCAGTCTAACGTGCTTCGTCGATGAAGCAGAGGAAGAAGCCCTAGCTGAAACCTGCCCCGGCTGCAGTGTGGAAGGAGCGTCCGGACCGCAAGCATGAATGGACGCCCCAACTCGCTAAAGTTTCTTGAATCGACCCCAATTGCTGGCGGAATGGAGAGGCGCCAACTCGCGATCTGACTCCAGATCCCGCCGAGCATTCCGTTTAGAAACTTGTAGACTTCTACCCCTTTGCGTGCTTTTTCATGAAAGAAGAGGAAGCCATAACAACAGCCGACTCCGGCTGAAGAGTGGAAGGAGAGTCCCGACTTGCACCCTTCGGACAGGTGCTCCGACTCATTGAAGTTTTTCACAACAGAAAACAGTTGACCCCGATTGCTGTCGGGATGGATAATGCTCTCCAACTCGTGATCTGACCCCAGATCTCGCTGAGTATCCCGTTGAGAAACTTGTCGGCTAATCCCCTTTGCATGCTCTTTCATGTAAGAAGAAGAAGCCATAACTGCAGCTGCCCCCAGCTGCAGTGTGGAAGAAACATCCCGACTCGCACATTTCGGACGGGTGCTCCGACTCATTGAAGTTTCTCGCGACGATCAGTTAGTCGACCCCGACTGCTTATGGGATGGAGAGCGTTCTTCAACTTGCAATCTGACCCCAGATCATGCCGAGTGTCCCGAAGAGAAACTTTCAGGCTTGTTCTCCTTTTGCCATCGTTGCTGGGTGAGCTTTTTTTATGAGGTGCTCGCTCTACCCACATTTATACTTCTCGACCCCAACAGACCTACCCGATGTGCCGGGTCCCATATGGGGACAACCTCTTCACCGGACAAGCTAGCTGCATGCAGAGGATTAAGAGAACTAACTAGAGACCTCAGTTCCCTGTTAAAATTCATCAGCACCTTGGCAGCTAGCTCTGTTTACTCATCAGAGCGGATCTCATCAGGGTGCGATGACAGCAGCACATAATGGACAGGTGTCAAAGTACCATCACCATGTTCTTGTTCCTCTGAAAAAGAGACTGAAAGACTAGTATTAGTCTGCGGGGAAAGCTCATATACATCGGAACTTCACCACCCACCACACAAGTTGACACCCATTTCCAATGTTCGCATCCCATAGTATAAGTACTGAAGGACTACAGTGACTAACAGCAAACAACAAGCATTTAAATACGAGACTTCCTCGACTTACACTGAGTATCAAATTATTATAATAGATACAATAATAATGAAGCCCAAATCATAAGTCCTCTGCACTCCCAGTAATAATACAGAATAAACATCGCAAGGATATATAACATGGACAATCACAAAAAATTTTGAAACAAATTAAAAAAAAAAGTAGATTTTGAAAAACTTTGAATGACGCCTAAGTACCCCAAGAGAACCTCATGAGCCCAAGGGCATCCCAATAGAGCCTAAATGTGGACAAGCACTACCTAATTAAAGCTGAGCTACCGGAATAAGATATAATATGTATCCTAATAGTAAAAACAAGAGGCCCCAAGGAGCCTTAATCGCTCACCGGCCAAAGTGGTTCAAAGAAGTATTTGGGGGTCACATTCAGTTAGACGTGGTTCATCAATACTACAAAGGAATGAAGTCATGAGAGACAAATTTTATGGAACTACAACCATGGCTTGAACAAACTTGAATCTTACCCCCCTAAGGATGTTGCATACCAAATATCAAAAGCATTCATCTGCACGATCTGAAGAAGATGATTTTTAAAGAAAATTCCTCATTTTGAACTAAGTTATCATTTGGGTTCCCACAGTGAGCACAAATATGAACCCAGGGACTTGGCTTGAACAAACTTGAATCTGACCCCCTGAGGATGTTGCATGCCAAATATCAAAACATTCCGACTGCTGAATCTGAAGAAGATTTTTAAAGACAAATTCCTCATGTTGACTAAGTTATAAGCCCAAATATGGACCCAGGGACTTGGCTTTAACAATCTTGAATCTCACCCCCCTAAGGATGCTACACACCACATATCAAAACATTCCGACTGCTGGATCTGAAGAAGATGATTTTTTAAGAAAATTCCTCATTTCGAACTAAGTTACAATTCAAGCTCCCACAGTGAGCCCAAATATGGACCTAAGGACATGGCTTGAACAAACTTCAATCTCGCCCCCTAAGGATGCTGCATACCAAATATCAAAACATTCCGACTGCTGGATCTGAAGAAGAAGATTTTTAAAGAAAATTCCTCATTTTGAACTAAGTATAATTCGGGCTACCACAGTGAGCCCAAATATGAACCCAGAGACTTGGCTTGAACAAACTTGAATCTTACCCAATATCAAAAGATTCTGCCTGCTGGATCTTGAAGAAGATTTTTAAAGAAATTTGCCTGAAATGCACTAAGTTCAAATTGGGCTCCTATACTGAGCCCAAATATGAGCCCAGGGGGCAATTTGAACAAAGTTGAATCAGATCCACCCCACAATGTTGCATACCAAATATCAAAAGATTCTGCCTGCTGGATCTGGAGAAGAAGTTTTTTTAAGAAATTTGCCTGAAATGCACTAAGTTCGAATTGGAGCTTTTATAGTGAGCCCAAATATGAATCCAGGGGGCCGATTTGAGCAAACTTGAATCAGATCCACCCCACAATGTTGCATTCCAAATATCAAAAGATTCTGCGTGCTGGATCTTGAGGAAGATTTTTAAAGAAATTTGCCTGAAATGCACTAAGTTCAAATTGGGCTCCTATACTGAGCCCAAATATGAACCCAGGGGGCGATTTGAACAAAGTTGAATCAGATCCACCCCACAATGTTGCATACCAAATATCAAAAGAATCTGCCTGCTGGATCTGGAGAAGATTTTTTAAGAAATTTGCCTGAAATGCACTAAGTTTGAATTTGGGCTTCTATAGTGAGCCCAAATATGAATCCAGGGGTGCCGATTTGAACAAACTTGAATCAGACCCATACCAAGATGCTGCATACCAAGTATCAAAAGATTCTGCCCACTGGTTCTGTAGAAAAAGATTTTTTAATAATTTTTCTATAATTCATATGGTGCTATCAGAGTTATGCCCCATACAGAGCCCCCAAGGGACGTGGCCATTTCATTTGAACAAACATGAATTGCCATATAGTAATGAACATCCACATGAAGTTTCATGAAACTCAGACCAGTGGTTTCAGAGGAGAAGTCATTTGGAAAATGTTCACGATGCTGGACGGACGACGACGGCAGACGACAAGTGATAAGTTTAGCTCCCTTCGGTGAGCTAACAATAACTGTTTTTAACTAAACACTGAATTAATATGTATCCAAAACGTTATTGAACAGACAACAATGTCAAGTGGAAAAACCGGAAACTAACCAACAACAGACACAACAGAGGCCCAAAGTCAGTAAATGATCAACAACCACCTGATGCAAAGCTAGATCTTCAAAGGAAGAAACAACAATGCATCTGGTAGAAGATGCAAGACTACAAAACATCTTGAACAGTAAACGAACAGGACATAAACACAGGGATAAACGGAATACCTATTCCGTAAAACGAATTAAACTCCCAAGAATTTTAATAAAAAAGCCAAAAGAGCTTGGGAGTATAACCTGAGGGTTCAAGAGATGGAAGGGAAGTAACACCAACAGAAAAACAGTGGAGTCATATTATAATGCTGACGTTCAGAAGCATATCCCAAAAATGGGAAACATGAATAATTTTACATAAAATTACAAAGTTACAGCCCTGAACATCCAAAACCACCTGCTCCACTGTTGATTCCATGAAAACCATCATTGATTTGTGTCTGGCATCTTCAAAAATAGAATTTATTGCACAGATGTCAGTTCAAATGTTTACTGATTTGGGCCAAACAAAAGAATGATGCTCTGTGCCAATTCCGGTCTCTTCCTGAGTGCTGCGAATGGACAGTACAAAAACTATGCAGGGCCAGATAGGACTTTCAATTTTCGGTATTGTCTGCAAATTTTCGGGATTGGGGGGTTCAAAATTTGAGTTTGGTCCTTGATATTATTGAGTTTGCACCAGCTAAGTCTGGGCCATTGGTTCTAGTATAAAAATATTAATCATGTTACAAATCACCTTTAAAAAATAATTCAGCACTCTATCATTTAAATGCCTCTACTGGATGTAGTGACATAAAATAGGTCTTCAAACAAGGGGAATTCAGTGATTAAAAGGATAATTTCTCCAGATATCACAATGTTTTATTATTCAATTAACAGGGGTTTATTCTATAATCCACATGCCATTAAATGGTCAAATTTGTTCTGAGGGTATGGCAATACTTTTTGTCTGTAAGTTATATTTAATTTACAGGGCTATTCAACTGAGAGATATCCAATTACATTGGCTCCACTGTACACCTTTTCTTTAAGTTCTCTTCTTTATCCACAGGCTTCCAACACCTTTTATCATTTTTAAATACATGCCTTTATCCAGGTCTCAACAAACAAGTTCCCAGTTCAAACCTGTGTGTTGGTCAAAAGTGCCCAGCTAAAGTTCTCAAGAAAAAAAAAATTCAACACATTGAAACTTTTCTCTGAACAGTAATCTCCAGCTATCAAATGAAAAATCCATCACTATTTAGAATTCCACATGACATCTAGTGTGTCATTTATAAAGAAGAATGGAGGGGCTCAGAATTGGCAAAATCTCCTCGGAGGTATTTATTTATTTATCTATTTATTTATTTACTGGTGTTTAAGGTCTCATAGTTCTGCATAAAGGCTAATCATGACCACTACATGGAGATAAAGTCAAGGTCAGGGAATCGTTTATACCCCCTGTTGCCTATTTTGAAGGACTTGCACCCGAAGCATTAGTGACTGGGTCCTATTTTACCAATGAAACATTTTACCACAGTAAACAAGCACTGCTTCACTTCCCGAGGGGGCTTTGGAGGTTGCCACATTTTGAAGTAGTCAACCTATTGACTGACTGCCCCAAAATATTTGGTTAACCTGCTGGTTAATCAATGTACAAGATGCCTTGGTATGTTCAGAATATATCAGAAATGAACAGCCCTTGTTAAAAAGTGCCATGGTAAACTATGATATTGTCCCCCAATGACCTTGTGTATCCTGGTTTTTTCTTAAAAGGGAAGTAGAAACATGGTTGATTGTAATTTTGTCAATATTTGATGTGTGCCATCACTTTTTAATAATTTACTTGGAAAAACAAGTGTCCAGTATATACGTATTTACCTGTTAATTTTGGCTGTCCCTCAATAAGGTGTAGATAGATAGTGATTGATTAGTGTTAAGGTTCTGTTGTTGAAGCACTATTTGGTAGAGTTTTTTATTATTTTTCAAAGGTGATTTGTAACATGACTATTTTTTTTAACCCTTTTCCCAACGAATCGCCCGCATCCGCCCATGTAATAAGCAAATTCAGCAGTTGAAAATATATTATTTTTCAAAAAATTTCAACAAAACCATATCATGTGACCCCTTGTTGCAACAAGCTCAACAAGCTCGTTCCAACGAGGGGTCACATGATATGGTTTTGTTGAAATTTTTTGAAACATTTGAAAAAATGATATTTAAAATAATAAATATTGATATTGTCTGCTTTGGGTAAAGGTTAAGATTCCACTGCTACCAGCAAGGTGGGCCTTGAATGAACAAAAGTTTGTTCATAAATAATTGATTTGTTGCAATTTATTGGAGAGTGCCTCTCCAATAAATTGTAACAAAACAAGTTCATAGAAATACTTTTTGTTCTACTGGTGAGAAAACATCATGCTAATGCATACAGTGTAAAGCCACTATAGTGGCTTTCAGTACTTTTCAATAGAGCCGTGACAGTGGCTTCTACCACTCTACCAGCTGATGAAACTTTTTGCTGGAACTCCATGAAAAATATATCTCTTTGAGTCTGGTTGAAGAGTGCATAAATCCAATGAAGTTGTTCAGTTCGACAGCATTTATTTTCTTTCTGAATGTGGTTTATTAATAAAACATTTAAGTTGTATTTGGGTGTGACATTAAAGATATCAGGTCACTGATGGGACATTGATTGTATGATGTAAGAGATCACCAGATGTCTTTAAAGTCTGTGTTTGCAAACTCACAATACAAATGATCTTGTAAAAATCAAAATATAAACTCTTGAAGAAACTAAATATAACAACTCAATCTGTAGAAAATGTGTGCATTAAAGAATATCAAGTTTAATATCATTCATACATCACAGTCGGGTCAGCATCGGCTAATCGTTCCAATAAACTCCTGATGTGGTGCCAGTAGTTTACTGTACGTCCAATTTTCCTGGGGAATGTAACTTGCCTGACTGAACTCCCACTTGAAAATACACTGATCTCCCTTTTTGAAGTTGAAAGTGTGGAATGGTGATCACAAACATCTGTGTACTTCTTACTAGGGCTGCACGGTAATTCGGTATTTTACTGAAACTCGGTATATTTTTCGATACCGAGTAAATACCGAGCAATTTTCAACTTAATCGGTGTACTGACTTTCATGGTATTATCAAATAAAAAAGTCCATATGTGCCATGAAAATGCGAAATGAGATGTATGTGGGGCTAACGAATTGCATCTCATATCAAAGTAAGACTGAAAAATTACACACTTTAGACTAATGCGCTCCTGTTAATCCATCGAAATAAGCTTCCATCGAATGGTGTGAAATTGGTAATTGATAACTTCGCAAATTCAATGCATGTTTATTATCGGACATGCTGTTCCATTGCCCGTAGCACAAGTAAGAGAAAAATAAATTTAATGCCTCTTTATTCGAGTACATTCTGTTTCAATGTATTCCATATAAACTCGATTAGCATTCTGCCACCAACAATAGAAAAGCCATACTGGTGTTTTATTAGCTGCAAGAGAAGTTATTTGAGATTAAATGACCGAAGTTTTTTTGTAACAAGCATTTTACTGACAATCGTTTTTTTAAACAGTTTTGTTGGAGTGAAGAAATTCATAACAGCAAAAAAGTTAAAAAATACATTGTCTGTAAAATGCTCGTTGAAAAAACAACATTCGTTCTTTATCGAAGCACAGGCATCTGGAAACTTGATCTAAAGAGATATCACCCCTAATTCAAAATACCCCTCTTATATATTTAATATACACATGTATATTATCTATATAAGAAAGGGTATTTCAAAGTATGTGTGATATATCTCTTTAGATCAGGTTTCCAGACACCTGTGATTGAAGTTCCCCTCAACAAAGAGGAGAAATCCTGTCCATCCTGCCCCCACTGACACCTAACTCCAATAATAACAATAATATCCAAAAGGATAACATAAATTTATCAACCAAAAAATTATATGTCCAAACCTCACGGTATGCGAAAGTCGCGCGCAAACACGGAGAATATACAAAATACAATGAAAATGTGGTTGAAATTAATAACGAGAATATATAAAACACAGTCCTGTTATTATATGATACTCGGATCCATAATTCTAGTCACAGGTAACCATTATCAACAAGTTGAATTATCACTGTTTCATAATGCAAATGGCCACACATCTTTCCAGGACAGCAGAAGAAAAAAGAATGATTCATTAGTTACATGACTGTGCACTGGTACCGAAAGCTGTGGATCTACACTTGGTCCAGCTATCCCAAAAATGTAAAGCTGATGACGCTCACAGTATTTAAGTCATATCATGGTATTTTATTTTATACCATACTCGGTATTGAAAAATCAAATACCGTGCAGCCCTACTTTTTACACAGAGTGACATGAAAAAGGTTTGTGATCTTACAGGCTAAAGTAAGAAATTAAATGCTAGTTTGCTGGCATGCATGAAGGTAGTACCTGCTCACTGATGGTTTAATCATTGTGGTTTAAGTCGAGAGAACTACTCCACCTCCACCCCTCCCCCCACTCCTGTTCTTAAACATGCGTGGGAACTAAAGGTGTTCTTAATTGAGGTTTATCAATTTGGAGCAAAAATGAAGTTCTTCTGTGGGAAATATTATTATGTTATTTAGTCAAAGACTTTGCAGTTGCACTGTTCAAATGCTCAAAACTGAAGTCATGATGGCACAGGCGAATGCTACTGCTAATTTTTGAAAAATTTTCCCTGGTGTCCATACTGCCCAGTTAATGTAATCGGTATATATTTAGTTTTGCAGGTGAATACCGGGCGTTGCATGGGAGAAGATGGTTATATCAGATCGGTCGAGAAACCGAGGAATTTTTCAAGTTCACCAGTTTGAAGGTCAAGGTCCCACCACAAGGACACTCTGAGGAAGTCAAAATGATCGATGGGTCAATATACCCGCACATATGACATTTTAGCCCGATCGGCCAAGCCGTTTTCTAAATAAAAGGTCAAGGTCATCAATTTCAAGGTCAAGATCACCACGCATGGGCACGGCACCCATCCCATGTTACTTGCAGGGACGAATTACCCCCGTGTAGAAAATTTGAGATCGATCGGTCGAGAAACGGAGGAGTTCACCCAGAACAAAGAGAGATAGAGAGATATTCGCATTTATATATTAGATAACTCCCCATCTTCCAATATTGACAGACCTTAGCACAATGGTATCATGACTCTATAGTTTGTATTGGTGCATTGTCCTGATAACTTGATACATGTTTTTTTGTGGTTAACCAATCTTCTATTACTGCAAATGCTCAGCTAATCTGTGCAAATGATAATTGAACGATATGACCACTCATCTGAATGTTCGAGCCCTGTGATGACAAGTGAATGGGGGAAATAATCTTTTGGATGGTTACCCGGGAGGTTGAATTGTCCCACCTAAATGAATTACAAAGAAACTATTAATTGAAAATAGAATATTTTTTCATTTTTGGAATTCACTGAAAAAGACCTTTCCACAATCCATTCCAATGAGGGTTCACAAGCTGAGATTGAATGTTTTTTGAGAATAGTACTGGTTAGTTTTGACCATTACATTGAGTAAAGTGTTGATATATCAGTAGAGGAGATTTACACTAAGGCTGTATGGTGCACAGGGTTAGTTATTCAGTTAAAAATGAAATTTTTCATAACCAAAAAGTGGGACTAACCCTGTGCAATGCACAGGGTTAGTCGCACTTTCTGGTTATAAAAAGTGGGTAACTTTCATATCACACACTACATTGAAAGCAAGAGATTGCACCAGAGGTGCTGGAAAAGCCCCACTGGAAGCATGTCAAGGAATGTGTCAGGACAGACAAAATTTCGCAATAGAGAAGGGGCCAAATCTCATGAGTGGAAAGTGTGTACAGCATAACTTGATATGTGTCTGAAAGGGTATGTTATGCTTGGCATTCATGTAAGATTTTATTAAGATCTGACTTCATTAAAATTTGTCTGCCATCAGGTTTATTTTTGAACTGAAAAAGGGGCATAACTCACAAGTGGAATATGCAGACGGCGTAACTAGATATGTATCTGAAAGAGTATGTCATGTAAGCTTCATTAATCCTTTACCTAATGAATCAGCCGCATCTGCCCGCGTAATTTTTAAAATGAGCCATTGGAAAACAATTGTTTTTCAAACAATTTCTAGACAACCACATCATGCGACCCCTCATTGGAATGAGCATGTCAAGCTCATTTCAATGAGGGCTCACATGATATAGTTTTCTTGAAATTGTTTGAAAAATTAAAAAAAAATAATATTTAAAATAATAAATTTTGATATCATGTGTATTGGGTAAAGGGTTAAGTTTTATCAAGTGAGTTATGGACCAGTGCAAACAAAAAACGTTGATTTTTCAATGGGAAATGGGGCATAACTCAAAAGTTGAATGTGGACACAGCATAACTTGATATTTGTCTGAAAGGGCAAGTTACACTGGACACTGAAACATTTGGAGCAGTGGTCTTGGAAAAAAATCTAGGCTTATCTTTCCGTAGTCTATTCCGGATTACATGGAATAGTGTGACATGCGCAGTGAAGATACAGAATAGTAATCGCGAGGAAACAGCAAATTGCACTTTAAATGTAAACCAGAATGGAATTTGAGGAAGTGGCGCACGCAATTTTTGTTGAGGATGTTGTCAATGACATCACAGATGCTGTTTTTGCTCATCGCAGTTCCGCATCTGTGTAAAACAGCATAGCTCTCCTATGGATAGGTAGGTTAATATGACCAGATTAAAAAGAAACAAAAAATTTACAAAGAAACGCTGGACAGAGCACTTGAGTTTTATTATTATTTTGACTCCCATTTGTTCAGGGGCGTAGCCAGGATTCTATAATTGAGGGGGGGGGGGGTAGCCATTTCTTTTGTGGGGGTGGGGGCATACCATGATATTTGTAGTGTTGTGGGGTTTCGGGGGTCTGTGCCTAGTCCAAGCTAGCACCTCCTGTCATTACCCCTCCTCCCACTTCCCTTCATGGAAGTGGGAGGAGGGGGGTAACGACCGGAGGCCCAGTTAGTACAAGGACCTGGGAAGAGGCGGGTGACGACCAGAGGGGCCTAGTTTGGACAAGGCCCCCTCCGAGAAAATTTTGCAAAATTTAGTACTCCAAGATCGAATATGAGGCAACTGTAGCCTGTGTAGCCCTATATTGGAGAGCATTTGGGTCAATATATTGTTTTATTTAGGTGGGGGGGTGCTAAAGCTTTAGGTTGACCTGAGCCTCCAGCCCCCCCCCCCCCCCCCCCCCCAGCTCCCCCACTGGTCCAGACGCCGGGAGATTGGGGACAGGTTCTCGCCATTGTGTCCATTCAAGCCTGCTCGTTGACATTATATGAGCGAGAATTTAAAAAAAAATTCAGTATTTGGTGTCCACTATTTGTTGGTTATGAGTATACTGAGAACCAGCAAAGCCTGTCTGTGCACTCTCACCATAGAGTTCCCGTGAACAAGAAGGTCATGATTGCACCGCTATGTTGTTAAGGTTCAGTAACAATATCCGATCTCACCAGGGAGAAGGTGGGGGAAGCAAACCCACACAGCTTGGCTGGAGCGTTAAAATGGGGTGGGGTGTGGTCACACCCCTCAAATTTATAACTGGTGGGGGCGGGTGGAGAAAGATTTCCAGATCCCCTCCCCCCACACACACCCCTCCCCCCCCCCCCCCTCCCCACCCCTCAATGTTCATCATTTTAGGATTTCACATCCAGATGTAATGTTTTGTCACAATAATCAGGGTTCGGGTCAAGGGGAAATAAATGAGTCAGTTATGAGCGGTCAAGAGTGGCCGCTTTGCAAAAACATGAATTCCAGGGTTAAAAAAAAAATCATTTATTCAATTTGGGGGTGGGTCAACGGCCCTGTTGTTTAACTGAATTAACTCCATAGTTCTTTCTCTTTATTTTCATCAAATATTTGTGGGTATGCTACGTTTAAATATTTTGCTGAATTCCATGTACCTAACATATTTGTTATTGTCTTGATCACTCAAACGTTTTGGAGAATACAACGAACAGGGAAATATTTTCCACTATTTGTTGATAATTGCGCATGTCAGGAATAAAAGGTAAATCATCTAAACCTGCTCGCGAGGTGGTTTACTCAGAATGATTCGGAATGATATTCCAGAATGACGGTTTGCAAAGAAAACAACCAGATTGGTAATCTGAGTTGTCTGCGCATGCCCGGAATAAACCATGTATTCTGGAATGGACTACGGAAACATGAGCTAGAGCTGTCCTTCCCCCACAAATCTAAATAATGACCTTAACCACTGACCTTCAAAAGCAGCAGAGGTAATCTGTATATCACAAGAAATCTGTGTCATTTCATTTTCCAAAGTGAAACACTTCTTGATGCAGAATGCAGGTTCTGTCGTTACTCACATGAATTTTATTGGATTTGGGCCAAACAAAATACAATAGATTAAACACCTATACTGGATGAACTGAGACCAAAGAGGGCTGTAACCATCAGGAATTCAGTAGGTATCACAGCAACTCATGACCAGATCACAATATTTTTTATTAAATTAACAGAGATTTATTCAATAATAATTTGCAATTAATGGGTTGAATTTGTTCTGAAGGTAGGATTGGTGTTTAAAAATTATACATGTATTCAAGTAAGAGGGTTCTTCAGTTAAGATATATCCAATTCCAGGGGTTTCATGGTACAGCTGATGATTTCAATTTGATAGCATTGTTGATGTGGAATAGTTATATGTATCAGTGTATCGATCCAGCACTAGTTGTGGGTAACTGAATTTTTAATAACCCTTTACCCAAAGGAATGACCAAAACTGAGCAGTGGTATTTACAAAAACTGCCATTCCATTTCTTATCAACCTACCTTACAATTGTTTACCACAGACTTGCACTACAGTGGAAGTCCCTAACTCGGAAAATATACTCTCTATTTTGATCTTTCCCAAGCGAGTTGGGAAATAAAAGTGGTGCAAAAGCACCAAGAAAAAATAAGCCAAAACTGGCACACACCCAGTAGGGGACTCTCTTCTCCAAGTGTAGATCCACAGCTTTCGGTACCAGTGCACAGTCATGTAACTAATGAATCATTCTTTTTTCTTCTGCCATCCTGGAAAGAGGTGCGGCCATTTGCATTACGAAACATTGATAATTCAACTCGTTGATAATGGTTACCTGTGACTAGAATTATGGATCTGAGTATCATATAATAACAGGACTGTGTTTTATATATTTTCGTTATTAATTTCAACCACATTTTCATTGTATTTTGTATATTCTCCATGTTTGCGCGTGACTTTCGCATACCGTGAGGTTTGGACATATAATTTTTTGGTTGATAAATTTATGTTATCCTTTTGAATATTATTATTATTATTGGAGTTAGGTGTCAGTGGGGGCAGGATGGACAGGATTTCTCCTCTTTGTTGAGGGCAGAATTTCTGTTTTTTGGGTCCCTGTCGGCCGTCTGGGTTCAGTTGTGTTCCCGCCGGTCCTTTATCTTCTGCCACCTTTCTCTCGTATTTGGGGGTGTTCTTCTACTTTCTACATCTGTTGAGCCCACCTTTTCTTCTACTGCTCTCTCCTCTGTTATGCCCAGGACTGTTCCTTCAGGGCAATGCCTGTTGCCCAAGCATGTGGACGATTCCCATGCTTCTTGCACCACTTGTAATAGGTGTTCTTCAGATCGACCCTGTGGGTCTTGGTCATCCACTTTTTGGGCTTCTGTGAACCGTGTGGTGCATTCTCCTGGTCGTTCCTCCCGCATCCGCGGGAAAGGGGAATGCTGTCGTTTGGGGCCTCCCAACATGACCACGTCTAGTGAGAGTTATACCCCCTCTGTGGGGGATGTGCAGTCTTTTCCTGTGGTGGATACTGCAGGAGCTGTTGAGTTGTCTGGTGAAGATTTGCCTGGTTCCGGGACTGTGGTCCCTCTCCAGTCGACATCTGAGGCTGTCACTAGGGTTGTGACTCCTCCTTTGGAGCTGAGTTTGGTTGCTCTCTCCACTTTTCCACCGGTTTCAACAGCTCCCGTCGTATCTGCTGCTACTGCTGTTCCATCTGCAACGGTCACTGTTTCAGCCGGCCTCGGTTTATCCCTGCAGGGGTCTGTAGAGATGTCTGGTAGTGTAGACGTGGGATATCGGCCTCAGTCTTCCCTGACTTCAACTCTGCGAAGTCGGAAGGGGCTGCCGGCCGAACCCTCTGATGTGGTCTCTTGGCCAGCGAGCCCAGCAGCCTTCTCTTTGGATTTGGATGGTCCTGTTGGGGTCACCATGGACTCTGTTGCATTTCCATCCACACACTCTGGTCCAATGGCCAGTTTTGCGGGATCAATGCTTTTTGTGCAGCCTGGACCTTCTGTCCCTCAGAGGTCCACAGCGACTCTCCTGAGTTCCCGCACTGTTGATCCTCGGGGTCTGGTATACCCCAATCAGCACCTGCCTGCAGATGTTTCGGCTGCCACCCATCACCCCGAATCGGGTGTTCTGGAAGATCATGACCCTTTGCTGGTTAAGAGAGTCAGGAGTGAAGCCACTTTGCCGGTTTGCTCCCACGTTGAACTGGCTGCCACAGGCTGATAGCTTAGGGAGACTCTCTCCTCGCTCACTCAGGTTTTTTCCAATCGCCTTTGCATTGCCTCCAGCGAGGCTACTAGTGGTTTCCAGGCACCCCCAGCAGAGCCACCTCCCAGGATTGGAAGCAGGCTGCTTTCTGATCCCCCTGGTGTGCCTACACCATGGGAGACATCGGCTGGTTTGCCGTGATGGGCTATGTGTCTTCCGACTCAGAGGATGGGTCAGACATACCTGACGTTGAGAGCCAACAGTCTTCTGTCTTGGGGGCAGCTCTTGACTTTGTGTTTGAGTTCCTTCAGGATCTCAAACCGTCAGACCAGCCGACAGTGTCAGCCAGGCCACGATCATCGGTCGCGTGCCTCCATCCTGTAGAGCAACCCACTTCTGGGGTGCCTTCAACCGTGCCAGTCGGTACAGGTGGTTGAAGCATCTTCATCTTTGGACTCTAAGCTGGGTTCCAAGGCTATGAAGACTTCGTTCTTCACCAGGGCTGACATCTTTTTGCCTCCAGTGCGTTATCGTTCCTACAATTCCGCCAATCCATCAGTCTGCCAGACTTTGACGGTCTTGGATCAGGACTCCACCTCCATTGGGCTTTCCAAGCCCAAGATGGCCATTATTCCTATGGTGACTCTCGAGTCCCTGCTGGGCTTATCGAGAGAGATGCTGGGCATGCTTTCTCTCTCAGATCACGTCTTGGTTGCTTATCTGCCTCCAGATAGGGTTGACAACGTACAGGCTCCTTTGCGTGTAATTTCCAAGGCGCTCATGCATCTTACTCACATGCATGTCTGTAACTCGGCTAACTTGGAATTAGTTTGCCGGGACGCTGTGTTGGACACAAGCCGTTCCCTTCCTGAGGGGCTGTGCGCTGCTCCTCGATCCGCTTCTTTGGTGGGTCCACGACTTTTCCATGGTTCCGTGGCGATGGTCCAGGATGACGTCCTGCATCATTCCAAAGATCAGCTGCTGCTTTGCCAGCTTGATCAGCCTTCTGTTGGAGGCAGGGGCCGTTCTAAGCCTAACAATCACCCTTCTGCTTCCTCTGCGAAGCCTAGGGCTGATCCTCATGCTACCGCTTCTACTTCTTACTCACGTGGTAAGGGTAAGCGTCGGCTGACCAGAGGGAGGACTCGGGATCATTCATCTAATAGAGGAGGTGGTTTCTCCTCTCGTGGGCCTCCCCGAGCTTGAGATGAAGATCCTCACCTCGATTCGTCCCAGGTTGGAGGAAGGATATCAGGGTTTACAGACCACTGGGCCACAATCACATCCAATCCTTGGGTGTTAGATGTTGTTCGGTCCAGGCTGCGAATATCCTTATGGAGGCATATCACTCTGTTGAGAGTGCCTCTTCCAACACAAGTTCCTTCAGACGTTTCATGTCTGAAGCTTTTGATCACGGAGATAGACAATCTCCTGTCAAAGGGGGCGATCGAGGTCATCAAGAACATTCATTTAGTGGGATTTTATTCCTGCCTGTTCTTGGTGCCGAAGAAGGATGGCTGACTTCGACCGGTTTTCCGCTTCCAGTATCTACCTTGCGAGATGCTTACTTTCACGTTCCGATTCATCGTGAAAGTATCTCAGGTTCGCTTTTCTGGGGCAAGTTCACCAGTTCTAGGCCATGCCTTTCGGCCTCCACCTGGCTCCTTGGGCCTTCACCCAACTGATGTCGCATGTGATAGCTTTCCATCGCACACAGTCCAGGGTGACTACTTCGGCATATCTGGACGATATCCTCCAGAGGCACTCCAGTGCTGCTCTTCTGGAGTCAGATGTCGATACATTGTTGAGCTTGCTCACATCACTAGGGTTTAGAGTCAACAAGGAGAAGTCGGATCTGGTCCCTTCTCAGTTGTTTTGTCATCTGGGGATGGACTTCCATACTCAGCTGAATATGGTGGCGGTTCTCTGGGCAAGGGCTGTGATTCTCTCAGCTTTCACCCTGACTGTGTCCCAGTCCATGTCTGCGACAGCTCGGACTATTCTCCGGCTGCTCAGTCTCTGCGGTTCGGTGATGGATCTCATTCCTCTCGGTCAGCTGCACGTCAGACCTCCCCAACACTTTCTGCTCCATCTTGGAGGCTGAATGTCGATCCTCTGGATCTGGTGCTTCAGTTACCAGACTCTCTTCATCATCACCTTCTTCCCTGGACAGATGTTCAGTGGATTATGCAGGGAGTTCTGTTGGACTTGCCCATGTCCGATCGTGTTCTGATGGCAGATGCCAGCGATCTCGGATGGGGTGCGACGTTGGATCCTCTAGATCTTTCCCTTCATGGTGTATGGGACCATGATCAAGCAGCTCTTCACATCAACCAGAAGGAACTTCTTGCTCTTCTTCTGAGTTTCCTGCAGTGGATCCCCCACCATTCGAATCTGGTGTCTGACAATTCGACAGTGGTCGCTTACATTCGGAACCAGGGCGGCACGCACTCGGTTCCCATGTACAAATTGGCTCGGGATCTTCTACTGCTAACTCAGGATGTCAACACCGGAGTGGTTGTTCGTCACATTCCCGGCTCCCTGTCCTGACAGGGCAGGGTCATTTCCACCGAGTGGATGCTTCACAGGGCAGTGTTCCAGTCGCTTTGCGATCTCTGGGGTCATCCCCATATCGATCTCTTTGCAACCCGTTGGAACCATCAGGTGCACACTTTCGTGTCCAGATCCTCGAGCTTTTGCAGTGGATGCTCTGTCACTCGATTGGAACGGTCTAGTCTGCTAGGCCTTCCCGCCAGTTCCAATTCTGCATCAGGTTCTGGCCAAGATAAGATGCAGTTGTCGAATCATTCTGATCGCTCCCCTGATGCCTCAATTGGTGTGGATCAATCAGCTCTGTCCTCTGTTGGTGGCAGTTCCGGCACGTCTCCCTCTACATCGGTGTGCTGATCACTCTGTTGAGTACGCCAATCCTTCGATAACACAGATTGCAGAGTTTCTGGTACTGTATTTTATCTAAATTTTCAGACACTTTTTGTTTTCGGACACCATTTTTTCATCAAAAACTAATTTTTTTTAAGCCTCAAAATTTTTGGACACCCACCCAAAGATCGTCCCGGTCTGGTGTGGTGGGAAAATCCCAGTGAAACATAAATCCAAAATGACAATGATTTTCTTTTCAGTTGAATATTTCATCTTTCTTTCTTTGTTTTATGTTAAAAGCATGTATTGTATGCACAATATATTGTACAATGGAAATAGAATTATTAAAACAACATTATTTGCAAACTTGTTCTTTATTTATTGACAGATAAGTATTGTTTTCCTTCTCAAACTGACATGTCTGACCAACTGACCAATCAAATTTTTGTTTTCAAACGTGTGCTTTCATTAGACTCCTTCGAGAATTGGAAAGAGAAAAACCCACAAATGTTATGTTGAACTGACCTTAAATGACGACAAAAATGAAAGGGTCCCATAAATAAATCCATATAATGCAGTATAAACCATGTACCAGCAACAGAACAGTGTAATTATTGCTTCGAATAAACATATTCAGTGCACTGAACACCAACAAAATTTTCCAATATTAAAAATAGAACAAACGACAATGAGGTCAACACGTGCTGCTGCAGGGTTTCGCAAAAATTAACACATGGACCCAAACACTGTCAAAGCATACCGTTTTTCGATATTATTTTTCAATGAACATCAGCAGTGTATGTGGGGAGGGCACGCTTCCAAAAACAAAAATAGGAAATACAAGAGGAACTGTGGAGCTAATACCAGTCACTATTTTTTAAAAATTAATTTTGTATTTGTTTTTATAAGGTTTTTTAGGTTTTTTATCTAACAGTAACAACACAAGCACATGGCTCGATTACTGTTCATCATAATTTGCGGAAACATCAAAACTTTTCAAGTACTGGTAGATCAAAAGTGATTTCTTCTCCGGGATTTATTGGGAAAGTAAATAAAAACAGAACAAACAATCGGAAACTTTTCATTTCATTCCTTCGGTATGTTCATTTTATTCATTTATGCTGATGATTAAAGTCGCCATATTTGAACAGCTATTTTATCTTTCCCATTTCTGAAGTACCCCCACCGTTCGTGTACAATAATTTTATTCACTGATAGGGTGTGCTTTTCAAAATTTCCACCCGCATTTGCTGTTCACCTGTATTTTGGCCATTTTCGAAGTTTTCGGACACTGGAAAATTTAATTATTTTTTGACGTTCGAAAATTTAGATGAAATACGGTATATCTGTTTGATTCTCGGGGCTCCAGCCTGTTACCATCAACAGGTACAGGTCCAGGCTTTCGGAGACCTTTTTGTATGTGGGAAAGTGTCGTGACGGCACTAATCCATACCTCTCCAAGCTTATTCGGTACTTTTCTTTGAAAAGGCGTAGGATTTTGCAGCTTACCCCAAGATGGAATCTTTCTTGGGTGCTGCTTTGCTTGGGGTGGGGGGGGGGGGCAAAACCTTTGTCCAAGGTGGATATGCATTTTCTCACATACAAGACACCTTTTCTGATGGCTTTTTGGCTTTTGCCTCAGCCAGATGGGTTAGTGAGCTTCTCGCCCTCTCGGTTGATCTGACCTTTTTCAGGAGCTCCGCCAACAGTGTTACTTTTACCACTGATTGCTCCTTTCTGGCCAAGAATCAGATACCAGAAACAACTACACATCCTATCTGTATCAGGGCTCTTCCTTCGCCTGAGGGTAATCACCCTTTGCTCTGTCCGGTTTGTGCACTTTGCATTTATCTCAACCAGACGCAGTTCATCAGGAAAGACAGAAAACGATTCTTTCTGTCTCTTATTCCTGGTTGACAGATGATCTCTCCTCAATCCATTTCTCAATGGATTTGTCTTGCTATTCGTGCAGCTTATGCTCGTCTAGCGACTGATGACTATATTACCAATCGTATTTCTGCCCACAAGGTGCATGCCTTGTCTACCTCCTGGACTTATGTTAACTCCATCAAGTTGTCGGATGTTATGCAGGCAGCCTACTGGAGAAATGCTTCTACTTTCTCCACCTTCTATCTGCGTCAGTTGCAGGAGCAGTCTGAGGGCCTTTTTTCTTTGGGCCCTCTTTTCTTCTGCTCAGCTGTTGTCTACCCTAGCCATTGGGCTTCAAGGTCAGTTCCAGTCCTGTGCTGTTTTACTGTCCTTTCTGTCTGTGCATCACACAGTGCCATATGCCTCATCTCTCTTTGTCTTTTACTAATGTTTGTGAGGCTATGGTTTGATAGGCCTTGGAACCTCTTCTTTTGTCCATGGTTCCAGTGCAGTCAGGTTATGTGGGGGTTGGTTATGTGATTCCCTCCTCCTATTGTCTATTCAGCCTGTAGTAAACAATTGTAAGGTAGGTTGATAAGAAATCTAAATTTTATAATAAATTTCCTTTCTTATTATACCTACCACAATTGTTTACATGGAGGCCCTCCCTTCTTCTTATTCGGGTAAGAGTCCTTCCTCCCTGCTGATCACATAACCATAACTCCAATGTTGGTGGATTCAAAAGAATGATTCATTAGTTACATGACTGCGCACTGGTGCCGGAAGCCGTGGATCTGTACTAGGAGAAGAGCGTCCCCTACTGGGTGTTCGCTGTTAGCACTCGACCCAGTTTTGGCTTATTTTTTCTTGGTGCTTTTGCACCACTTCTCTTTCCCAAATCGCTTGGGAAAGATCAAAATAGAGAGTATGTTTTCCGAGTTAGGTACTTCCACTATAGTGGAAGCCTGTAATAAACAATTGTGGTAGGTATAATAAGAAAGGAAATTTACTATAAAATTTAGATTTTTGTTTTTTGCCTAAAAAACATAGCTTATGACCCCTCATTGGAATGAGTAAGCTTGTTGAGCATGTTTCAAAGAGGGATCATAAGCTACGTTTTTGATGCAAAAAATTAAAAACATTAGTTAGGCCCCATAAAGTAGACCTTCTGTTTCTCAGGCCATTTTTGTTTGCATGCAGGCGAGCATTTTTTTATTTTATTTTTTTAATTATTTCTTTGCCATCAAAAGTTCTTGTTCTTGGTTTGTATTATGTTTTAGGCCTCATAATCTAGAGAATAGCATGGGTGGTGCTGTATTTCGTCCCCTGAGTGCAAGAAGGCTTTGCAATGCTAAAGCACTCAAGGGACAAATTTATCAATTATATTAACTTCACTAAAATATCAGACATATAAAACCATTCAATTTTTATTTTTTTCAAGTTTGCATTGATTATAAAAAGAGAACATGCAGCAGCCAAAAGGACCAAACAGACCTTTAACTTTTTAGGCCAACAGGTTGAATTTGTACTGAAGGTATGATGAATTGTTTGGTGTTCAAATATTATACATGTATGCAAGCAACATATTTATCCACTTAAAGAGGCTCCATGGTACAGCTGATGATTTCAAAACAATAGCCATGTTGGTGTGGAATCATGATATGTGTCAGTGCATCAATCATGCACTAGTCATGGGGTAACTGAATTTTCATTAAAACTCTTTATAATGACCTGATCATATTTATCATGTCTCACAAACCCTGTAAACATTTAACAATGGATCCCTGTCTTTTACAACTGCATGTGCACAATGATTTAAGCATATTTACCTTGTCTCATCTTACAAACAAAACGTCTAGTGATTGAACAAGACTGGTCATTCCAAACAGCAGCACCTGCAACCATTTCAACACAGTCTTCTTGATTATTCACATTGTTGGGTTCCCCTTTATTCCAGTTATTGTACAGATTTGGTGTTCCATCTGACCACTGATATGCTTCAATACATGACAAAAGTACAGGTCATTAATAGAAACAATATGCAACACAAGTTTTAAAATCAAATTTCTATGCAAAGGCACCCTTGATGTATAGAGAGCCTGATTACAAGTACAGTGGAATCCTGTTAATTGAATAGCCACTTTGCCCCCCCCCCACCCCTCCAATATTCAATTAACAGAGTATTCAATTAACAAGGATTGTCACTTTTCTGTATTGTATAGATACACTTAGCATTTATTCTATTATATCTTGTTTGACAGAGCTCATTGAGCTCTGTCAAACAAGATACAATAGATTAAATGCCTGTATTGGATATACTGAGGCCAAATAGGTCTATAAACAAAGGAAAACTGAGGAGAGGCAGTATCACAGTATTTCCTCTCCAAGCATATGATGTCACACTTGTATTTGTTCTCCAAAACCCTATGTCGTAATTTCCTGTCAAATACTGATGATCGCACATGTTCTGAACATCTGAATTGGAATCACAACAGAGTTAGATTCAACAGGAAATTCTGTCCACCCATTGACTTTTAATAAAGTTAGTTGGCAGAGCAATGTATCAACAAGGTCCACATTTAGCAGTTTAGTGCTTGTTACAAGTGGATTGAAATTGAGGGATGACCCCAGACCAGTGTTTACTGAAACTATTGAACCAGTATCGATATACTTTATTACAGGGATGTGGCATCTGACGAAATACTGTATTCACCGTTAGTCAGCTTTTTAACTCTTAGCCTGCAGCGTATTTTCAAGATATTTTGCATCAAATCTAGTCATGACTTCTGTGAAGCAGCCATGACTAGATTTGATGAAAAATTTATCTAAATGTAACACAAGAAATCATTGGTGAAAAAATCTATTCAACTTACAGTGGGAAAATGTGTTTAAATATGCCCAAATTATACTTATTTCAGTGACAAGAGAAACCTTGTGCTGGGCAAGAATATCCGCCAGCAGCAGGGAAGAAGTTACAGCCATCTTCGCTTCCAAATACTTCAGGTGTGCATGATCAACTTTGTTTCTTGATTCAAAGTGGTGTTTCGACATACCGCTAATAGTGATTCTGTATTGTGCTATAATCTTCCTCTTGCAGAGTTTATATGCGATGTATTTGCCTGTTCAACTTTGTTTTTCAAAGTACATCCTCATATATCTCTCATCATCCTTACCTGCATAGTGTGTTTCATAATGGGTATGCACAACTATCTCGGTTATGTCTAAGAATTACATGTAAACATGGAAACCCAAAGTATGTTTTTTCAGACATGCAGAGTTATGATTTTAATTTTTTTCTGGTAACAGAAACCAAGTAGAGTTTTTTGTTAACCAAAAAAGCTCTAGTTTGACATCTGGTCAAAATACCAGAGGAATGTGATTTCATAAATTCAATCCTGCACGCTTCATACTGAATAAAACAAAAGGCCAAAGAGGCCTTAATCACTCACCTGAGACAGCTGTTTGAAGGAGGATTTAAAGTCACATTTAGCATTTAAAGCTAATTGACTCTACAAAGTTAGGTAATTTTTTATAACTCTGTTGTCCATGTCAGATAATTAAAATAATAAATACCGAGATTTTCCAGTCAGGCCCTGGAATTCTAAATATCTATTTTTCACTTTTTAGGACAGACGGTCAGCTCTCTGATTGTGTCAATGTCACAGTTTGAACAGGGGTGGGGGTGGGGGTGGGGGAGGGGGGGGTGGGGGGTGGGGGCAAGATTTTGAATTAAAATGAGTTTTGAAACATTTTAAGTGATTTTGTATTGGGGATGTAGGTGTGGGGGAAGGGGAGGGGTGGGCAGTAGGATCATTTTTTAAAAAAAAATCACTTAAAATCTTTCAAAGCCCCTATTAGAGCTAAAAACATGAGAACCAATGGGTCTAAATGCCTTACCTGAGAAAGTTGTTTAAAGAAGGATTTAGGGGTTACATTCAGCACCTATCACTAGTTCAAAGGGTTCTGACTGGTATATCTGAAGGAGAAGATTTATAAAGAGTTTTCCTCATATTACACTGAGTTAAAATTTGGACTACAACCAGAATCCCAAATATGAACCCAGGGTCTTGATTTGAACAAACTTGGATCAGTCAAAGGATTCTGACTGGTGGATCTGAAGATACAGATTTTCAAAGAATATTTCTCATATTACACTATGAAAATTAGGGCTTTCATATGGAACCAAATTATGACCCCATGGATTTGATTTGAACAAATTTGGATCCCCCTCCCCACCCCCCCCTTCAAGGATTCTGTATACCAAATATCCAAAGATTCTGATTAATGGATCTGCAAAAGATTTTTAAAGAATTTTTTTTTAATTTGATACCCTACCCCCCAGGGGGAGCAAGCAGCTGCCAAAATGACATTGATGGGGGCTAGCGCTGTGAGAAGCAGATTTTTAATGCTATTGTTATTAGTGAAGATCAAATTAATAAATTATGTGATAATTAAGTCTCACCTCCTTCTCTGTTCCGATCATTCAAGCCTATCCAGAAACTTTGTCCAGCCCATGCACTTCATGGAAAAAAAAGAAATAGAGAACGAAAAACAATGAAGTGAATTTTGAACATTAATTTACATTCAGTTACTTCCTTTATGCTCCCATCATTCAAGACATATTTAAAAGTGCTCTCCTGAACATGAACTTTATTATATTAAAACAAAATAATAAAAAAGTTTAATTCGGACCTATACAAGTTGGAAATCAGAACTATCACTTGTGGCTTTCAACAATGCACCTCTGAATATAGAGTTTCGAAATTTTTGGAATATGCAGTTGTACACTTGTTTGTAGGCATGCCTGAGGAATTGGAGCAAAACCAGTTCGGAAATGTAGGAGGAGGAGTTTGGCAATCAAAAGTTCGGAAATGTAGGAGGAGTTGGAGGAGGAGGAGTTGGGCACTCAAAAATGTCATACAGCAATCTACATTAAATCTACTGAATGTAGAGTTTCTACATTTTTAGAATATGCAGTTGAACACTTGTTTGTAGGCATGCCTGAGGAGTTTGAGCAAAGCCAGTTCTGAAATGGAGTAGGAGAAGGTTTTGGGCACTCAAAAGTTTGGAAATGTAGGAGGAGGAGGAGGAGGAGTTGGGCACTCAAAAATGTCATACACCAATCTACATTAAATTCACTGAATGTAGAGTTTTGACATTTTTGGAATATGCAGTTGTACACTTGTTTGTAGGCATGCCTGAGGAGTTTGAGCAAAACCAGTTTGGAAATGTAGAAGGAGTAGGAGGAGGAGTTGGGCACTCAAATGTTTGGAAAAGTAGAAGGAGGAATTCGGCACTCTAAAATGTCATACAGCAATCTATATTAAATCTACATTCAAAGCAAAATAAGT
This sequence comes from Pictodentalium vernedei, assembly GCA_031216915.1. NCBI lineage: Eukaryota > Metazoa > Mollusca > Scaphopoda > Dentaliida > Dentaliidae > Pictodentalium > Pictodentalium vernedei. The sequence goes on from CM062289.1 coordinate 183,296,136, forward strand.
TGGTTAACCGACTTTGATCATATTTTTTGCAACAGAACAGGTGACCCTACATGCAGTCTTTGAGTTAACTCATAAGTTACATTCTAAGCACCTTGGTAGTTGTTTTAGACAAGTTTTGGCTGCCTAAATAGGCAGCCAAGACTTGGCAAAAAAACAGCAGCAAAGTCACAGGATGTAGACCATCAAAGTGTAGCAAAAATATGTAAAAGTCTCTAGGCTCTTGAGGGTTAAAATTGTTGGAGTATTAAATTTTGAAATATTCATGTCCAAAAGGACTCTCCAACATACTAACCCAGAACATGCAGAGTTAGAAGCAAATGAAGGCAAATGTACCATTGACATGCAGTACAATTTTGTACACCGTGCTCCCACCCCTCCATAGGCAATCATGATTAACTGTTTTGCCGAACAACACAGTGCAGATGGCTGGGTGTCAAGATCAAACTGTCAACCTTTTGGTTTAAAGTCCACTGCTATAATCAATGAGCCACCACATGCCCATTGAACAATGGACACTGTAGAATATTTCCTGTCAAAATAGAGACATGAAAACACAACATCTCAGAAGCAATTTTTGTTTCTTGAATCAGCCTTCATTCTGCAATATCTTATCTTTAAACCCTCAATATACTGGTGAGAAGGTTTTGTAACAAGATAGCAATCTGATCACCATATGAATGAGAAAGAGAATACTTTTGCAACCACAGTACAGATGGTGGGGCATCAATCTTCTGGAAATTATAAGCACTGAACAGGTACAGTGGAACTCATGCAGTTATCTGAAAAGCCACATTGCCCATGAAAGGTATGGAATTAACAAGAAATTGGGCATTTTCCTTTATTCAGGTGATAAACTGAATACTTATTCTATTATATTTTTGTTTGACAGAGCAGATTAGGTCAGCATTATCTATTCCATTATATTACTACACTCAAATACCACAGCCAAAGACTGAGAATTGAGGGGGCCCCAAAAGCCTAAATGCAGTCATCTGAAACTTGTATTTATTATATTTTGGGAAGTTAAACAAATAGGCTTCATTAGTTAACTGATAGAGTGCTAAATTATTTTCGGCTAGTAAAATTTCTTCACATATCTTTGCCTTGTTACAATTTATGGGAGAGTATGTCCTTACAGACTAAATAATATCACTCCAATGATAACATGAATCACATCCACTGACAATGAAGGCTTCAAGTTGCAGTACCCTCACATCAAAGTAAAGTCCAAATGTGGTCTTCCAGCACTCTACCAGTTAACAAATCCCCCCACACCTCCCCATCTGTTAAATTAAGGAGCCAAAAATGTTCTCATTTCTCAATTGACATTTATATGTAGACCCAAACAACCATAGCTTTAAGCAGTGTATTCCAACCATTCCACTAAGGCACTACTGATAAATATCAGTATGCTGGTGCCCCTCTATGACTGTGCCTTCCTCGACACCCAAGTTCAAAATTCTTCAGTGATTTCCTGCTTCCTACAATGTCCTGACTGTCTAACACATCAAAATAATGTAACAAAACTGGACACACCATATCATCTGAATTTTGTTTGAAAGCAACAACAATAGTTTCTGCTGCAGACCAGTAGATTTGCTGCTTAATTTATTCCTTTGACTTTTCCTGTACAACTGTTAGGCTATTTTATCACATCTGTATTATGTGAACACATTTAACAACCATTTTCTGCTGGTCATAACTTTCCACAATGAAAAACTTTTCTTTTAACTCCAGAGTCTCCCGTCAAATATGTTTGCAATTAATTCACCCATATGACTACAGTTTGCCATTTTGTCCTTTTGTATGAGTTTGTAGCAAAAATATAATATTGAATTTAAATTAAAACAGCTGACTGACCCCCTTGACATCCGCCAGAAAGTAGTTTGTTGTTTTACTTTGGCATGTGACAGCCTATGTAAATTTATTTTCCATTAATCATTCAAATTCCATGAGTCATGTTACAATATTAGAAATACTTATCATATATACAGAACCACACTTATGTTTGAATGGGTTAACAATTACTGGACGAGAGCGAGTGGCGCAGGGATACAACAAGAGCCAGTAGGCTCGAGTGGTTATCCCAGCGCCACACGCTCGAGTCCAGAAAACGTTAACCCATTCAAACATAAGTGTGGTTCTATATTTATTACACACCCAACCATGAAAAAGAATTCACTGTAATTAATTGCCAGTTTAATTAAATAGTCGACGATTTGAACGGTTGAAAGAATTTTAGAGAGAAACGGGCAATTTTGTCAGAGGACCAGTCTTACGTCTTTGACCTTGCCACCTGTAGAATCCCTATTGATTCATTTTATTTGCAAAAAAAAATATTGGTCCAAACACTCAAAACTCAAAAGACTGCGTTCAACATATCAGACATCACAAATTATGAGGTCTGAAACGTGTTTTCAAAAGTGTGTGTGCAGGCATCATTATATCTGGAGGATGGAAAATGTACAAGGATTTTAATTTAAATACGGTGCGAACAGGCCGCTCTGTTTAAATTTTGTGCTTTCTAAACTGAAACTAAAATAGAAGTTTGAACTTGGCTTGACAATACGCACTACTGCCACTAGGCTATCGCATGTGAACATCAGTCATTTCTGTTCTGCACTGTAACAAAAGTACACACTGGACGAGAAAAGACATTTTGTGCAGTAATTAACCTTCGGGGGCATCCATTCGATCGTTTAAAGTAACTGATTCCTGAGGCAGTTTGAGATTCTATTCAGAGTGAACTCTGGAGTCTTGGTAAGTTTGCACTTTATTTTTCAACATTATAAAGTTTCTGACTTGAAATTTAGCCTTCTTTTTATTTTACCTCAAGTCTTGATAACCTTTGTTTGAAATGGGCTGCACTTGAAAATAAAGGCTTTAGTTTAGGTTGTCCACATTTAATACAGATATACAAAGGGAGAAAATTAATATATTGCACGATAAGTTGATAACTGCAAGAAAATGTCATGTCGTGCCTCCACAAGTAATTTAGTTTGTACACTTTACAACCCCCCCCCCCCCCCCCTCCACCCACACACACATCTATAACCTGGCAGCATTTTCTCGAAAGCTCACGAAATGAGTATCCAAAAGTATTAGTCAGAGGCTAAAAGAGAAATGAGGGGGTAGGGGTGGGGGTTGTTCTCACCAGTAAGCTCCAATTTATTTTGGTTGATAATATTTTCAAAGATTGATTAATGTTTACATTATTTTTACTAGTACTATACTTCACCAGTTTGTTATCTGAATGGTTCTGTCAATATTTTTTTCAAGGTATCTGGTTGAAAACAAAATAATTTTTTATGTGTCTGCTCCAATATCTTGTCAATCTTAAATTTGGAATTTGGTGTTCTGAATTTGCATTTAGTAAGTAGTTTTAACGAGGGCTGATAGAATGTGGCTAAAATGATAGGCTTTTGGAGAACATTTTCTTGGGGATAAAGGGCTGACCAATCAAACTGCCCTGAACTATTGTTTCAAAATCAAAATGCAGACCCTTGCCTCAAATTTGTCTATGGAAATACGCTGCCCACTGCTCTGATATTTGCCAAAATTATAAAAATACCCCCTCCCTCTGACAATCTGTTCTGAAAATACCAGTCCCTTTCAACGAAAACTGCAAAATTAGCTGCTTATTGGTGAAGGGGAATGAGAGTGCCACAACCCCCACCCCATCTCATACACCCATGTAGCTAAGTCACATAGGTGGCATTCGATTTAAGTTTTGTTACTGAGAATTAAAGCAAAACAATATCCTTGTTTTTAAACAGAAATACTAGCAAAAATCCTCAATTAGTGATTTAAAAATACACATCAATCTGTGTCTGGAAAATATTGTCATATTGTCTATGTTTTAAATTTTCTAATAATTATTTTTGAATTTCATGGAAGTCTTCTCATAAAACTGACAATATATTGCATTCATCAGACCACATGTATTTACCATCACTCACCTCCTTGTAGTCTCATTCCCACCCTACTCAAGACTTTTCAGAATTTCAGTAGTGGGTAGCTGGTAACATTTTTTAATTTCCCCAGTACAAACTCCAGAAAGTCATATTTTAGCAAAACTACATCCCCCTATAAAAGCATCCCCCCCCCCATGCCCCCACAAAAAAGTTAAATAAAATAAACCTGTTGCCCCAACACCCACTAGCACGTAAAAAACATTGGTTCCACAAATGTAAACTACTGAGTTGTTCTTATAAAACCAGGCTTTTCATTCTTCCGAATTTATTTTCTTTATTCAGCTAGTGTGGGGGGTGGGGGGAGGAGTGGTCATTAGTAAGGGTGGAATTGGTGATAGTTAATTAGTAATTCAATACTAATTGCATGTACTAGCTGTCATTGTCAAACAACCGCAGGCACTGTCAGTGTCTGTTTTTCCGCTTCATGGTAACCAGTTTTCAAGATTGATTTAGTCTTGCTTCCTGAGAACTACCTCAACTTAACATGCTCTTCAGAGTATGTTTGCGTTGGAAAACATACTGCTTCATTGCCGAAGTGTGAATCGAATAGGATTACACAGTAGACCTCGTATCGACTCGTCAGCAGCACCCAGCAGTGAGGGCAACATTGTAACAAAGTTTTATAGGAACTGTACTAGTGGCTGGCTGCAAGATCAAACCCAAATGGACTTTTTTGCCCTAAAATTAATTAAGTTTTCCTCGGTTTTCAATAACAAAAGCAAAGGTTGAGTTTCACTGTTCAATTTCTTGGCAGAGATCAGAATAGAATAGAATAGAATAGAATAGTTTATTTAACAATATACCAAATAATTACATTTACATAATTACACATAACATATACAAGAGATTGAGGTACATTGTTAGGAGACAGCATAGCCAATTGGCTGTCTTCCTGTTGTCTCCTCGATCATGTGTCTTTCATGACTCTCAATAGTTTTTAGCATAGTTGTGCATCAAACATTTTGTAATGAGAGTCGGTAATTCCGACAGATAAATATAGCCGATGGTTCTCATTGGTTATGTTCCACTGAACGCTGCAAATTATAAGAACCAGTCTAACAAGAGAACTTGTGCAAGCGAAAGGTACTTTTTATCGGATCGCACTAGAGCTTTCTGGTTAAAATTACCGCATGCCCCTAAAATCCATGTGATCTTGACAAATACAGTTACGGGTGCGTAATAAATATCAATACTGACATATTTGCATCAAATTTACAAGTGATTGGCAAGGAGCTTGTCAAAAAATGGAATTATTTTGGTGTGAGTAAATTTTCCTCTCTTATATCTGCATTTGATTAACAGGGTTCGTAAATGGTTTGGTTATACAAGTTATATGCAATTGAAAGGTTATTCTATCAGGAGATATCCAATTAAGTGGGTTCCTTTGTATTGAATACAACAGAATTAATCTATCGTAATAGAACAACATGGCTTTGCTTACCATAATTCCTTTTTAACCCTTTGATACTTTTGTTTGCGTTATCATGTACGAAATCTTTTGTTTAATTTAACCCTTTGATACTTTTGTAAGTGTTATTACGTACAAAATCAAACAGCACGTTTAAAGGTTGCTGTCATTAGTTTTGTCATTATTTTTTTGATTTTTGAAAGTTTTAACCTCAAATTCCTATTTCTCCCAAATAGTGCTCAGCGATAACCATTGAGCCAAATGTTATCGTAGCTTAAAATACTAACATAATCCTGTTGTCAAGACTTCTTAACTGGTTGAGTGCTAGAAGCCACTATCAGAACTTTCAAAAAATGAGGATACCAGAGCAAAAGCCAACACTTTCCTTGCTTATATTTCATATTCTGTCAAACACAAATAATATTTTTATATCAATTTTTTTATTACAAATTATTGGAGAGTGACTGTGGGCACTCTCCAATAATTTGTGATAAAACAAGTTTTGAATAACAAATTCAGACCACCCAAAATAATCCAGCCCTCAACCAGATAATCACTAATGTGAAAAATATCTTGTTATTTGCACTTTCCGATGTTTGACGTCACATTTTGAAAAAAGTTAAAGAAACTGAATTCCCAGTGATGTTTAACATCAGGATAATTAAAGTCTCAAGATACCAAAATTTCAAGTGCATAAATTTCCAACAATACAACTAGGAATTTAACCAATTCAGTCTTGTTTGACAGAGCTCATTAAATTACTTAAATTCCTAGTTGCATTATGGGAAAAAAGTTGTGCCTTTAAGTGGTGGAGTGCTACATTAGTTTTGGTCATCAAAGTTTGTACATGTGTCTTTACCTTGTTACTCTTTACGGAAGAGTGGCTCAGTGGTGGACTGTTGGACTTCTGTGCTAGGGGTTGCAAGATCGATCCCCGTCCGGGACAACCCGCGTTGTGTCCTTGGGCAAGGCACTTTATCTCGGTTGCCTACATGGGGGCCTGCTGATGCCGTGTACTAATGCGTACTGCACGTCGATGGAGCACATGTCTTCAACCACTGTAACCCTGCTTGAGCAGAGCTTGAACAGAGTTAGAATGTTGAGGAGCTGACAGTGGCTCGTCGATGCTTGGTGGTTCTCACCGGGTACTCTGGCTTCCTCCACCCGTAAAACTGTCATGGTCACGATTAAGCATTATGCATAAGTATGTGATCTTAAACACCAATAAATAAATAAATAAATAAATAAATAAATAAATAAATAAACAGGAGAGTGCCAATTGGCACTCTCCCATAAATTCTAACATGGCTAATCCATGCAGACAAAATAATTTCACTGCAAAGAAAATATAAAGCTAATCCGCAGAATACAAAGCTTTTAAGCTTTGGTATCTTCACAGAAGAATAAAGCCCAAATATGGGCTTCCAGCACTCTGCCAGTTAAATTTGGATGTCTTTCAGTATCAGGGTACAGAGGGTTTAGAGAATTTTGAAATTGGACAAAAAAAGCCCTGGACCAATTACAAGGATGCAGCATGTGGTTTTTTATATGAAACCAAATTAAAGCATATCAATATATATATAGGTTATTACCACCCTGTGGGTTTCCAAGATGGTGTATTGAAGTCGAGACCTCATCTCTGGGCATATACATGGAGCCCACTTAATTGGTTATCTTTTAATTGAACAACTCTGTTAATGGAATATAATTTCCAAACACAAAACCACTTGCCATACCTTCAGTACTAATTTGACCTGTTAATTGAATATGTTACTAAGAAAATTCCTGTTAATGGAATAAAAAAATCTTGTAATTTGTTGAGAAATTAGCTTGACACTCACCAATTCTACCTTGTTTATAGAGCTACAGTACAAGTCAAAATAAGTTGTAGGATAACCACTATAAACTATGTATCTTTTTCTTCCTACACTGATAAGACCAGAAGCTGACATCATTTTCTGGAAAACTCACAGTGAGGGCTTTCCAGAAAATGATGTCAGATTCTGATGTTATCAGTGCTGGAGCAGCAGTATACTTAGTTTATTGCAGTTACGCTACATAGAGCTCTGCCAAACAAGATATGATAGAATAAATGCTAAGTTATTCTCTTGAATACAGGTAGGTTACAAAATCCCTGTTAACTGAATACTCCTGTTAATTGAATAATTTCCACTGGTAAAGTGGCTATTCTATTAACAGGGTTGAACTGCACTGGTGAGTCCGTTAGGACAAGTCAATATATGACCCTGCGGCAAGGTTGGGACTTCAATACACCATCTCAGAAACCCACTTGGTGGTAAAAACAAATTTATCTTACAGTATTCAACGCCCCCCCCCAACACCTTTCTTGACTTGTTTGTATATATTTATACAATTGTTCAGCATCTATGAATTGATATTTAGCTCAACTTTGGCAAAGCCAAATTTGAGCTTATGCCATAGCCAGTCGTCCGTCGTCTGTCGTCTGTCTGTCCGTCAACAATTCAATACGGCTCGGACTAGAGGCCGTATTTATGAACCGATCTTTACGAACCTTCTTGGGTACCTTTGTTATGACCGTGGGACAAGAACGAGTGTTTTGGGGTCCGATCCGGAATTCAAGTTGGCCGCTGGCAGCCATTTTGTACAAAATTAGGTGCAATCAGATTTTTGCACAGAACTTCCATACGAAAGTGCTGCTTTGAATAATTTTTTGTATGAATGTTTAGTACCATGGGATACATGACATATAATACAGGGTTTTTTCTTGTGTGTAAATTATGCAAATTACACAAACTTTGATTTATTCAGTGCTACTTATACACTGTAAGTGCACATGTCAATACGGCTCGGGCTAGAGGCTGTATTTATGAACCGATCTTCACAAAATTTCTTGGGTACCTTTGTTATCACCTTCTGACGAGAACGAGTGTTTCTGGGTGCGGTCCAAAATTCAAAATGGCTGCCAGTGGCCATTTTGTACCGAAATTAGGTCCAATCAGTTTTTTCTCACAACTTCTATACAGCTCGTATTTATGAACTGATCTTCACGAAACTTCTTGGGTACCTTTGTTTTCACCTTGAGACAGGAACGAGTGTGTTTTGGGGTGCCTTTGTTATCACTGTGCTATGAGAACAAATATTTTGGGGTTCAGTCAGACCCACTCTGGGACTCAAAGATTTCTTTTCTACTTCTGCATCTGACTGTCACCCACCTTTACAATACTTTACCTATACATTTGTTACAGGCTACAGTCAATATTTATGTACAGACCGTTACAATACTTTATATGTACCTTTGTTATCAGGTCATTACATAGATGTTTGTCATTGCTGTGTCACATACTATACATGTACATGTCTTAACAAGTTGAGCTACAGTGTCATTGACACTTTCATTAGCTCAACTTTGGCGAAGCCAAATTTGAGGCTATGCCATGGACAGTCATCCGTCTGTCTGTCAACAATTCAATACGGCTCGGGCTAGAGGCTGTATTTAAGAACCGATCTTTACGAAACTTCTTGGGTACCTTTGTTAAGACCATGGGACGAGAACGAGTGTTTTGGGGTCCAATCCAAAATTCAAGTTGGCCGCTGGCAGCCATTTTGTACAAAATTAGGTGCAATCATATTTTTGCGCAGAACTTCCATATGAAAGTGCTGATTTGAATAATTTTTTGTATGAATGTTTAGTACCATGGGATACATCACATATAATACGGGTTTTTTTCTTGTGCGTAAATTATGCAAATTAGGCTAACTTTGATGTTTTTTGGTGTTACTTTCAGCACTTAAGTGCAAATGCCAATATGGCTCGGGCTAGAGGCCGTATTTATGAACCGATCTTTATGAAACTTCTTGGGTGCCTTTGGTATCACCGTGGGATGAGAACGAGTGTTTTTGGGTCCGGTCCGAATTTCAAGATGGCCGATGGCAGCCATTTTGTACAAAATTAGGTGCAATCAGATTTTTGCACAGAACTTCCATATGAAAGCGCTGATTTGAATAATTTTTTGTGTGAATGTTTAGTACCATGGGATACATCACATATAATACGGGTTTTTTTCTCGTGCAGAAATTATGCAAATTAGATGAACTTTGATTTTTTCAGTGTTACTTACACACAGTAAGTGCACATGTCAATATGGCTCGGGCTAGAGTCTGTATTTATGAACCGATCTTCAAGAAACGCCTTGAGTACCTTTGTTATCACCTTGGAACGAGAATGAGTGTTTCTGGGTGTGGTTTAAAATTCAAGATGGCTGCCAGTGGCCATTTTGTACCGAAATTAGGTCTAATCAGTTTTTTGTACACGGCTCAGGCTAGAGGCTGTATTTATGAACCGATCTTTACGAAACTTCTTGGGTACCTTTGTTATCACCGTGGGATGAGAACGAGTGTTTCGGGGTCCGGTCCGAAATTCAAGATGGCCACCAGCAGCCATTTTGTACCAAAATTAGTGCAATCAGTCTTTTGTACAGAACTTCTGTATGAAACTTCTGATTTGAATAAATTTTTGTATGAATGTTTAGTAACATAGAATACATCACATATAGTACGAGTATTTATCTCATGCAGAAATTATGCAAATTAGATGAACTTTAATTTATGCAGTGCTACTTATACACTGTATGTCAATACGGCTCGGGCTAGAGGCTGTATTTATGAACCGATCTTCACAAAATTTCTTGGGTACCTTTGTTATCACCTTCTGACGAGAACAAGTGTTTCTGGGTGCGGTCCAAAATTCAAAATGGCTGCCAGTGGCCATTTTGTACCAAAATTAGGTCCAATCAGTTTTTTGTCACAACTTCTATACAGCTCGTATTTATGAACTGATCTTCATGAAACTTCTTGGGTACCTTTGTCTTCACCTTGGGACAGGAACGAGTGTGTTTTGGGTGCCATTGTTATCACTGTGCTATGAGAACAAATATTTTGGGGTTCAGTCAGACCCACTCTGGGACTCAAAGATTTCTTTTCTAGTTTAGCATCTGACTGTCACCCACCTTTACAATACTTTCCCTATACATTTGTTACAGGCTATGGTCAGTATTTATGTTCAGACTGTTACAATACTTTATATGTACCTTTGTTATCAGGTCATTACCTAGATGTTTGTCATTGCTGTGTCACATACTATACATGTACATGTCTTAACAAGTTGAGCTACAGTGTCATTGACACTTTCATTTATGAATGAAAATCATGACGTCATTGTATTGCATTCTTGCGTAATCCCCATTCATTGTTCTAATTGTACTATAGACACTGAAGTTTATAGTAGTGTTTCAGCTGAGTGTTTCTTTGTTTTATTTTTCATATTTAACACATTGCAGACCTATATAAAAATATCACAAGGGCCAAAAATGATCTAGTCTAATTTATTTTGTTGAGTTGGTGATTTATATATCATTTAATTACGGTTATAAACAATAGTGGACTCGGCCTGCCATGTTGTTGTATGCGTAATATCAGTTTTTGATGAGTCCAGGTAAAAAACATTCTCTTTCTGAATCGAATGATCGTACATGCAGTTGCTACCCTCAAAAGAGATTTCTATTTGGTCTAGTTGTTTTACTTGCTTTGGGGAAAATACTTTCTTGTTGTAAGATTAATAAATAAATGCTGAATTGCATTGGAGTTTGTACAATGACACTTACTTTATAATATATGTTTGGACAAATGAATTCTCTTGCCTGCTGTGAATGCTGACAATATCACCACCTAATCCTTGACAAAAGGCTCTTGCTTCACTCCACGATTTCCTGTCAATAACAATCTAAAAAGAACAGAAGAATGTATGTAATTACAAGTGCACTGCCAGGCATAGGCTATGCCAGGTGTAGGCTATGTCCCCAAACAGCAAGTTCTTACATTGGACATATTTCCAGACAAGAAATTTTCAAAGTCGACAAAATGGAAAAAGGGCCATAACTCGCTGAAATTGGTTGGACTGACCCAAAATTAGACTTGACCTGGTTATTCTTAAGACAAACCTATGTACAAAATTTGTTGTTGATCCAATAACTCAAACTAATGTTATCCAGACACCAAAGTCAAAAAAATGGAAAAAGACCCCAAACTGAGCCAAAATAGGTCGGACCAACCCCAAATTTGAAATTTACCTGCATATTCCTAAGACAAACCTATGTACAAAATTTGGTGTTGATTCAATAACTCAAACTGAAGTTATCATCCAGACACCAAATTTCCATATTTGCAAAGTTGGGTGCAAAACCATTAAAAAGGGGCATAACTCCAACAAAAATTATCAGATCCAGCCGATATTAGGAAATTGCCTAATCATTGGGGTAAGGGACATATACACCATATTTGATTTTGATTCGATGACCCAAACTTTAGTTATTGCTCCAGACAGATGCACACACTGATACATGCATGCCACTGATTACAATAGTACTCCAACAAAATGTTTTGGCAAGGGATAAAAGGTCAATAAACAAATATCCTGTTCTCATGCAAATAAAAAAAAAAACTGTCCTGAATAAAGTTGGAATTGGAAAATCCTTACTTACAACACTAAGTAGAAAGATCAATGTTTTCAGCAGTGAAAATTTCACAATAATGTGGTTCCAGATTTAACCAACAACATCTTGTTTGACAGAGCTCACTGAGATTTTCAATAAGGGAGGTGTCTGAGAAACAAGTACTGTTTTAATAATCTAAAATAAAAAAAATGTCTTCATTTACAATCTAACTAATAAAGGCAGAGGCTCAAGTTGGCAAAAACTCGCCACCTGGATCAAGTTGTCTGCAGAATGGATAGAGAGGGGATAAATGTGGGAAATGAGAGCTTTTCAGTGATTCATTTAGTTGGGGTGAAAATCTTTTTTTCCTGAAAGTGTCAATGACAGCAACTCAACTTGACCAAGAAGGGACGGAACTAAATAGAAGTAATGCCAAGTCATTCACTCAAATTTCTGCAGAAAAGACATCACACCAAAGCTACATATGAAATCTTAAGAAGATTGAGTCAGGGATGTGGCATGTTGGGTGAACTAATGGAATTACTGACAATTTATATGCCAAATCCAAGATGGCCAGTGGTGGCCATGTTTTTTAATGAAATTCATAAAAATTTAATAACTCCAATCTCGACATCATACCAAAGCTACATGTAAACTTTGAAAAAGATCAGGTGAGAGATGCAGCCTGTGGGGTGTGCTAAAAGAATTGTTGACAATTTATATGCCAAATCCATGATCGCCAATGGTGGTCATTTTTTTCTGAGAAATTCAGCTTTCATCTAGAGATCACACAAAAGCTACATATGAAATTTGAAAACAATTGGGTGAGAGATGCAGCCTGTAGGGTGTGTTAATGGAATTGCTGACAATTTATATTCCAAATCCAAGATGGCTGCTAGTGGCCATATTTTTCAAAAAAATTTAGAAAAATTCAATAGCTCCAATCTGGACCCCACATAAAAGCTACACATGAAATTTGAAAAAGATCAGGTGAGAGATGTGGTCTGTAGGGTGTGCTAATGGAATTGTTGACAATTCATATGCCAAATCAAGATGGCCACTGACAGCCATGTTTTTCAATGAAATTCAGAGAAATTTGATAGCTCCCATCTAAACGTCACACCAAAACTATATATGAAATTTGAAAAAGATCGTGTGACAGATTCGGCCTGTAGGGTGTGCTAATGGAATTGTTGAGAATTTATATCCAAATCCATGGTAGCAGGCAGACATGTTTTCAGACATGTTAACCTCCCAAAATTTTTTTCAGGGAGATTGAAGAAAATTTTCAGGGAGATGACATGATTTTCAGGGAGATTTTTTTTTTGCACGTAGAAACCATGTGTGGATCGATCAATTTTAAATATAAATTAATACCAAATACCCCCTCCCCCCACACACACACACATAACAGTAAACAGCCCAACAACAATACATCAAAGGAACATACATCAACGTTCTACTAACTGGTGGTGAGTGACCCAGACCTGTTAACCTCTGGAGGTGACTGTCAGTGAGATTTTGATGAGCTCCCAGTGAGACTCGGATGCTTGTCAGTGAGATTTTTGCACTTGGGCAGCACATCAATAATTTCCATGTTACCCCCCCCCCCCCCCACCACCCCCCTCACACACACATACATTAAACATTCCACCCTAATGTGTTTTATTTGAACAATTTGTCCTTTCAAAAGCCAAACCATAGAAATATAGAGAAAAACAGAAATCAGAAATATGGATGTGGTCATGTGCCAATATCTGAGCTTGTTCCAATGACATCCATATTTCAATGGTTTTATGTACAAAATGTTTGGAGATATTTTCGACCTTTTCAGCACTATATCAGTTATGGTGCTGTGTTGAAAGTTTTGGATCCATTTGGGTAATTATGGGTACTTGCGGCGACCTGCGGTAACCTGCGACGATCTGTGGTGTTTAGGCACACCCCAGAGCCCGGTTGTTGTGGTAATTCGATCTTCCAAAGCCCAGCGCCCCACCTAACCACACCGGTTACTCACTGGAAGTAGTTGGTCATTTACGAAGGGGATTTGGAATGGGGTGATCATTTTTCAGTGAAACGTGAAAATTATGCCACAGCCAGCCCAGAACGAAACATCTCGGGGATATTTTGTTGTCCATTTATCACTACGAATGAAAAAACGTGCAAGTGCCGTAAATTACCAACTTTTTAGAGATTTTTTTCACCAAAAACATAATTTTTTTCACAGCCTGCTTTATAAAATTGCGAATCGGAAATTTTTCCTAATATATTGAAAATTACAGCAACTCATATGTTTGAGCCGTTTGTCTCCAAAATTGGCTATAATTATCTGAAAGTGAAATCCAAAATGCACAATAAATTTGTGCGTATTTTTGCACATTTTTCGATTGGACAAGATTTTATATGTATGGAATTTATTTTTCGATTTGACTGCTACCTGTATACAAGCAAAGGTGTGCCTTTAATATATAATCAATTTCAGCAATTATCCTGCATCTCAAATTCATTTAATCTGCCTGTCAAACGTGTTGCAATAATCACAACACGGCCATTGACAGAAATGAGAATTGGTCATCAGTTCTTACGTAAGTGGTGACATTTCACACAAACTTAATGACCTTGCCATTGAGAGTAGAGCACATGCTTTTGTATTTGTAAACAAAAGCTGGTGGATTCAGTTTTTGTCTGGCATGTCGACTTTCCGGGAGATTTTTGGTCCAAATTGACTCCCGGGCGGGAGGGTATAGCTAATTCCGGGAGAATCCCGAGCATTCCGGGAGAGTTAACATGTCTGCATGTTTTTCAAAAAAATTCAGAAAAATTTGATAGCTCCCATTTAGACATCACACCAAAGCTACATAAGAAATTTTAAAAAGATCAGGTAAGAGACGTGGCCTGTAAGATGTGCTACTGGAATTGTTGACAATTTATATGCCAAATCTAAGATGGCCACTGGTGGCCATGTTTTTCAATGAAATTTGGAAAAATTCAAATGCTCCCATCTAGATATTGCCCAAAACTATGTATGAAATTAGGAATTGATCGGGTGAGAGCTGTGGCCTGTAGGGTGTGCTAAAGGAATTGTCGATGGACAGATGAACGTACGAATGTGCGGACGATGGATCACAACCCATCCCAATAGCTCATACTTGATGTTATCAAGTTGTGCTAAAAATCATAGCATTTTTACAGCCAGTTTAAATCACTCTGTCATAAAGATACAATATACCAAATACTAAATATCTGTCCCAAGCAGCTAAGAAAAAAGGGCATTCCTTCTGTTTTTGGCCACAAGTTACCCAAAAGGATGTGTGAAATTCTTTTTTGCATGAATAACATGCTGTGAATTTTGCCCTTCCTGAACAAGACCAAATATTGCTCAAGAACCTTTCTTTGAACGAAGGAGAATGTGCACCATTAAAGGAAGCTGCACACCATGTATCAAAATCAATGCAGACATTGTGTTGTGTATTTCCAATTTAATCAACATAGTTAAAAGGCCCCACACAGTACATCTTCTGTTTCTCGGGACATTTTTTGTATCGGGCATTTTTTTATTTTATTTTTTACTTTTATAATTATTTCTTTGCCATCAAAAGTTCATGTTCTTGGTTTGTTTTATGTTTTAGGCCTCATAATCTACAGAATAGCATGTTTGGTGGTGTTTTTCGTCCCTTGAGTGCAAGAAGGCTTTGCAATACTAAAGCATTGCAAAACCTTGCTGCATTCAGGGGACAAATTTTTCAATATTATTAACATGGGTAAAATATCAGGCATAAACCATTTATTTTTATTTTTTTAAGTTTGCATTGGATATAAAAAGATCATGTGGCAGCCAAAAGGACCAAGCAGGAGAGCCTGAGAAACGGATTTTAAAGTTTTTTAGACCTAATTGGTTCTCCATATGCTACTCCATAAAGTAGATAATAACATTTCTCTATTCCCACATGATTCTACTACAAAAAAGACACACCACATAACCAGTATCGGTCTTGTACAATACAACAGGTAGACACACTGAGACAATTTTCCTTTCAAAATACAAACAACTGAGGAATCCTTTTTGTTCTTCAGAGCGTGAATTTAAAACATATCTCACCCGGTAGCAATATCCATGATTCAACTTCCAATTGTGGCTACAAGAACCAGTGGATTTTGGAGTTGTAGACAGTGGAGTTGTGTATCCTTTGCGAGGAAACTCACAAAGAGAATAATGAGTGTTAGTACAGTTGAAGTTCACCCATAGTCCAACAGGACGACCAGTTTCTGCAGCAACACAACTGTTAACTTCATTCCCTAAAATAAATTTTAAAAAGAACGCAATTTAATTTCAACTGAAAAAAATACTGTTTGGGGAAAAACAGTTTTATTATATGCTATCCTGTGAATTATCATAAATTATCTAAAAGATATTTCTTGATATCCATCGACTCGATGGATATCAAGAAATATCCCTAAATAGCTTCGTAAATGATGTCAGGCTTTGGCGCATGATGTTACCTTGAACATCGCCTTGAAGAAACAATCAGCAGATCTTTGTTATTGTCTTGAAACTGTTTGCAGTTGAATTGGGCTGCATATTGTGCAGTAAAATGTCACGTAGCATAAAATTAAAAAAAAATCTACGCTATTTTAGTATATATCGGGAATTATCTCATGGGTGTGGGCCTTAATGTCTTATTTTTCATGAGCATTTGCGCTCATAAAAAATAAAACTTTCAGGTCCACACTCATGGGATAATTCTCGATATTCACTAAAACAGTGGTGATATCCTCTTTATATTCTCTTAAGAATTCATTGATTGTATTTAATTGGTTGACTGCTGATAGCCCTTTTGTAAAAGGGAGGGGGAAATAAAACAATTAAATCTTCTACAAATATTCAAAGAACTGGTTGTCTGAAACAGATTTTATTTGATGGAAAACAAAGAAAAACACAAATTTTACCATTTTTTATTATAATTAAAGGAGCCTAATTAAAAAAATATGCTTTGAGCACAGAAGCAAAATTCAAACTCTGCCTGCACTCCATCAAAAGTAAGATGTTCCGGACATTTTCCATGGCAGACATACTAAACATGGAATTGGTACAATTATTAAAAGGAAACTTCATCTACCCATCCT
Organism: Pictodentalium vernedei; assembly: GCA_031216915.1. NCBI lineage: Eukaryota > Metazoa > Mollusca > Scaphopoda > Dentaliida > Dentaliidae > Pictodentalium > Pictodentalium vernedei. Next base: position 183,313,112 of record CM062289.1, read on the forward strand.
CAATAAATCAACAAGAGATGAAACTGATCAATCAAGTTATTCCCATGTCAACTGATGGGAACCAAAATCAAGATGGCTGCCAAGCCATTGAATATCAAATGCAAACAATTATCGAAAGGAAGCTTCTGCTACTCACCCTCAACACAACAACAAGAGATGAGATTGATTAGCGCAGCAGTTTTCGAGTTAATTGACAGAAACCAGAATCAATATGGCTGCTTTGGCAAATCAATATGGCTGCTATGTCAAATCAATATCATTGCATTGGCAGCTATATTGAATATGGAATCTGGATAATTACCTTCCACTACCCATGGTCAATACATCACCAAGTGATGAGACAAATCAACCAAAGTATTCTTGAGTTAATTGATGGATATCAAAATCAAGATGGCTGCTGCAACAGCCATACAGAATATGGACAATTAGCAAAAGAAACCTTCTACCTATCTTCAAATACATCACCAAAAGATGAGACTGATCAGTTAAAACATTCTTGATTACAAATTGACGGAAACCAAAATCAAGATGCTTGTCATGACAGTCACATTGAATATTAAAACTGGACATTTTTTTTAAAGGAACCTTCCACAACCTATCCTCAATATATCACCATGAGATGAGACTGATCAGTTAAGACATTCTTGATTACAAATTGATGGAAACCAAAATCAAGATGCTTGTCATGGCAGTCACATTGAATATTAAAACCGGACATTTTTTTAAAGGAACCTTCCACAACCTATCCTCAATATATCACCATGAGATGAGACTGATCAGTTAAGACATTCTTGATTACAAATTGATGGAAACCAAAATCAAGATACTTGCCTTAGCAGCAACATTGAATAAGGAATCTATACAATTATATAAATGAACCTTCCACCTCCTATTCTCAATACGTCATGATGAGATGAGACTGATCAGTTAAGTCTACCTGGACTTAATTTACGTAAACCAAAATCAAAAAGCCATATTGGCTATAAAATCCAGACAACTGTCAAAAGGAATGACATTTTGGAGTTAACTGGTAGAGTGCTGAATTATTTTTAGTCATCAAAATTTGTTCACAAGTGTTGGCCTTGTAACAGTTTATGGGAGAGTGCCTGTAGGAATTTCCCTATAGACTAAATAATTTATCCTCAAAGATAATATTGACATCCACAGAATTTTAAGCCTTTGAGTTGCAATACCTGCACTTGAGAGTAAAGCCCAAATATGGGTTTCCAGCACTCAATCAGTTAAATGGCAGAAACCAGAAGTTTACGGATGGACAATGGATAGACAGACATTGTGTTGACATAATGCTCCCTCTCATGAATAGATCAGGGGCATAAAACTGACCAGGCAATGAATGCCCACTAACTTTTCAGATGAGAACCAGATTTTCAAAAAAAGTAACTCTGAATCCTGCCAGCAGTCTTTACATTTAACCATTCCCTACTTCATCTGGAAAATGAAAGTCAAGAGTGAATAAATTATTTATCCACAATTTTAACTTAGAAATAATATAACTTTGAATTAAGCTGGTAGTAATTACGTAAAAACATTTTCTCCATTTGTCACAGTGGGAGCCAATATCAACCCTGAGCAAAACTTGGACACAGCTGGTTCAAAATCCCCTTGATATTATTGCCTGAATGCTATATACTAAATTTCGTAAAAACATCTAAAACAGTTTTCTTGGAAATATGATGACTAGAAATGGTAATCGCAATTACAAAAAATTCTTAAGTACAACAGGGGCAATAACTCTTGAAAAAATACTTTGAAGCAGCTGGTTCATAATTTATTTATTTATTGGTATTTAAGGTCACATATGTCTGCACAATGGCTAATCATGACCATGACAGCTTTACGGGTGGAGGAAGCCAGAGTTCCTGGAGAGAACCACCGAGCAACCGCAAGCAACTGTCAGCTCCCCAACATACCAACTCCACACAAGCAGGATTAGCATTGGTTGAAGACAGGTGCACCATCAATGTGCAGTATGCCTTTGTACACAATGCCAGCATGCCACCACATGGGCAATGGGGGTGAAGTGTCTTACCCAAGAACACATCGTGGTTGCCACAAATGGGATTCGAACCAAGGATCTCACAGCTTGCAGCCTGCACTTTAACCTACTGAGCCACTGTGCCCCCCTCCCCCCAGCTGGTTCATAATCCCATTCATGATATTATCACCAAATGCTATGTATTAAATTTGGTAAAAATATTCTGAACACTTTTCTTTAAAGTGTGATGATAAGAAAGGAGAGAAGGATGGACAGATGAAAGATGAATGGATGGAATGGATTGATGGAAAGATGGATGGAACCTATACTTCCTCCAACCACATGGTGAGGGATAATAACACCCCAGGGGCTTGATTTGAACTTCTGACTTATCCTCACGAAAGATGTTATATATGAAACAAGGAAGCAATTGGAGCAGTCATTTAGGAGAAAAAAAAACTTTTTAATGTTTTATCTTTACTCATAGTGTTAATATATGAGGCCCCCATGCCACCCCCAACTATATCACCAGGAACATGATTTGACCAAATTTGTTATTAGCCCTTACACATATATTATATACCAAGTGTGGAAACATTTTGAGTTTTGTGAGATGTTTCAACTGTTTTTCCTATTACTCACCATTTAAACATGGGGGGGGGGGGGGGGGGGGGGGTGTGTGTTAAATACAGCTGATTAACAACTGATTATATTCCCCATAAGCACGATTCATACCAACTATCAATTATTTGTTGTACAGTTCAGAAATGAATTATGTTTCATGTCATCCACTTATCATACAGGCAATATTCAATCAAATTGGCCCAAGGGTCAAAAGACAAAAATGTAAAGTTTGAGTGAGGCCAAAAATCTTGCCTTCTCATTTTGACAAATACTGAACCCCTCCCTGCCATGCACCACCCCAAATATCCTCTAAACAAATTTAGTTCTGTACCTCAAAGGGAAGCTCAATACCTAAATTCAAAATACAGCCACCTCTACAGTATGGCTGCCATGGACTGGTCACTTTTCACAGGTGGGCAATATTTCCATGGACGCAATAATATTAGATTCCAAACACTAATTTTTTTGAATAATCATAAAAAAAATTAATTAATGAAGTACGATGAACAACCGGGTGCTTTATTAATTAAAATATTGCTGCTGCCGATTTTTACTACCTGGTAAATGCATGCATGGACATCACTGCCCATGAGAGGATTACGAACAGTCCACGGCAACTGTACTGTATCAGTTTGAGAACAAGAGCTCATGCTGACTTTCAGTCAGGTGAATTAAAAAGAGATAAAGATTATCAGATGACAGAATTTTATTTGTTTATTTTCATTTTACCTGTGTGTTGACCACTCCAGTCAGTAAAGTGAGGTACCACACCACTAGTCCAATTATATGAAGAGCTTGATTGCTGATTCGATAAACCAATCCAAAAATACTTGTACTGAGTTTTAACAGCTAGATCAGAGGACAGGAATGCTTGAGTTATTCTACAAGAAATTAATAAATAATTATTACTGACAAAGCTAAGGACCCACAAAGTAGATCTTCTGTTTCTCAGGCTATATTTTGTGGGCAGGCGGTTTTTTATTTTATTTTTAATTTTTGTAATTATTTCATTGCCATCACAAGTTCATGTTCTCAGTTTGTTTTATGTTTTAGGCCTCATAATCTACAGAATAGCATAGGTGGTGGTGTATTTCATCCCTTGAGTGCAAGAAGGCTTTGCAATGCTAAAGCACTGCAAAGCCTTGTTGCACTCAAGGGATAAATTTATCAATTTTATTAACTTGGGTAAAATATCAGACAAAAACCATTCAATTTTTATTTTTTTAAGTTTGTTTCTGTTATAAAAAGAGAGCATGCTACAGCCAAAAGGACCATATGGAAGGGCCTGAGAAACAGATTTTTAACTTTTTAGGCCTAACAGAAAATCTTAGCAAGGCATAGCATTTTATACAAATGTTACTCAAGGAAAAAAGCCTTTTTTCATTCCAACAGTTTATATACGTTATAACATATACTAGCCTGATCATGTGTCTGCTCCACAGACTTATAGCATTGACTTTCATTTCAACATAAAATCAATACATAGAGAACTGTTTTTTAGGTTTGATGTCCCGACTATTTTTCCTTGTCACATAAGTGACTGCCTTGCAGTGACATAAGCAACAGTGTTTTTCATAGTGACATAAGCAGCTGCTGACTGGGAAAGATAAATCTATTGAAAATCGATGCACTTCACAGATTTAAATAAGATATTGAATTTGAAACCTGTGCAATTTATTTATATTTATTTATTTATTGGTGTTCAAAGTCACATACTTATGCATAATGGCTAATCATGACTGTGACAGCTTTACGAGTGGAGGAAGCCGGAGAACACGGAGAGAACCACCAAGCATCGAAAAGCAACTGTCAGCTCCTCACCATTCTATCTCTGCTCAAGCTCCGCTCAAGCAGGGTTACTGCAGTTGAAGACATGTGTACCATCTACCTGCAGTATGCCTTAGTACACGGCTTCATCGTGTTCCATGTAGGCATCTGGGATAAAGTGCCTTGCCCAATGACACAATGTGGGTCGCCCCGGACGGGGACTGAACTCTGGACCTCTAGCTTAGAGGTCCAACAGTCTACCACTGAGCCACCGTGCTCGAAACCTGTGCAAAGTGTTGTCACAACACAGTATCTCATCATAATTTGGACAAGAGATTGCACCATCGGTGCCAAGTGGAGGGATGGGGTAATGTCAAGACAGATAATTTTTCCAAAAGAGGCCTCAAGGTGTCTTAATTCTAAATCTTTATTTTCGATTTTCCTGGATAGAGACTCCATTGGGGGAATTTTTCTATTTTTCTTGGTTTAAATTGAGTTTAAAAAGATTTCAAGTGATTTTATGCCTCCACCACCAAATTTTTCAGCCCAGCAACTTTCAACTCCCCCACCCAATGTCAATTGGATATTTTTTGTTTTTATAGATGGATGGACAGACGGGTGGCAAAACAGATGGGTGAACAGATGTAATCCAGTATACCCCCAAATCTCTTCAAGAGTGGGGATAAAATTACGATTAGATACATACTGACACATCTGACACATAGTACTCATGATACCCACTGATACATTTGTTAATGTGGTCTATAATTCTGAAATGAAAATTACATTCTAAAGCTTTTCACATCAATAAAATTATTACTTTCTTGACTTGAACTTTTTAGTTAAGAAATCAACAAATTCCCTTTAAAGATGTATCAAAATTGTTAAATTTAAAAAAGAAAACAAACAAACACCATAGATCTAGTAATCGTGCTGGGAGCCGCATTGGTTCATTTTGTTACGGGATTTTAGGTTGCTTCATAATTATCAGGGATTCTTCTTCCCTCTTTGGGAAGGGTCTGCGGCCCATGCCATTGTGAAAATTTGCATCATGTGGGTTCCAATTGAGAATTTGTTGTGTTGGGGAAAAACCTACAAAGACTAAGAGGTTTTACATTCAAACTGAGCAGAGAACATTAAGACGGATACCTAAGCAACTGCATGTATACTACAAGTAAGTTTTATACCAAGCAGTCACATGGAATCATATTCATGCAGTCTCTCCAGTCTCTATCAAACTGTTCTTTGCTATTAAGGAAGAACTTGTCATCTGCCTTTGAATTAAGAGACTTTGGTAGATAAGCAATTTAAATTTAATGTACAATTGGGTGTCCTGAACTGGGTGGTCAGATAATCAATGGTTTTCTGAGGCCTTACGACTACCCAGTTCAGGGCACCAGTTGTGCATTAAATTTTTGTTTGAGTGGAATTGCGACTGGAAAATGTTGGGTTGAGAATTGGGAAAAATTAGGCCTAAATGCCATTGGGAAAGGATCCCTTAAATGGCCCCTGTAGACATCCAAAAGAATCCCTGATTATGCTTCTACTTTAGAGGACTCCCACATTATGCACTGGCTATCTATCAAGTCTTCTTATACCAGTGATGCAGAAATTGTCAACAAACAGTATTCAAGAACTGCTTCACCTCCCTGGAATGCTACACTGGTAGCTTTGCATCCATCAAAGCCACAGGGATGTCAGGGACCATTGAAGATTTCCGTTTTTTTAGTCCAACAAGTTATTTTTGTTTCCAAGAATTGCTTTGTGAAAATTTACAAAAGAGTTACTTTGCTGTAATCGCAATAGAATTTCTAAAGAATCTGAGGAAGCCTTACCCTAAACATATTTCAGATGCTTTTAATCAAATCTTAAAAATGAACTCATCACTGATACACTTAACACATTTCTACTTTTCTAATGACAGAATTGACAGTCTTAATATTTATAACTTCTCATTCAAGTCTTACAGAGCTATGACTATATTAGAATTAAATATAGGTTATTACCGCCATGTGGGTTTCCCAAATGGTGTATTGGAGCCAAGACCTGGTCTCTATATCGACATATCCTAATGGACTCCTCGATATATGGCCCAGAGGTGAGGTTGAGACTTCAATTTCAATTGCCAGAAACTCAGATGGGACAGTCAAGTGGCACAGGGTAAATCTGAAACCTCCATGCATATTCAGACAGCCAAATCTGAGTTTAGTTTTAGCACTTCAAATTAGATATCCTTGAAGCCTTGCACCAGAAATGGTCTAACAAAATGTTAAAGTGGCTTGAATGGCACATCCACACGACACAAAGAAAATCTAAAACCTTCATGCACAACTACACAATCTATTCAGGCCTGGAATTCTTGAAAAATGCAGGGGGGCTAAAAATCACTCCCCCCACAAGGCCAAAGGGAGCGATAGCTCTCCTCAAGCTTACAAAAAGCTATAAGTGGCAAAATGAAGTTTTACTATCCATGAATTCTTGAATTCTGCGAAGTGGGCTTTGTAGATTTTATGTGGTGCTGGTAACAAGGTAGTCTCTGTGAGATGGCTACACTGCCCCTCCCACACCTCCAGGCCTTGGCAAGGCCAGGATCTGTGGGAAGGGAAGTGTGGCCATCTTACAGTGATCATTAACATAGGAGAGATCTGAAAAGATGTGGGTTTTAGGAATAGGCTGTTATGGTAATCATTATTTTCTAAAGCCAGAAGGGCTAGTTTTCGCCCTCCTTAATTTTTTTTAAGATGAGCTGTATCGAATGAATAAAACGCTCACCTGACAATGCTATCCTGCATATTGCAACATCTTAGTATAGTTTTAAGCATTTGGAATTGTATGCCCTAGAAGCATTTTAACAGAAATGATCAAACAAAACACTGAAATGGGTCGACTGAAATAAGGAAAACTTTAAACTTCCAGGCCCTTCCAGGGACCCTATTGCAACACTCTAGCACAGTTGTGCAATTTTGAATTACAGAGGTTGGAATTATTTTAACCCTTTATCTAATGAATCGGCTGCATCCACCCATGGAATTTACAAATTGAGCAGTTGAAAAAAATTATTTAAAAAAAACAATTCAACAAAAAAATATCATGTGACATCTCAGTGGAACAAGCTCGTAAATTATTCCTTCCAGTGTGGGGTCACATGATATGGTTTTGTTGAAATGTTTTGAAAAAAGGTTGAAAACAAATAATTAAATAACAAATTTTGATATCATGTGCATTGGGTAATGAGCTAAGTAAAAAGTGGTCAGTCAGCAATGAAGAAGCCACCTGGTGGCAGAAGTTATCAGAAGTGATATTTTCAAAATGTAGCTGCCATTATGAACTTCCACAGAAAATTGCAAAATTTCAAATTAAAGAAATAGATGTATAGATGAAAAGTCTGACATTATCTGTGCATTTTTTAAAATATGAGATAAAAAGAAGAAACAAAAACCTTCATAGGGCATAAGAAGCATGCCACTTTTGTTATGTTTGTATTTAACTGTTTCCAAGATACATTCTGAAAAAGAAATGTGGACAGATGAGTGACATTCATGAGTATATCCCAGTATTAGTTCACTGTACACCTCAAAAAAATTTGGTGGATAACAAATATTAAGTCACGGCATATACATGACCATGAGAAGATTTTTTTGACAACAAGTTTTGTCCCTTTATCACTGAGTTTTTTCTAGAAATCGGAAAAGCAGTTTTGGAGAAGGCTCAATACCACCTTTATATTGGACGACGTACAACAGTCAATAATCCAAGAGTGATGACTCTTATGGCTATAGTTAATTCTAACATTCAGCCAATATAGTCAGATGAGCTGATAAGTGGAAATCAGGTGAAAAATATAAAAACCACATTCCTAATATCTGTATGAAAAATTTAGAAGTGATTTTACCAACAGCACCTGACCAAGAAATACCTGTAAGTCAAGCTTAGAATGCAAAAAATAGCATTACCCATCATTAATTGTGACCAAATGTCCATGATTGCTCTCACATAACTTCTCAGCATCAGGCCATGTTTTTTTGGACTGTGTAAAAAACTTATAGCAAAATGGTCCATAAGCAATGGAATAAGAATACTGAAAAAAATCCAGAAAAGATTACAAAATAATATTTATGCATATTTTAACAAAACTATATGTAATGATGGTCATAACAGACATTTAATGCCTGAATTGTAGTACAGAGTAATGCAAGAGGTATTTTAATGCATTTTGTGATGCATTTTTCATGTTTAGTGATGCCCTATATCAGTCACACTTGTAACAACTTATTTACTGGTTTTTAATTCTCGGCACTCTGCTGTCAAAATGGTAAAATTTTCAGCAGCAAATATTTCCCATAGTGCAGTTTGATATTTAACCTTCTGCATTCTGATGTCAAAATGGCAAAGTTTTCAGCAGCAAATATTTCCCATAGTGCAGTTTGCTATTTAACCAAATATACCTTGTTTGACAGAGCTCAGTGAGCTCTCTCAAACAAGTTATATTTGTGATTAAATTCATAGGTAAACAAGAAAAATGGGTGTGATTGGTGAAAAATCTGTTGCACTCCCAGAGTGCCAGGGGTTAACCAAATATATTTTGTTTGACAGAGCTCAGGGAGCTCTATCAAACAAGAAAAAATTGGTTAAATTCATAGTTAAATAAGAGAAAAACAGAGTTGGGAGAAAATTCTGTTGCACTATCAGTGTGGTAGGGGTTAAATATAGAACAAACTGGTACCAGGGTCAGTAATCAGATTTAAGGATAAGGGTTTTAACCATGAGGCTCTGCCTAGTGGTTAAAACCCTTATTCTATGAGTGGTTTAAATCTGATAACCGGCCCTGGTACCATTGTTTTATTTATACGATGCTCTTAATAAATAATCAACTTTGTCACTTAAAATGGAGAAAAAACAATATTTTCTATCGCAACCCATGGGTTTGTTTTGTTTACATCTGTGCCATTGGGCAGACCTTCAGGCTACATGTGAATGCTTGATTGACAGTTAGTCACTTCGTCAAAGTTGATTGAATTTACCCAGCTTTTTCAGATTATTATTAACAATTCTTAAAATTTTATTTTAAATATTTAATTGTAGGCATTTTAAACTTAATAAGTCATTGCACGTAGTAGATAGTACCGCAAAACATCATGTGTTTGAATGAAACATCGCGAAGTGTGAATGTATCGAAGTTGGCAAATTGGGTCTTGTCAAAGGTCAAGTTGGATGTAGTTCCTACTATAGGTGTAAATTTTTGTTTGTTATGGAATTCCCATTGAAAATGTTTTAACTGCAGTAGAAGCTTTACATCGATAGTGGAGTTAAAAGCTAAAATTTAACATACAGGCTTTTCACAGGTAGTAATATAGGTAAGCATGGTATAAAACTTCACCTCTAACATGTATAGCTATCATGACTACAACACAAGTCGCAGTCATATTTAGCCAGTTGTTTATACCTTTTTACCTATTTTAGGTTTTGGGATTCCCAGGAGTATGCAGGAAAATTTTGTTTGCTTGTATCAAGTATTAAACTCAATAATACCGCATTTAAAATTTGGTTCAAACTGACACATCGGTTCTGAAAATACATATTTTGGGCTGGGCCAAAAAATCTTGCCCCTCCCAGAACTTAAAAAATAGTCCCTCAAACTTCTCTTAAATAAATTTTAGTGGCGACTTCATTTGAACAAAATCAAAATGCTGTGTTGTAACAAACAATTCCTTTGATTTTCACTGAAATAGGTTCTGAGGTTTTGGAAGAAATTGTAAATACCATGTTCAAGGTTGATGGATGAAAAGTCATCACTATAGCTCACCCCGATTTTCAAAATATGATCAGATTTAAACAGGAGAATTTGGTGAACCCATTACTTAACAAGTTGCCTGCATCCAAACACATAATTTACAAACTGAGCAGTTCAACTTAACCAAATAATGTGACCACTCATTGGAATGATCTCATCAAGATCTTTCCAATGGGGGAGGGGGAGGGGGGGGGAGATTATTATCAGTCATCAGAATTTGTTCTCATGTCTTTGCATTGTTGTATTTTATGGGAGAGTGCCCATGGTAACAAGACAAATTCATAGAGACTAAATTATTTCACTTGAAAAATAATATGAATCCCAACCACTGAATATTATAAGTTACGGGACATTTAGTGGTCGGATATGGTGTCAAGTGAGGCAAAGCGAGATCAGTAGTGATCTCACTGAGATGTTTAATTAATCAGCCCGGTAATTTATTTTCTTGTTGGGTTGGTCTGCATCTGGAATTCTCACAACAATTGAATGTCAAGGGTGATCACACTTGCCACCCGGAAAAGCAAACCACAGTACTATCAGATGGGGTTATTGATCGAAATAAGTTTCTCAATTTGGGACACATATTATAAACAGATTATTTCTTTTTGTTCAGGAGAGTTTAATGAAACTTTAATCACATTCAAATGGACAATTCAGAATGTTTGCTGAAAGATTGCCATTTTTGAGACGAGGTGGTTGTATTTTATTTCTAAAAACAATATGGTGGACACACACCTAATATTGATTTCATATGGGTCACTGATGATGTCATCATCAACCTGATATGGCTTCATAGGCTGCCACCATTTAGCCATGCTGATTGGTTGATCCCAAGAGCTGACATGATAAGAAGCCTTTAGGTTGCAGCACCTGCACTTGAGAATAAATCCCAAATATGGGCTTCCAGCACCCAACCAGTTAAAAGCGTCTCATGTGAGAAGGCCACGTGAGATAGATATCTATCTCACATGACCCATGTGACTGGCTTATTAGCATATTTAATGCGGTATATACAGAACTTTTGTGTGATCTTTCCGATAAGGAAATCAGTTTTTTTCAGAAATGGACAACAAAATTGTTTGATATAACTGCACGTGCCACTGAATTACTTTTGATGATGTCAGAGTGTTTTGATGATGGGAGAAAAATTATCCCTGATGGGGACGGGTGTGAGATGGGGAAATCTCACCCTCGGGACAAAATATTTAGCCAAGACATTCGGCAAGCCTCATGTCTGACCCAAATATCTTGCCCTCGGGTGAGATTTCCCCATCCCACACCCTCATGCATCAGGGATAATAATAATCCACCAGCAATATGCAAGAAAATTATCGTAATATCATAATCTGATAAGTGTGAGTTTTATGATTACATCTTGAAATATTCTTCACCTACAGTCGTATTCACCATGTGGGCAGCGATGTCCATGCATGCATTTAGTTTCTATTTATTCTGGGGGGGGGGGGGGGGGGGTGGGGGGGGGGCTGGTCATTGTTAATAATAGTTCTGTTGCTAACTGTAAGGAATTTTGTTTTGTAAGCGATCAGCTGAGTCGATCAATGAAATGCACACAGAATGTATTCATGTGCCTGTTAGCCCGTTGCATTATCGGAACCAAGTTGTCTATATGATACGGAATCAGAATGAGTCATCTATATGATATGGAATCGGAACACATTATGTGATACGTACTATTTCTCGTGGTTTACAGGCCAAAATCTATACGACTGTTAGATAAAAATCATCATCAGCATAACTGTAATTAATGAAGCACCAGGTTGTACCTGGTGCTTCATTAATTAAAGTTTTCATGATTATTCCAAAAATTAGTGTTTGAAATCTAATATTTTTGTGTCAATGGAAATATTGCCCACCTGTGGAAAGTTACCAATCCATGGCAGCTGTACTATATAATAAAATGTGGATTTTCGAACAAATGATTAGACAGAGAAATAACATGCAAATGATTTTATTCACTAAATCTTTAAGCCGAAGGATACAAGCATACCATTTTGTCACACAACCTGGAAATTCATAAAAATCTGCAAAGTCAAAAATAGTCACCAATTGATCATGTGCCTCCAAAAATTTATTAATGCATTTTGTAAAGTGGACCTATGATAACTTACAGCAGCACATCCACTCATAGATGATGGCGTAGTTTTTGAAACAAAATGTGCAGGTTTCTTACATAATGTTCCTATCTTTGAACTACCACATCGATAATCGTTCCATTTACCATCCTGAAAATCAGAGATGGATAAAAGTTTTTTAAATCGCAACATTCATCTCTCATTTCTAAAACAAAAATGTTCAAATTACATGTTTCCAAGCCTGGAATTAAGCAATCTGTCATTGGTAGAATGAGGTCCCCAGTGGGTGAATTTGCAGATGCTATCCCATACTACCAACTATAATCCCTCCATTTATCCTCTGGGTACCTCTTTTCATTTACGCCTGAGACCTTGATTCAGATCAAGGTTCACAGAAGGTAAATTTTGTGATGCTACCCTGCCGTGCAGTGTAGTATCACCAAATTCACCCTCTGTAGACCTCATTCTGCAGATAACAGTCTGCTTATTCCTTGACTTGCAATTTTCAGCATCTTTGGCTGTATAATGATCGAAACACAAGCAGGAAATCAGGTTTAATCAAACACACAGACTATTGTTTTTGTATGGTTTCTTTAAGGGAGCACGGAGGCTCAGTGATTACGGCACTGAACTTCAAAGCAAGAGGTCTGCAGTCTGATCCCCGCCAGGGTAACTGTGTTGTGTCCTTGGGCAATGCACTTAATCCTGATTGCCTCTGTTGGGCTATGGTGGCGCTGTGTATTATAAAGGCATAGTGCATGTCGATGGTGCACCTGTCTGCAACCAAAGCCAACCCTGCTTGTGTGGAGTTAGTACGTTGGGGAGTCTGATAGTTGCTTGCCATTGCTGGGTGGTTCTCTCTGGGAACTCCGGCTTCCTCCACCCTTAAAACTATCTGACAGGAGATGACACTGGCTGTCAAAAGTGTAATTAAACTCCAATAAATAAATGGTTTATTTTTTTTTCTTTCTTTTTCTTATTCTCCTTTCTTCTACCTTCTAAGTGCTTCCTTGTCCACACAGTAACTCGAGTTTGAATCCTCCTATCTTGCTGCTTTTTAGCATACTGATAGACACTCACTAGTATTTATTTATTTATCTATTGTGGTTTAATGACACTTTGAACAGCCAGACTTCATGTCAGAACACTCACTAGTACTCGGCCACTTATGTTTTTAACACTCAAAAAGTGGGTGGGGCTAAAAATGTTTAAAGTGGGTCAAGCTCATATTTCAAGCATGTTATGACATATGAAACTGAGATAAACACTGAATGAGTCAAAACTGAATGTAGGTTCAAAATATGAGTCAAGGTCACTAAAGTCACCAACACTAAATGGGTTGAAACTCAATGTTACGCCGGGGTCATTGAGTGCATTTTTCAGAATTGCTGGATATTACATTTTATGACCCCATAATGCATTGCTGAAGTCCATATGTGTATTTCTACATTCCAAAAAGTCGGTGGGGGCCAGAAATTTGGAAGGTGGGTCAAACTCATATCTCAAGCATGGTATGAACCTAGGACCAACACCAAATGAGTTGAAACTCAATGAAGGTTCAAAAGATGGGTCAGGATCACTTAGATCACCAAGGGGTTAATGAGCGTTTTCAGAATTTCTGGAAATCACATTTTTTGGCCCTCCCAATGCACTTCCGATGTTCATACATGTTTTTCCAAACTCAGAATAGTGGGCAAAGCTAAACATTTTGAATGTTGGTCATGCTCATACCTTAACCATGGTATCACCTATAGACCTGGGATCAACACCAAATGAGCCAAAACTCCCAGGAAGTTAAACATTTATTTCCAGGTCGCTTGGGTCTCATTAAGTATGGTTTTGAGAACCTCCAAAGCATTTCTGAAGTTCATACATGTTTTTTTTTACTCAAAAATGTATGCAGAGTCAAAAATATCCATTTCTGATTTCTTTATAGAACATGTTGAATGTTGTGAACAGAATTTATTTCTGGTTTCATGAAAGAATTTATCTGATTGCTGTTTGAAAATCTTTAAACGCTGTTTATGAAATCATATTTCAAATTTTTTAAAGGTATTTTACTCCCGAAAATAAGTCTCCATAAATTCTCTTTCTATATAGTTTAAGTCTGATGCTTTAACCATTTTCACACAGACTCAAATTTACTGGTTACAGCAAATTCTGTTTCTCCAGTTTATACCTATTCTGCCCACTTAAGATGACTTCCACTCAAGGTGCCAGTCACTTGGTACTCTTGTATCAGTAAAACAAAACTTGTTTACCACAGGTGTTCCCTTGAGTGACATTTTTCAGTTTCAATTACAATAGGACAGGGATTCAACAATTCACAATCTAATGAAGTGAAATCCTGCAACAGGAATAACCAAATTATTTTTGGGCTTCATAGATTTCAATTTCTTATCAACGTACCTCAATTGTTTACTACAGGCTTGCACTACAGTGGAAGAACCTAACTCGGATAAAATACTCTCTATTTTAATCTTTCCCAAGATTTGGGAAAGAAAAGTGGTGTAAAAACACCACGAAAAAATAAGCCCAAACTGGGTCGAGCGCCATCGGCGCACACCCAGTATGGGACACTCTTCCATAGTACAAATCCACGACTTCCGTAAAACAATGTGCAATGCGTCAATTCGTCATTCTTTTTTTATCCGAGGCACGTGAAGGATGTGTCTCTGCCATATGCATTATGAAACAGTGATAATTCAACGCGTGGATAATGGTTTTCCTGTGACTGGAATTATGGATCTGAAGATCGTACAATAACAGGACTGTGTTTTATATATTCTCATTAATATTTTCAACCACATTCTCATTGTATATTATTTACGATTCCGTTTTCGCGAATGTTTTGTTTTCGACATCACGCGATTCGACAATAAATTTTTTCGGTTGATGAATTAATTTCTGGAGTTAGGTGTCAATCTGGGACTGTCTGGACAGGATTTCTTCACTCTGTTGAGGGATGAATTTCTGTTTTTTCGGACCCTGTCGACCGTCTGGGTTCTGTCAGGTACCCACCGTTTTTTTTTCTGCCACCTTCTCTCGTAGTTGAGGGTGTTCTTCTACTTTCTGTTTCTGTTGAGTTCACCTTTTTCTTCTACTGCTCTCACCTGTTATTTCCAGTTCGGTTCCTTTAGGGCAATTCCTTTTGCCCTCGCCTTGGTGCGTTCTCGTGGCCGTTTCTTCCGCACACATGGGTGGTGTGGAACGCTGTCGTTTCGGGAGCCTCCCGACTCGACCACGTCTGGTGTGAGTTTACCCCCTCCATGGGAGATGTGCAGCTCCTCCCGCCCCCACAGGGTGGGGGGAGGGGGGTACACTGTCGTTTTGGGGCCCCCGACTCAACCACGTCTGGTGTGAGTTTGACCCCCTCCGTGGGGGATATGCAGCTCCTCCTGCTCCCACGGGGGGTGGGGAACGCTATCATTTCGGGGTTGCCCGATTCGACCACGTCTGGTGAGAATTGCTCCCCCTCCATGGGGGATGTGCAGCTCCTCCCACACCCACGGGGTGTGGGGAATGCTGTCGTTTCGGGGCTTCCCGAACTCGACCATGTCTGGTGAAAGTTATTCCCCTTCCGTGGGGAATGTGCAGTTTTTTACCATGGTGGATACTGCGGGAGGTGTTGGATTTCTGGTGAAGATATGCCTGGTTCCGGGACTATGCGCACTCTCCAGTCGACATCTGAGGCTGTCACTAGGGTTGTGACTCCTCCTTTGGAGGCCGAGCTTGGTGGCTCTCTCTGCTTTTCTGCCAGTTCCAACAGCTCCCGTCATATCTGCTGCTACTGCTGTTCCGTCTACAACGTCATTGGGCACCATTTTTAGCCAGCCTCGGCTTATCCCTGCCAGGGTCTGCAGGGATGTCTGTAGTGTGGTTGTGGGGTATCAGCCTCAGCCTTCCCTGACTTCAACTTGGCGAAGTTGGATGGGGTTGCCGACTGAACCCCCTACTGTGTCCTCTCAGCCATTGAGCACAGTAGTTTTATACCTGCAGTGGTCTGCTGCGGTGTCTGGTTGTGTAGATGTGGGGGTACCGGCCTCAGCCTTCCCTGACTTCAAATCGGCGAAGTTGGAAGTGGCTGCCGGCCGGACCCTCTACTGTGGTCTCTGCGCCGTCGTGCACCACAGTTGTCATTGGATTCGGATGTTCTTACTGGGACACTATGAACTCCGTGGCGTTTCCGTCCACTCATTCTGGCCCACGACCAGTTTTGGGGGACCAACGTCTTCTGTGCAGCCTGGACCTTCTGCCCTGCAGAGGTCCACGGTGACTCTCATGAGTTCCCGCTATGTTGATCCTCAGGGTATGTCTGCCTTCAGACGTTTCGGCTGCCACCCGTCGTCCCACGTCGGATGTTTTGGAGGACCGTGACCCTTCGCTGGTTAAGAGGGTCAGAGGTGAAGCCACTTTGTCGGTTCATTCACCTGTCGAACCGGCCAGTATGGGCAGAGAGCTTAGGGAGGCCCTTTCCTTACTCACTCAGGTTGTGTCAAAGAGCCTTCCCATTGCTTCCAGCGAGTGGTTTCCAGGCGCCCCCTATGGCGCCGCCTCCCGGGATTGGAAACAGGCCACTTTCTGATCCCTCTGGTGTTCCGACACCATGGGAGGCGTCGACTGGTTTGCCCACGATGGGCTATGTGTCTTCCGATTCAGGGGAAGAGTCAGACATGCTTGATGTCGAGAGCCAGCAGTCTTCGGACTTGGGGGCAACTCTTGATTTCGTGTTTGGGTACCTTCCGGATCTCAAACCATCTAACCAGTCGACAGTGTCAGCCAGGCCGCGATCATCGGTCGCACGCCAACAGCCTATGGAGCAACCCGTTTCTGGGTGTCTTCGACCGTGCCAGTCTGTACAGTTGGTTGAAGCATTTTCAGCCTTGGACTCTAAGCTAAGTTCCAAGGCTCTGTTCTTCACCAGGGTTGACACCTTTTTGCCTCTGGCGCATTATCGTTCCTACAATTCCGCCAATCCGTCGGTCTACCAGACTTTGACGGTTTTGGATCAGGACTCCAATTCCCTCGGGCTTTCCAAGTCCAAGTCTGCCGTCATTCCGATGACGACTCTGGAGTCCACATTGGGCTTATCGAGAGAGATGCTTGGTATGCTTTCTCTCTCCGATCACATCGTCTCAGCTTTAGCTGCTTATCTGCCCCCAGATAAGTTTGACGAGGTACAGGCTCCTTTGCGTGTGCTGTCCAAGGCGCTCATGCATCTTACTCACATGCTTGCCTGTAACACGGCTAATCTGGACACAGGCCGATCCCTTCCTCAGGAGCAGTGCGCTACTCTTCGATCTGCTTCTTTGGCAGGTCCGCAACTTTTCCATGGTTCTGTGTTGACGGTCCGGGATGATGTCCTACATCATTCCAACGATCAGCTGCTGTTTCTTCAGCTTGATCAGCCTTCTAGGGTAGGTACGGCCGTTCCAAGCCTAACAAGTACCCTCTGCTTCCTTTGCGAAGCAAAGGGGCTGATCCTTCTGCCTCCGCTTCTACTTCTTACTCAAGGGGTAAGGGTAAGCATCGGTAGTCTTGAGGGAAGTCCCAGGATTCTTCATTCAGTAGAGGAGGTGTTTTCTCCTCTCGCGAGCCTCGTCGGGGTTCGAAATGAAGGTCCTCACCTCGACCCGTCCCAGGTTGGAGGAAGGATAGCAGAGTTCGCAGACCGTTGGGCCACCATCACATCCGATCCTTGGATGTTGTTTGGTCTGGGCTGCGAATATCTTTCCGAAGGCACCCCACTCTGTCCAGGGTGCCTCTTCCAACTGCAGTTCCTTCAAACATTTTACGTCGGGAACTTTTGTCCACGGAGATAGACAATCTCCTGACAAAGGGGGCGATTGAGGTCATCAAGAACATTAGGTCAGTGGGTTTCTATTCCCACCTGTTCTTGGTGCCGAAGAAGGACGGCCGACTCCGACCGGTTATCAATCTGGGTTTCCTGAACCAGTCTATCATTGCTCCCAAGTTCAGCATGGAGACTTTCAGGTCGGTCCTCCGTTCAATTCACCAGGGAGTTTTCGCTTCCAGCTTCGACCTGTGAGACGCTTACTTTCACGTTCCGATTCATTGGGCGTTACGGAAGTATCTCAGGTTCGTTTTTCTGGGGCGAGTTTACCAGTTCAAGGCCATGCCTTTCAGCCTCAACCTGGTTCCTTGGGCCTTCACCAGACTGATGTCGCATGTGATAGTTTTCCATCACACACAGTCCAGGGTGACTTTTTCGGCATATCTGGACGATATCCTCCAAGGGCATTCCAATGCTGCCTTACTGGAGTCGGATGTCGCCACTCTGTTGAGCTTGCTCACGTCGCTAGGTTTCAGAGTCAACGAGGAGAAGTCGGACCTGGTCCCTTCTCAGTCGTTTTATCATCTGAGGATGGCTTTCCACACACAATTCAATTTGGTGGCGGTTCCCCAGGCCAAGGCTGTGATTCTCTCAGCTTTTGCTCTGACTCTGTCCCAGTCCACTTCCGCGACAACTCGGTGTATTCTCCGGCTACGCGGTCTCTGCTGTTCGGGGACGGATCTCATTCCTCTAGGTCGGCTGCGTGTCTGACCTCTCCAACACTTCCTGCTCAGTCGTTGGAGGCCGAATGTCGTTTTTCTGGATCTGGTGCTTCAGTTTCCAGAATATCTTTATCCTCACCTTCTCCTCTGGGTGGATGTCCAGTGGCTTTCGCAGGGTATTCCGTTGGACTTACCCACGTCTGATCGCGTTCTGATGGCAGATGCCTGCGATCTCGGATGGGGTGCGATGTTGGATCCTCTAGGTCTTTCCATTCACAGGATGTGGGACCAGGATCATGCAGCTCTGCACATCAACCAGAAGGAGCTTCTTGCTCTTCTTCTGAGTTTCAGGCTGTGGATCCCTCACCTGTCGAATCGCTAGGTCCTTCTGTTGTCCGACCATTCGACGGTGGTTGCTTACATTTGGAACCAGGGCGGCACGCACTCTGTTCCAATGTACGAACTGGCTCGGGATCTTCTACTGCTCGCTCAGGATGTCCACGCTGGGGTGGCTGTTCGTCACATTCCCGGTCGTCTGCACGTCCTAGCTGACTCCCTGTCCCCTCGAGGCAGGGTCATTTCCACCAGGTGGATGCTCCACATGGTGGGTTCCATCGCTCTCTTGCAACTCGTTGGAACCATCCGGTGGACACTTTTGTGTACCCGTGTCCAGATGCTCTGGCTTTTGCCGTGGACGCTCTGGCCCTCCTTTGGGATGGTCTTGTCGGCTACGCCTTCCTGCCGGTTCCGATTCCACCTCAGGTTCTCGCCCAGTTAAGTCGTCGAATCCTTTCGATCTCACCCGTCATCTCAGTGGGTGTGGATCAATCTGCTCCGCTCTCTGTTAGCGGCGGTTCCGGCATGTCTCCCTCTACCTCGCGACTTTCTTTGCCAAAGTCGCCCGAGGAGGTTTTACGTTGACCCGACTTCATTGTGCCTTCGCACATGTCTTTTATCGGGTCTTGTCTCCTCCGTAGTGGTTTTTCAAGACACGTAGTGGAGTTGCTTCTCTTCTTCTAGGAGGCACTCACTCCACTGGTTTAGCCTCTGTGGCTAAGTGGAAGGTTCTTCTGTCGATGGTGTGCGATCACTCTGTTGCTTCTGTCACTCCTTCGATCACACCGCTTGCGGAGTTTCTGGTATATGTTTTTTTCTGGGGGTCTCCAGCAATGGGTACATGTCCATGCTTCGGAGACATTTTTTCATATGTGATACCGCATTGTTTCGACACTCATCCTTGCCTCTCCAAGCTTGTTCAGCTCTTTTCCTTGAAAAGGCCTAGGACTTTGCAGTTTCCTCCAAGATGGTCACTTTCTTGGGCACTGCTCTGCTTGGGGGTGGGGGGCGTTCACGCCTTTATCCTGGATGAATATGCGTTCTCTCACATGCCAGATCTCTCCTGCATCCATTTCTTGATGAATTTGTCTTGCTATTCGTGCAGCTTCCGCTCGTCCAGCTACTGGTGATTGGTTTACCAATTGTTTTTTCTGCCACGAGGTGCGTGCATTGTCTTCCTCTTTTAATAACTCTGTCATGTTGTCAGATGACGGATGTTATTCTGGCAGCCTTCTGGAGAAATGCTACATTCTCCTTTTATCTGCGACAGTTGCAGGAGCCGACAGAGAACCTTGGGGCCCTCTTTCTTCGGCTCAGGCTGTTGTCTATCCCAGCCTTTCAGCCTTTTTCAGGGTCAGTTCCAGCTTTGTGCTGTTACTGCCCTTTCTGTCTGTGCGTCACACTTCACCATACACCTCATCTTTCATTGTCTTTTCTAATGTTTGTGATGGTATGGTTTTATAGGCCTAGGGATCTCTTCCTCTGTTCACGGTCCCAGTGCTCTTGAGTTATGTGTGGGTTGGTTATGTGATTCCCTCCAGCCTTTTGTCTATTCAGCTTGTAGTAAACAATTGCGGTAGGTTGATAAGAAATATAAATTTTATAGTAAATTTCCTTTCTTATTATACCTACCAAAATTGTTTACATGGAGGCCCTCCCGTCTTCTTATTCGGGTAAGAATCCTTCCTCCCCGCTGATCACATAACTCCTGTGTTGTTCGGAATCAAAAGAATGACGAATTGATGCATTGCTCACTGTTTTACGGAAGTGGTGGATTTGTACTATGGAAGAGCGTCCCATACTGGGTTGTGCCGATGGTGCTCGACCCAGTTTTGGCTTATTTTTTCGTGGTGTTTTTACACCACTTTTCTTTCCCAAATCTTGGGTAAGATTAAAATAGAGAGCATTTTATCCGAGTTAGGTTCTTCCACTGTAGTGCAAGCCTGTAGTAAACAATTTCGGTAGGTATAATAAGAAAGGAAATTTACTATAAAACTTATATTTTTCAAGAAATTAACAAATAAAAACATGCAAATTCCTACATAAAGTATTTTTAGATAAGTAGTGACATCATATGGACATTTTAGCTTCAAGCATGTATTCAACATACAGATATCCCGCACTGACTGAGAAATCCAAACAAATGGAAAAGAGAAAATTCAACACTTTTCACTTAAGTTATTATGAATTTTCACTTCATTCTTATGACGTCTTGGAAATCATTTCAAAGCTATGTTGTAGTTACCAGTTCACATTTCAGAACTGAAATGGTAAACTACACTCTACACTCAACACATTTAGAACACTGGTAGCTGGAGTTCACCACAACTGGAGACAGACCAAACACATGGCAACTCCTTGTAATTCAAATCGCAGTTTGTCCACATTAATCTACAATACTGTCCTAGCACGGCCTGTCCATGCCCCCTGTCATCATGATTATTCTAAAATGAAAAGGAGCATAACTCTTGCAAAAACAGTCCGATTGAAACTATTATCTCAGGTGCACAGGTTTCTATAGTAGTGAACACCCATACCAAGTTTCAAAGAAATCGACCCATAAACATCTGAGAAAATTTCCGGACAAAATTCATGCATTCTAAGATGCAAAGGGGCATAACTGCGTCAAAAAAAGATTGATCAAAACGATAATCACAAGTGCACAGGTTCCCATGGCAGTGAACATTCATACCAAGTTTCGTGCAGATTGGTCCATAAACTCTGAGAAAACTATGTCTAAGGACGGACAGACGGACAAGGTGATCCCAGTATAACCCCCCCCCCCCCCTCCCCCCCCCCCCCCCCCCCCCCACAATTCATTGTGGTGGGCACAACAATTCAAAGCAACCTTTTCTTTTATTCACATTCATTATCCGATAGTCTTCATTTGAAGTGAGGCCAGCAGTTAATACAACTTCATTCAAATCATAGTTAGTCCACAATGTTGTAAATTCAGGCCTGAACAATGTGTTATGTGTCAGATTGTACTAAACACCAAAATCCCCCTTAATATTTATTTATTTAATGATTCTTTTGACAGCCAGGGTCACCTACTGTCGCACAGTTTTACGGGTGGAGGAATCCGGAGTACCCAGAAGAGAACCACGAACAAAAGCAAGCAACCATCTGGCTCCCCAACGTACTAAGTCAGTGCAAGCAGGGGTAGCATTTGTTAAAGACAAATGCACCATTGACATGCTGTATGCCTTAGTACACAGTGGCATCATGCCCCCGCTACTTTTAAAAGACCGAAAAATCGACACCCCCCACCCCCCACCCATTTAAAACCCAACATCCCAATGAAATACATTCAAATGGTTTAGGGTCATTTCAGCCCACGTCTGGATGAAAATAAAACTTAAAAAACTTCAATGAACTTTGTGTAAAATGCCCGGTCCCCTCTCCTTGAAAGTATATAAAAGAGTCTTAGTCGATTTTGTACCACTGCCTAATTCTGACAAAATTGCTGGAAGGGGTGCACCCCTCTTTTTCTGTATCTATGCGGCTGAATAAATAAATTATGCATTACAAAAACCTCTGTTAAAACTTTTGGCAGGGAATGGGTTTCTTCTGTTTTAACACCACTGAATTAATGCACTGTGCATTACATGTGTTTTGATAAGGGAGCTTTTTTTCTGAGTTTTTACTTTCAATAAAAATATCGGAATATCAATTATGTCATTTCACCATTAATGTTTCTTCTTATTCCTGCGAATGCACAGGTTTTTTCTAGTTATTCTTGTTTTTGTTTGCTTTACTTGAAACCATTTTTTGAAAAACAATGTTGTCAACTTTTGGACTACAGTGGAACCCTGTTAACTGAATAGCCATTTTGTCAGAGAAAAATATTTAATCAACAGGGGTATTCAATTAACAGAAATTTGATCATTTTCCTATATTCCAGTGATGAAATGAGCATTTATTTCATTCCATCTTGTTTCACAGAGCTCACTGAAAACTAAAAAAAGTTTAAAATCTGTTTTTCAGGCCTTCTTGCATGATCCTTTGGGCTGCCACATGCTCTCATTTTATAACCAATACAAACTTAAAAAAATAAAAATGAAATGCTTTATGTCTGATATTTTACCCAAGTTAAAAATATTGGAAATTTTTTCCCTTGAGTGCAACAATGTTTTAGCAATGCAAAGTCTTGTTGCACTCACAGTATTCTGTTGATTAGGATTCCTAAAACATAAAACAAACCAAGAACATGAACTTTTGATGGCAAAGATATAATTACAAAAATAAATAAAATAAAAAAAAAACGCTTGCCCGAATGCAAAAAAAAAATGGCCTCGGAAACAGAAAATCTACTTTGTGGGGCCTAAATGCTAGTACCGGATGAAATGAGGCCAAAAATGTCTAGAAAAATGGGTAATTCAGTTGTTATCAATAATATCAGAGTAATTCTTTATTAAATCATGAGATTTTTTATTAAAATGCAACTTATGCAACAAAATCACTCAAATACTCCAGAATATAGATATACACTCTGAACAAAACAATGACAAGCAATTACCAAAATATATTTTTTTAAATTTTGAATTTCAATTTAAAAATTCCAGCACTTTTAAGTACTTTCAAGGACCCATATAAACCCTGCCAATATTCTTGCATTTCTTTCTCAACTGGTAAAATTCTATATTGTTGTGGGGATAAAACGAGCTTTCAGGCCACAAGTCTAATTCTGTGAGAAATTTGACAATGTTATGGGGTGTTTGTTTAACTCATTATTTGTGGAGTTTGCGAGCAGACCACCGTTGATGTAACGTAATGTTCCGTCAATCACACAGATATTTTTTCATGCTCCTTTTATAGACATTCCAATCAATAATTATTTAATTCACCTTGACACCATCACAATATTAACGCAATTAGTGTAACTCCATGGCATAATCATAAAACTATGGTTGAGATGACTCTTCCTAATGGTTGTGTCAAAAGAAATTCGGTCAAATCAAGTTTAGGTCAAGAAATATTTCCTCCATTGATTCAAAGAAAATGAATGTTTATGATATTTTTTAGATTCAATCATCTGGAATATATATTGGCTGGTTGAAAAAGAGAACCAAAGGTTCATTATTTCAAAAACTGAAATATTCCAGTTGAGTGAATCCAAACATAGATGAAGGACTATTTAATATTTAAGGGCCTGCAGATTTTTATATATTTTTGCTATACTTTGAAAGTCTACCTCCAGTGGCTTTGCAGTTGTGTCTAGTCAAGATTTGGCTGCCTACAGAGGCAGCCAAGACTTGCCTAGAAACAACTGACAAGGTACTTAGACAAGTTTGGAGTTTACCCAAAAGAATGCATGTTGGGGCACCAGTTCCTTTGTATTAAAAAGTTATGAAAGTCGGAATTAGGCCCTTAAGGGTTAAGGACTAGACTGGTTTGAGACTATAATAGTGCCAAATTCCCTACAGAATCAAACTCGTGGTTTGAGAGGTTGGTGATAAAAGTGGAAAGAACATGTCATCTTAATCTTGACCCAGTTACAATTCAACCAAAATTATCTGTTCCTTTTTATAATCACAGTCCTATAAACCCTGGCTGAGAGTGATAATGATCAGAAATATGACGTCACAAAAAAGTTAACATAGATTTTCCTGACATATGAAGATGACTTTAACTTACATTTGCTCTTATCCCAATACAATCTTCAGCATTTTGCCAGTTGTCTGGTTGATGTGTTCCCCAGTGTGTGTACTTTACAGATGACCCATCTGTCCATACATATACCATTTCTTGTAAATTATCATTAAGACCTATCCATACACCACCAGCAGTGTGAACACCATGATCTACAAGATAAACTAGATCTTTTCAGCTTACTAAATACTCCCAAAAGATCACAGCTGTCATCTGGTATGCATCATGTCCCATCAGTGAGGGTAACTGGCATTTTTAAAGTACAACCATTGGACTCATATTCACAACTTCATGTAGTATAACCTAGATTTTATTTAGTTGTAACAGAATGCAAAAAAAAAACAACATTTGATTTGGAGTTATCTTTGAAAAGTTATTTGACAAAAGATAAAACTTCTCAAAATTTCAAAGTCCATTTTGGCTGAAAAATCTGAAGATCAACAATTAAACAAAGCTTTGCATCATAGATGCTGTGGTCGAATTGTGGTAGCTGAAAAATGAATCTCTACTAGCACCTGAAAGTACTGAAACTAGGAAACAATCTGAGAGGTGACAGAGGACAAATTTGGTAAATATTGGAAAATGTTTGTTCAAGTTATCCTACTGACACTGCCCACAAATCAGAAATTCAACCAAGAAAACAATCTAAGGGGCATAATTCCTGAAAAAAATTCAGGCAGGATTGGTTTTCGAACTCATTCAAGACATTCTCAAGAATGACACACAAAACTGGTATAAACGGGGTAACATTTGTTCAAGGTATCATGCTAACATCACCCAGAAGTCAGAAATTCAAACAAGAAAACAATCTCAGAGAAACTCCGGAAAAAATGTGGGCGTGACTTGTTTTTGAAGTCATCCAAGATATTCATGAGTAAAACTCGCAGACCAAATTTGATAAATATTTGTTAACATTTGTTCAAGCTATCATGCTGAGACCAGATCAAGTCAAAAATTCAAACAAGAAAACAATCTTAGGAACGTAACTCCTGAAAAAACAAATCAGGCAGGACTGGTTTTCGAACTCATTCAAAACATCGTTGAGTTGAACCAACAGACCAAATTGGGTAAAAATTTGATATGTTTGTTCATGGTATCATGCTGACACCACCCACAAGCCAGAAGTTCAACTAAGAAAACAAGCCAAGAGGCATAAATCCTGAAAAAAAAATTCTGGCAAAACTGGTCGGACATTCAAACAAGAAAACAATTTAAGAGGCATAACTCTTAAAAAACAAGAGGTTGGCATCAGAGAAGCTGGGATCAAGTGGTGGTGGCTAAAAAGGAATATCTGGTCTGTGCTAGCTACTGAAACTAGGAAACAATCTAAGAGGACAAATTTGGTAAAATCTGATAATGTTTGTTCAAGTTACTGAGCAGCACCATCCCAGAGTCAGAATTTTAAACAAGAAAACACTCTTAGGGATGTAACTCGTGAAAAATCAGTCAGGACTGATTTTCAAACTCATCCAAGCCATTTTCGAGTAGAACTAACAGAACAAATTGGATAAAAGTAAAAATTGGACAAAGTTTGTTAAAGTTATCATGCTGACACTGTTCACAAGTCAGAAATTCATTCTAAGGGGAATAGTCCTGAAAAAAATAATCCTGAAAAAATAATTTGGTCTTTAAATTCATCCAAAACATTCTCGAGTAGAATCCACGGAAGAAATTTGGTAAAAATCCTAAAACATATTTTCAAGTTATTATGCTGACACTACCTGCAAGTCAGAAATTCAAAGAAGAAAACAATCTAAGTACCATAAACTTTGGCAGGGCTACTTTTCAAAATCATTCAAGAAATTCGTGACACACAAACCAAATTTGGTGAAAACTGGATAATGGTTGCTCAAGTTCTTGCAGTGATACTGCCCTCAAGTTGGAAATTCAATCTTCAGGCATAATTCAATCCAAGGGACATAACACCTGAAAAAACATTCATCAGGACAGGTTTTCGAAACTCATCCAAGACATTCTTGAGTAGAGCCCTCAGACCAAATTTAGCAAAAATCAGATAACATTTGTTCACACTGCCCACAAGTCAGAAATTCAATCTAAGGGACAAAACTCCTGAAAAAGTTGGAGGGACTAGTTTTCAAACTCATCAAAGACTTTCTTGAGTAGATACCACAGACCAAATTTGGATAATGTTTGTTTAAGTTATCTCGCTGCCACTGCCTGCAAGTTAAAAATTCAAAGAAGAAAACAATATATGGGCATAACCCCTGAAAAAAATTTGGGCTGGAATGATTTTCGAACTCATACAAGACATTCTCGTGACAAGATTAAATTTCGTAAAAATTGGATAATATTTGTTGAGGCAATTGTACTGACACTACGACATGGATGGACATATGGGAGGATGTCCATCGACTTTCATCAAACTGTAGGTCGAATTGTTGACACAACTGAACCAAAAATCTGGCAGCACTGGTTTTCAAGATATTCTTAAGTAGTACTCACAGACCGAACTTGGTAAAAATCTGACATCATGATACAAGTAGATGAATGAACAGATGCACACCCAAGTGGATGGGCAGACAGATGGATGGACAAAGCATCTACAGCATGCTCCCCCTGCAACCCCCCCCCCCCCCCCCCCCCCCACAAATTTAAAATAGAATTGTCATCATGAAAGTGGTCCCTTACTTGGTGGATTGCTATTTGGTAGCAAAACACCTACACCAGAGGTGACAAGATTTCATGAATAAAATTTTCAAAAATCAAGGCAAAAAAAAATAACTAAAAGTTAGACTATAAAAAAAAAATTCTTGTTTCTCAGGCAGCTCCCTCATCATAGAAAATCTGCCTCTCACCTATTTATTCACCTGGGAATCTCTTCTGTGACACTACAAGGTATAGTTGGTTCAATTTTCAACTGCATTATGGGAAATGTTTACTGCTGAAAACATTGGTTTGCCACATAATAGTGTAATTAGTTAACTTTCTGATTCCAACTATTTTCAGAACTGTTTTGTGAATAAACAAAATAAAAAAAGCCTTCCTCCAGCATCATAACATTGAGGAAAAATTGCCTGGGAAACAAGAAATTTTTTTTATAGGCCTAACATCTGAGATTCAATATTGTTAGAGTCTTTTTTCAAAAGGTGAAAATCAAGACTACTGCAGGGAAGAAAGCGGACAGAAAATTTTGACCAGATCTCAACCCAGTTGCAATCTGGTCAGAATTCTCTGCCTTTTTTTGTAATAAAAGTACATATGTGACAAACAAATTTTACTATCTAACATTAACCAGGATTGTGCAATTAAACCATGTAAATGATAGTCAACATACCATGAACGATTTTGGAATAAATGAAATTCTGAACAGAAGCATCATCAATACTGGCAAGTTCTGCTTTCATTCCATGACACTGAGTTTGTCCAACAGACCATAGTACTTTCTGCTTGAGAATTCTGTAACAGCTCCCTTTATAGAACATCCAACCATAATCACAACCAAAAACCATTCCAGCTGGGAAAAAAGAAAAAACAATTGTATACCATGCTCAACGATGTTACTACCTGTGAAAAGCCTGTATTTCAGTTTTTAACCCCACTACCGTTGTAAAGCTTCTACTGCAGTTAAATTGTTTTCAATGGGAATTCCATTACAAAAATTTACATCTATGGTAGGAACTACATGCAACTTGACCTTTGACATGACCCAATTTGCAGACTTCAATACATTTACACTTTGCGATGTTTCATTCAAACATACAATGTATTGCAGTACTATCTACTACGTGCAATGACTTATTACGTTTAAAATACCTACAATTAAATATTTAAAATAAAATTTAAGAACTGTTAATAATAATTTGACTGAAAAAGCAAGGTAAATTTAATCAACTTTAACAATGGGTCTAGCTGTCAATCAAGCATTCACAGGCAGCGGGAAGTACTGCCCAACGGCACAGATGTGAATAAAACAAATCCATGTGTTTGTGACAGAAAGTATCATTTTTAGCTCCACTTTGACGTAGGCAAATTTGAGATTATGCCATGGCCCATCATCCGTCGTCTGTCCATCTGTCCATCCGTCAACATTTCAATACGGCTTGGGCAAGAGGCCGTATTTGTAAACCCATCTTTACGAAACTTCTTGGGTACCTTTGTTACCACCATGGAACGAGAATGAGTGTTTTTGGGTGTGGTCTGAAATTCAAGATAGCCACCAGCAGCCACTTTGTACCGATATTAGTGCAATCAGTTTTTTGTACAGAACTTCTGTATGAAAGTTCTGATTTGAATAAAGTTTTGACTGAATGTTTAGTAATATGGAATACATCACATATAATACAGGTTTTTTCCTCGTGCAGAAATTATGCAAATTAGATGAACTTTGATTTATTCAGTGCTACTTATACACAGTAAGTGCACATGTTAATACAGCTCGGGACACAGCTGTATTTATGAACCCATCTTCACAAAACTTCTTGGGTACCTTTGTTATCACCTTGGGATGAGAACGAGTATTTTGGGGTGCGGTCCAAAATTCAAGATAGCTGCCAGTGGCCATTTTGTACCAAAATTAGGTACAATCAGTTTTTTGTGCATAACTTCTATATGAAGGTTCTGATTTGAATAAATTTTTGTATGAATGTTTAGTAATATGGAATACATCACATATAATACAGGTTTTTTTGTGCAGAAATTATGCAAATTAGATGAACTTTTATTTATTCAGTACCACTTATACACAGTAAGTGCACATGTCAATACAGCTCAGGACACAGGCTGTATTTATGAACTGATCTTCACAAAACTTCTTGGGTACCTTTGTTATCACCTTTGGACAGGAACAAGTGTTTTTGGGTGCGGTCCTAAATTCAAGATGGCTGCCGACGGCCATTTTATACTGAAATTAGGTGCAATCAGTTTTTAGTACAGAACTTCTAGGACTACATTTGTTATCATCAGGGATGGTAACGAGTGCTTTGGGGCTCGGCCAAAAATTCAAAATGCCTGTTGGCTGTCATATTTACGGGAATTGTGTGTATTACATTTTTTGTACAGAACCTGTAAAGATTTTTTATGTCAGTAATGTTTGCTATAAATTTATTGGGTGCCTTTGTTATCACTGTGCTGTGAGAACAAATATTTTTGGGTTCAGTAAGACCCACTCGGGGACTCAAAAAGGGAGATAATTAAAATCTTTTCCAAAAACACCAGTCAAAATAATGTTTCTTGAATTCAGCATCCCCAGGATATGTATATTCAAATGTGTTGATGCCAAGTTCCTGTGTAAATATTTGGTATTGTTTGGGGAGGGTAAACATTATTAGCACAACTCAATTTTCTATTTACAATGAGAAAAATAAAACCTCCTTACCCTGTGGGAACCCTATAAGCTAAAGATAAAAAATTCAAATACCTGTATTTTAAGAAGGACTGAACAAATATTTATTAATTAGTATGAATCAACCTTAGAAGGGTTTGAATCAAGGGGGCCAAAACAGCTGCTAACATTTGGCTTATGGTGCGCCATACAAAGATCCCCATTGTACCATTAACACCATGAAGATTTCTTTTCTAGTTTAGCATCTAACTGTCACCCACCTTTACAATACTTTACCTCCACATTTGTTACAGGCTACGTTACGGTCAGTATTTATGTACAGACCATTACAATACTTTACATGGACCTTTGTTATCTTATCATTACCTAGGTGTGTGTCATTGCTGTGTCACATACTATACATGTACATGTCTTACACAAGTTGAGCTACACTTTCATTTTTCCATTTTAAGTGGCAAAGTCGATTATTTATTAAGAACAAGGTATAAATAAAACAAATAGCCAGTAATCAGATTTAAGTCTCGTGCTTAAAACCCTACTCATGATTTAAATCTGATTACTAGCCCTAGTACCTATTTATTCTATATGTTCACAGGGCAAATGCAAGCCTTGAAAACAATAACAGTGACAATGTAGTTCAGTTCCTTCTCCATTTAACCCTTGGCAAACTGAGATCAACTTTGATTCTCACAAAATGTTCACTTTATTCTTGTCAAAGATACTGAAAGTGTCCTTAAAGCCCTGGAGAATTCTACTATTCTTTGACCGATCAAATTATACAGGCAGCCAAGACTTCACTAGAAACCACTGCCAATGTACTGTAACTCACAGCATCAAGACTATCAAAAACCTGTATGTTGAAATATGTTTTATACAGGTATATGTGAAGCGGTCGAGGTAAAAAAATCCATTTACTAACCAGCCTGGTTGGTCTGGATCTCTTAGTCTTGTGGTACTTCGGTCAACTTGTGTGCTAGAGATCATGGGTTCAAGCCTCAGCTCCCACATTTTTCTCTCCTCCTGTTACATTTGGCGGTTCATCCAACCCTCAGCAGTATTTGGCTCTGCAGGTGTTTCGACCACTCTGAGGGGTAAACCTAAGTGAGATTCACATGTGGTGAATCTCAAAAAAGGGGAGAGTAGTGTAGCGGTCGAGGTAAAAAGGCCATTTACCAACCAGCCCGGTTGGTCCAGATCTCTCAGTCTTGTGGTAAATTGGTCATGGGTTCAAGCCTCGGCTCCTGCATTTCTCTCTCCTCCTGTTACAAATGTAAAACAAGAAACTCACCCAAATTGGAACTAGGCCATTAAGGGTTCAACTCTAGTTAATATGTAAAAAACGGGCTTGTTTTTTACTACAGAATATATACTGATTGCATTCACAAGGCCATCACAGTATTCTCAAATTCTATATATATTTAACTGGAAGATTTCTAGAAGTCAATATTTGGGCTTTATTCTGAAGTGCAGGCACCACAACTTAAAGACTTCATATTCCGTTCCTGTATTTCATTTTACCATTGGCATAAAATTACTTGGTCTCTGTGGACCTGCATGTTGCAATTTATGGAAGGGTGCCTCTGGGCACTCTCCCCTAAACTGTAACAAGGCAAAGACTTGTGAACAAATTTTGATAACCAAAAATAATTCAGCACTCTACATGTTAACCATTTACCTAACACAGATTATTTTTAAAATAAATTAAATTTCACGTTTTTAAAAAAAAATTCTCACAAAATTTTAATGAAACCATACAAATATGGATATCATTAGAACTAATGATATTCATATTTGTTTGGTTTTAACATTTTAAGACATTTGTAAAATATTTTAGGTTATGGTAGGATTATTTTGGTCAATTTCCTGGTAATTTTTAGACACTATGTTAGGTAAAGGGTTAAGAACTGCAAATTGATTCACGCAGGTGCTTGTGCGAATCTTGTGAATTGGTATCAATTTTATGGTTTGCTTATGAATTTTTTCAAGAATTTTCAATGACTTTTTTCAAAGAAAGTCGGATTTTTCATGTACTTTCAAGGGCATGGAATTACAGTTTTAAAATTCAAGTACTTCCAACAATCTAGATGAACCCTGTCACAACTCAAAGGCAATGAACCTTACATTATTTTACAAGCTATAAAATAAATGCACAAGTACAACTTTAAGCTGATGGTTTAACTCTAAACCCACAGAGTATTTTCAATATATTTTTCATCAAATCTATTCAAGGCTGCCATGAAGCAGCCATGACTAGATTTGATGCAAAATTCATTTAAATTTAATGGAAGAAACCATTGGCTAATAAGTCCATTCAATTTACAACGGGTAAATTTGGTTAAATAAGACCAAATTATTCTTATTTCAGTGGTAAGATAGTTTGTGTCCAGGTCAGGAATATCCACCAGCAGCATGCAAGGAGTTAGTAATAGTACTTTTGGTTGCACATTAATTTCAGTTCATGTGATCCTTATTCCTTTTTGCTGAATGCTGTGCAAGTGAACAACAACCTAATATGTGTGCATAACACTCTCACCTGGTGGTCTTTTTGATACAGTTGGATGTACGGTTGAGGCTGGTATACCTGAAATAAAAATAAAAGCGAATGTCCACATTAATGTGAACAGTATGCTAATGAACTCTGATATGTTATAATTGATGGAAATAAACACTGGTCTGAATTATACAGGTAAATGGAATTTTCTAGGGAATCTTTTCACATACAGAACACAGTTATAATTCATGTTGGTCTTGTTGCAAGAGACTTTCTTTAATATGAAGGCTACGCATGAAATACCCAACATTATTTTAGGCCCCACAAAGTAGATCTTCTGATTTTCAGGCCATTTTTTGTAAAACTGGATGTGGGAGGGGCATGTTTTTATTTTTGTAATTATTTCTTTGTCATCAAAGGTTCATATTCTTGGTTTGTTTTATATTTAGGCCTCATCATCTACAGAATAGCATGGGTGATTGTGTATTTTGTCCCTTGTTAAAGCATTGCAAAGCCTTGTCGCACTCAAGGGTAAAAATTATCTATTTCATAAACTTGGGTAGTGGTGTATTTTGTCCCTTGAGTGCAAGAAGGCTTTGCAATGTTAAAACATTGTAAAGCCTTGTCGCATTCAAGGGTAAACTTTATCTATTTTATTAACTTGGGTAAAATATCAGACATGAACCATTTAATTTTTACTTTTTCAAGTTTGCATTGGTAATAAAAAGAGAGCATGTGGCAGTCACAAGGACCATCTGGGAGGGACTGAGAAACAGATTTTTAACTTGTGTCAGGCCTTAATGCAATTTTTTCTGGCGCAGGTAAATCTCCATGGCACTACAGTTACATATCCTTGACTGAGACCATAAAGTACATCTTGTCAACTATCTTGAATGAATGGCATCTTACACATTTGATAGTAATGACTTATAAAACATATAATCATTTTACACATTAAGGAATTCTTTTGGGTATACACAGGGGCAGTTTATGGGTCCCTTTCCCAATGACATTTGAACATGATTTTTCACAATTCTTATCCCAAATTTCCCAATCGCAGTTCCCACTCAAACAAAATTGTAATGCACAATTGGTGCCCTGAACTGGGTAGTCATATGGCCAAAGAAAACCATTGGTTTTTTAAGACCTTATGACCACCCAGTTCAGAACACCACTTGTACATTAAATTTAAATTATTTACTAACGGAGTCTCTTAAACAAAGGCAAATGACAAGTCCTTGTTTAATAGTATAAGAACAGTTTAACCCTTTACCTAACATGAAAAGCAGACGACACTTGCCAAAAAAATTCTTGAATAACTAGTTTTTTTTCATTTTTTGTCTCAAAAACATAGGTTATGACCCCTCGTTGGAACGAGCTCGTTGAGCTCGTTCCAACGAGGGGTCATAACCTATGTTTTTGAGACAAAAAATGAAAAAATAATGAAAATTAATTGGCGATTTTTGAGAATAGCGCTGGCCGGTTTTGGCCGTTACGTTGGGTAAAGGGTTAATAGACTACAGAGACTGCATGAACATGATTCCATGTGACTGTTCATTATAAAACTTACTTGTAGTATACATGCAGTTGCTTGGATATCAGTCTTAATGTTCTCTACTCAATTGGAATGTAAAATTTCTTAGCCTCTGTACGTTTTTCCCTCCAAAACAGATTTACAATTGGAGCCCCTATGATGCAAATTTTCTCTATGACATGGGTCCCAGACCCTTCCCAAAGAGGTCAGAAGAATCCCTGACATTACTATTTAATATGGCCATTGACTATGCTACATGAATTAAAGAATTGTCATTTTGGATCACATGACTGGTACTATTTAAAAAAAACGGAAATGACCAGACAAAGTAGGAACTAATTTATGACAGTGACCAGACAGAGTAGGAACTAAGATATGACAGTGAGTTTCGTTTTTGAAAGCATCATCCTCGTATGAGCTGGAGGGCACAAAACACACTCCAAATGAGTCAGATGTGACCTTCTGATTCTCAGAATCAGCATAGACATACATTTCTAGGGAAGGGTAACCCACAGTTCTGAAGGATCACCCAGTGACCTGCTGATGGAAAAGCCCCAATCAGGGAGAGGATTCTCTTTGGACCTGCTTATTGGGTAGCAGGCCTTGACCCTCAAAACCTGATGGCATGTGTCAGGTATCCTGACCATAGTGGCTGGGAACCATGCCACAGCAGTGCCAAGAAGAATGATGCTTTGTCCTAGATCCAACTTCAACCCGATCCAACTAGTCACCACACCAGCAGGAGAGGTTGTGGAGGAATGACATAAGTCGTGTCAAGAAAGGTCCCAAGATAGAATAAGTGGTCAAGGCATGCCCTATCTGGTCAGACATAAGCCCCAACAAGAAAGGCACAGCAGCTGGACTAGTAGCCAAATAATGCCCTTTCCAACTAGGCACAAGACATTTTGAGGCAGACATATTAGCCAGCAACCCCCTCAGACTTTTCCCAGTTGTAGTCGAGAGAGGCTGCATTTGTGTTGAGAAGGGATGCATCAGTGTGGAGAAAAACATAAAAATTCCTAACTAACATTGGCATTCCTTGTTATGGGAAGGAAGAAACAGCTCCCTGAGCCTGGGACAGTAAATTAAACACAGTGCCAATGTGTGATGCTACAGATGGAAGATTCACCCCAGTAACAGATGATGGAGTGGGGAGCTAGGCTCACCTTCAACAGGGTCGTCACATTCACACAGCCAATATGACACATGGTGGGGGACAGAAGTCACGAGATCATAGAAATCAGTTGCTAAAGATGATTCTAACCCAGTAATAGTGTGAATCCAACCACCGAGTGACATCACTGGAAGACAGTAGGAGGACACCTCAGAAGACCCTTGACAATAGCTTTCTACTTTTTCTTGGCTGTGATAAATAAGACGATTATTGACCGCTGCCTTCCCAAGATTGAGCTTCCAAACTGCCATTCAGAGAAACACATCAAAAGCTGTGTGTTTAGACAAAGAAGAATTAGATCATAAAGGAATTTTTGTGGCATGGATGCAGGGAAGACACAGGAGTTGACAACAGCAATTTGACTATAAGAAAATATACATTCATACAGACAAGTTGAAAACTGGATTGAACACAAGGTAGGACCTCAAAAAGAATGGTACTGCTCAACTTAAGAGCACAAGATCCAGATCGAGCATCACAAAAATACTATTTGTCAAAGTCAAAACAATAAAATTAGTGATGAGAAGTGTAAATACCCACATTGACACACATCTGCTGTTAAGACAGCCAAGACTTGACTAGATACCACTGCCTAGGTAATTTGTCTATTGTTACCAGGATTTTCTCATGGTGACATGTTGAGGGCACCTGTTCTGAGTTCATAAAACTCGGAAATAGGCCCCTAAGGGTTAAATGACAAAATATATTTCAAAATACCTAACATTAGACTGTATCTATGTAGCAATATATCTCAAAGTCTGGTAAATGATAAATTCAAAGCCACGAAACTTGAGTTTGACACCTTTATAAGGTATAATGAATTTATAATATATTATATTAAATGGTTTTACAACAACAGATTTAATAAAAACATAACTATTCACTGATTAAATTAGCAAAAATATCTCTATAATTCCTTAAAAAAAACCAAAAAAAATTTAGCCTGAAACCTAAGTCTTGAAAATATGCACACCTTTGGTATATGTATATGCACACATTTGGTATATGTACAAATACACTGTGAAGTAAAAAAGATCTAGCTTAAAACTGTGGGAGGAATTGGGTGAACAGATCATGTATCATGTACACTATATGCAAATTTTCACAAAAATTTACTAAGTTCAACAAACTGTAATTTTGTAAAAAAATTGACCCCCCCCCTCCCAAATCCTGATAATATGTACACCTTTGGTACATGTATAAATACTGTGTACAATACAAAGGTTATAGCTATAGTTACGAAGGTTATTACACTTTCACCCCAGGGAGCAGAAGAAAAATAATCAACATGTATCTTCCAACTCATGTACAGAGAGCCACAGATCCAGGAGAGGGAAGTGGCTACTCAGGCAGAGACCACCTCATCCAGCATGAATAGTTTCTAGCAAAATGTCTGGCATTTTGCACCATTTTCCCAAAATAGTTTGCTTTCAGGAAGCTTTTAATAATCATTGAAGTCAGGTATCCTACATTTGTGGGAAGCCAAAAGTAAACAAATGTGAGTTGGTTGAAAGAAATTAACCACCTAGCCAAACATAGTTAAGCCTTTCAGTCACATATTTAATGCTAGAAATCCCAGGTGAGCCTTATGCACCCATCTGAATGATCAGATTCCGACCTCAAGAGATACACAATAATAAACTCAAACTAACAAAAGAAACCCACATGAACAAGCAGTCAATAAAAAATGAAACACAAAGATATACACAGCTAATTTCCAGCCAGGCCATGATAGTACTTTGCAATAAAATTTCGAAATGAAATTCAAGGATAATTGGAAAAAATATTAAAACACATATCAAAGTGTCTGTGTCAAGTGATAGTAAAAAATATGGGCATTCGAACATTGTTCTATTTTGGTTCTACTTTATTCCACGAATCAAGTACATGTGAAAATATAAATAATACTGTATACTAAATTTTATTCAAATTGACCCATTGGTTCTGAAAAGAGAAATTTTGGATGGAGCCAGAATTAGGATGCTCCAATGGTGAGCCCAAATTTTGCCAGAGAAACAATCTTTGATCAAAGTGGAAATCTTCATAAGTAAACGAGGCTGCATACCAAAAATCAAAATCAAAGCATCCTTACTGATGGTTTATGAGAAGATTATTAAAGAATTATAGGCTTTTGGACATTACCCCTGCACCAAGGAAAGCAGCAACTTTTTAAACAAGAGGCCCCATGGGGCTTTAATCGCTCACCTGCCAAAGTAGTTCAAAGAAGTATTTGGGAGGGGGGGGGGGGGGGGGGGGGGGGGTCACATTCAGTAAGAAAATGGTTTATCAACACTACAAAGGAATGAAGTCATGACATTTTATGGAAAAACACTGAACAATGGATTTGAATAAACCTGAGCCTAATATACTCCCCCATGCCACCCCCATCCCCACCCATAGAGAGCCCAAATATTAAACCAGGGACTCAAATTGAACAAACTTGAATCTGATCCCCCTTGAGATGTTATATACCAAATATGAAAGAATTCTGACTGGTGTATCTGAAGAAGGTTTTTAAAGAAATGTCCTCACATTGCACTAAGTTAAACTTTGGGCCCCAATAGTGAGCCAAAATATTAACCAAGGGACCCTATTTGAACAAACTTGAATCTGACCCACCTAGAGATGTTGTATACCAAATATGAAAGGATTCGGACTGGTGGATCCAAAGATTTCTTAAACAAGTTGTTCAAAGAAGTATTTTGGATCACATTCAGCTAATCATGGCTCATCAACACTTCAGAGATATGAAGTCATGAAATTATTATAGGGGTCCTTTTTTTGTTTTTTTTACATAAATTGTCCTCAGCTTAATTGCCCCCTGGGGTGGGGAGTGGAGTTGGTGGTCATAGGGGTATTGGGGGGGGGGGGGGGGGGGGGGGTTGGGGGGAGGGGTTGCATAAAATCACTCTAAATCTTTCAATATATATTTTGCAGCCAAAGAGTTTGTTACATCTAACTGTCCTCCCTCCCTCCCCTCCCCCTAATAACGAAGGGAGGAGAAGACATCGGATAAAAACATTTTTGCATAAAAGCACTCTAATTCATCTAGGAACTTGACTTTGAAAAGGCCGGACCCAAAATTTTCAGGTTAAAAGCATTTTTTTTTCAGTTCAAAATTGAACAAAACACATAAAAACTGAAAAAATTTTTCCAAATTTTGGTCCAAAGTTTCCAAGCCTGAACCGGACCTAAAATTTTCAGGCTAAAAAATTTTTTTTTCATCTCAAAATTGAACAAAACACATAAAAAATCTAAAAAACATTTTTTGCGAATTTTGCTCCAAGATTTCTAAGTCCGAAACAGACCCAAAATTTTCAACCCAAGGACCAGATTTGAACAAACTTGAATCTGACCCCCCCCATAGAGATGATGTATACCAAATGTTAAAGGATTCTGACTAGTTGATCTGAAGAAGATTTTTAAAGAAATTTCTTCATATTGCACTAAGTTCAAATTTGGGCTCCCACAGGGAGCCAAAATATTAACCAAGGAACTCGATTTGAAGAAACCTGAATCTGATCCCTCCTCCCGAGATGATGTATACCAAATATGAGATTATTCTGACTGGTGGATCTGAAGAAGAAGATTTTTAAAGAAATTTCCTCATATTGCACTAAGTTAAAATTTGGTCTCCAATAGGGAGCCCAAATATTACCCAAGAAACTTGGTTTGTAGAAACTTGAATCTGGCCACCTGAGAGCTGATGTATACCAAATATGAGAGGATTCTGACTGGTGAATCTAAAGATTTTTAAAAAATATTCCATGTATTGCACAAAATTAAAATTTGGGCTCCAATAGGGAGCCCAAATATTAGCCCAGGGACTTGCTTTAAACAAACTTGAATCTGGTCCCCCCAGAGACGATGTATACCTGATATGAAAAGATTCTGACCACTGGATCTGAAGAAGAAGATTTTTAAAGAAATTTCCTCATATTGCACTAAGTTAAAATTCAGGCTCCCACAGAGAGCCCAAATATTAACACAGTGACTCGATTTGAAAAAACCTGAATCTGACCCCCTAGATATGTTGTGTACCAAATATGAAAAGATTGTGACTGGTGGATCTGAAGAAGAAGATTTTAAAAGAAATTACTTCACATTGCACTAAGTTAAAATTCGGGGTCCCATAGAGAGCCCAAATATTAACCCAAAGACTTGATTTGAACAAACTTGGATCTGAACCCCCTAGAGATGCTGTATACCAAATATGAAAAGGTTCTGACCACTGGATCTGAAGAAGGGTGTTATAAGAGTTATGCACCTTGTGGTGTCCCCTGTGGGCGTGACAACTTTATTTGAACAAACTTGAATTGACATATGATAGCAAACATGCACACCATATTTGGTTCAATTTGGTTAAGTAGTTTGTGAGGAGAAGTCAATAACGTAAAGTTTACTCCGGATGGACGACGGACAGAAAGTGATTAGTAAAGCTCCCATTGAGATTCGCTCAGGTGAACTAAAAAAACTGGAAAGACTTTACTCCTTAAAAGGATATATTCCAAGTTTGTCTAGATAAGGACCAGTGGTCGGAAGAAGACTGAAGGCAGTGGTTCAACAGAGAGAGAGAGAGAGACTCACCATTTTTCCATTACCAACAGTGTTAAAATGGACGTCCCCATTATGGTACCCTATGACATACCCAAATAGCATTTGTTTTGCAGATTCAATTCTGTTGGACTTAAGGAAGCTTCTTGCCAAATAACAATTCACTGTTCTGCGCAGTTTGGTAAATATGGGCATTTGAAAATATTTCTATTTTTCGCTTGACGGTTCCTATGGGGATGCAGGTAATTTTTTGTTTTTTTGCATGAAACATATACATACTGTATACCAAATTGGGTTCAAACTGACCACTGGTTCTGAAAATAGCAATTTTGGGTGGGGCCTAAAATTAAGATCCTCCCATGGTGAGCAAGTATTGACCTCAAAACTTTCTTTGAACAAACCCAATCTTCACCACTAAAGGAGGCTGCATACCGCATATAAAAGTATTCTTATTGGTGGTGGTTCATGAAAAGATGATTTGTAAAGAATTTTAGGTTTTTGGGAGGCCCCAAGGGCAGCAGCAGCTTGTTTGAGAAAAATCAGAAAGATAATACTCCCTAAAGATGAGGTGAAACTGATTTAGATTTGGCCCAGTATTTCTGTAGAAAACTCACTGGAGTCAGTGGTTCACAAGAAAGAGAGTGACTCAGCATCTTCCTATTATAAATTATCTTTATCAACAGGGTTAAAATAGGTGCACCCATACAGAACATACACAGAACGACACGAGTGTATGAATGGGTTAATCGATATGGCATGAGTGCCGGTGCCTAAGGATAAAATGAGATGCCACAGGCCTCGAGTTTTATCCTTCCGCGATGGCACAATTAACAGGGATTGTGTCACGTGTGTGAATGGGTTAATTGATATGGCATGAGTGACAGCGTGGAAGGATAAAATGAGAGGCCACAGGCCTTGAGTTTTATCATTCCGTGATGGCACAAGTGCCATATCGATTAACCCATTCACATGTGTCGTTCTGTGTTTATTACATGCCTTCACATCTATAAAAGCAATTATTAGAAGGACACTCAGCAATTTGCTTGACAACTATCAAGATAAAGAACACATTTTATCGGCAAAAACATTTGCAAGGGGAAACCATGTTACTATTTCGTCCCCTGAGTTCCAATGTGTTCTATGTGCCATTCACACAGAACACATTGGAACTCGGGGGACGATTTCTAGCTATCACTAGCAACTCAAATTGTAATTGTGGTGAACGATTTGTAGAAAATTTTCCAGTGAAATTTCGCTTCATTTTAAAAATAGTCTGTCAATGATTTGTGTGCAGAACATATTTTCATTTTCTGCATGGTTTAGAGTTTCTGTAGATGGGGATTTCACAGAACAGGGGTGTAATAAAGCATGACACAACTGATTTCAATTTTTTGTCCATTCAATTCTACTTGTTCTGAGGAAGCTTCATATAAAAAAAAAATATTCTTTATTCTGTGCAGTTATTGATTTCAATAAAATTGAAATGGCCCTCCCCAACCATCAATCCCATGAAATATTACTGGAATAAGCCCAGCTGTTAGGGGTAAAACTTCGGAAGACTCAAACACAACCTTTAGGACAGACAGTGAATGAAGAGAGATCATCATAATCTCACAATGACTTTCTGGATGGTGAGCCAATTAAATACAGTGGAACCCTGTTAACTAAATAGTCACTTTGCCAATAAAAATTATTCAGTTAACAGGAGTATTCAATTAACAGTGATTGTGTCACTTTTCTGTATTCTAGAAATAAACTTAGCATTTATTCTATTATATCTTGTTTGACAGAGCTCTATGAGCTCTGTCAAACAAGATATAATAGATTGAATGCCTGTATTGGATGTACTAAGGCCAAATTGGTCTATAAACAAAGGAAAACTAGGGAAAGACAGAGTAATTTCTTGACAGGTTACAAGATTGTTTTATTAAATTAACAGAAGTTTTCTCTTTAACCTATATTTAATTAACAGGTCAAATTTATACTGCAGGTGATTTGTGTTGGGAAATTATATTCAATTAACAGGTTTATTCAATTAAGAGATATTTAATTAAGTGTGCTCCACGGTACCTCTCTTTTTGCAAATGAATCCATGACTATCTCCACATTTGGTATCAATCCACTGAGCAGTATTTTTTGTCATTACAGCACAGTCTTCATTGTGATTCAAATCATTTGGCTCTCCTGCAGGGAAAAAAAGAAGTTGGGATTAGACAACACAAAATTTAATTTTTGTTCACACACATGTACGGTCCATGTAAAAGCTCAATTTCCTTGGACAAGACACTTACTCCTGATTGCCTAGGCACTGTACTACAGAACATGTCAAATTAAGTTGTTGGATAACCATTATAAACTATGTATCATTCTCTTCCTGTACTAATAAGACCAGAAGCTGGCCTAATAAAATGATTGAAAATGCAATGAGAAATGAAGAAAACTCATGATTACAGAACTAAGGCTATTATAGAAAAAAATCTTGTTTCTCAGGCACCTCCCTTGTCAATGAAAACCTTTTTTTTACTTTTTTTTTTACTAAGAAATCTCTTTGATGATACTATTTTGCACTTATAGGATGAAAAATTTAATATATTTAATTATTTATTGGTGTTTAAGGTCACATATTTCTGCACAATGGTTAATCATGACCATGTCAGTTTTACGGGTGGAGGAAGCCAGAGTACCCAGAGAGAACCACCGAGCAACAGTCAGCTCCCCAACATACTATCTCCACACTAGCAGGGTTAGCATTGGTTGAAAATGTGCACCATTGACGTGCAGTAAACCTTTTTGGGCAATGAGGGTGAAGTGTGGGGAACGAGGTGAAGTGTCTTGCCCAAGGACACAACACAGTTGCTGCAGGTGGGAATCGAACTGAGGACCTCCCGGCTTGCAGTCTGCACCTCTACCTTCTGAGCCACTATGCCCTCGCAAAATTTAATCAACTATATCTTGTTTGACAGAGCTCAATAAGCTCTGTCAAACAAGATATAGTTGGTTAAATTTGCAACTGAATTATGGGAAATTTTCACTATTGAAATTTTTTTCACATAATAATGCAATTCATAAAATTTTTAATGTCAACTAGTTACAGGACTGTTGTGCATTAATAAAAAAAAAAATATCCTCCCTCTCTCAACATAAAACTGAAGCAAAATCACTTGAGAAAGAAGATGTTTTTTTCATAGGTCCAACCTAGTACTAAGGCCCCCAAAAACTGATTTTTTGAAAAAAGGTGCATAAATGAACACAATCCTTCATATTGTTTGTGAAGTGAAATTATCTGGTCTGTATGTATTTGCCTTGTTACAATATATGGAAGAATATCTCTTGGTACTCTCCCATAAATTTTAACAAGGCAAGAACATGTGAACAAATTTTTCTGACCAAATATAAATTAACATTCTATCAGTTATCAAACAGAAAAAAAAAATAAAATAAAAGCCTCCCTCCCTGACTGAGTTGAAAAATTATCTGCTCGAGAACTAAATGTATTTTTTCTGAGAATTTTTGGTTTATATTGCATAACCCAGACAGAAACAATACTTAAATTTTAAATGCAATTGCATTTGGCCAAAGAATTTCACCTTTGGGGGATTTGGTCTGTTTCTTCTACTTTGACTCTTAACCTATTAAATATTTTTCATCAAATCT
This sequence comes from Pictodentalium vernedei, assembly GCA_031216915.1. Lineage (NCBI taxonomy): Eukaryota > Metazoa > Mollusca > Scaphopoda > Dentaliida > Dentaliidae > Pictodentalium > Pictodentalium vernedei. The sequence continues at coordinate 183,356,596 of CM062289.1, forward strand.
AGTCATGGCTGCTATGAAGCAGCCAGGACTAGATTTGATGAAAAACCTATCTATCTCTAAGAATTATTGGTGAAAAACTCTATACAAATGACAGGGGTAAAATTTAGTTAACCCTTTACCCAACATGAAAAGCAGTCGACACTTGCAAACAAAATTTTTGAATAACTAATTTTTTGACTCAAAAACCTAGTTTATGACCCCTCATTGGAACAAGCTCATTCCAAAGAGGGGGTCATAACCTGTGTTTTTGAGACAAAAATTGAAAACAATAATGAAAATCAATTGGCGATTTTTGTGAATAGCGCTGGCCGGTTTTGGCCTTTATGTTGGGTAAAAAGTTAAATATACCCAAATTATACTTATTTCATCGGCAAGAGAAATTCTCTTCTGGGCAGGAAAATCTACCCGAAGCATGCAAAGAGTTAACCATCTTCCAACCCGAAGGCTAGGGGTTGGGTTGGAAGATACTGAAAGGAAAAGAAAGAGACAGAACCTTTGGCAGATGATGGCATGCACTCACAAAAAAGACACTAACATGTACTCATGTACTGTTGCTCATATACAATTATAATAACTGGCATGACCAGAAATAACATCACAAATTATTTCAATGGTGTAGTACATTTATTGGTGCCCTTCCTCTCCTCCATATACATGTTGGCACATCTCATCACACTCATAAAGACCTGAGAATATATAAATTGGGTTTTCTTTGGTTATATTTTTTAACTTTTCTCTCCACAGGCTGAACCATAGTACATCCAGTGTTCCTAACAAAATTTTACCCCCACCCCACATTTTCAAGGAGCTCCCTCCTCTCAAGCTGTTGACATAATTCATCACTCTTAACATAACAATTTGTGTATAAATATTTATTATATGCTAGCCTGTGAATTATCGCAAATTATCTAAAAGATATTTCTTGATATCCATCGACTTGATGGATAATGAGGAATATCCCCCAGTAGCTTCCTGTCACACTTTAGCATATCACTTCTCTTTCAATACTGTTACAAGTGATTCAGTACTGGCTTTATCAGCAGTACCAGAAGTTCAAGTTATTCCATGTTGTTTTGGTGATCCTATGACTGAAGATAGAAAGTGACTTTGAGAGTGATATTGAGCCTTGAACTGGATAACTTTTCTGAAAAACCTTGTTGAACGATTCTCCCAGGAATTTTATTTTTGGGATGAGTCATACAGTGCACTCAATTCCAAATTTTTTGTTGCAAAATGACCTTTAAAATGTTCTAAAAATTAACATTAATGAAAAATATTAAAATATTCTCATTTGTGGTTTCATAATTATTAAATTTTATCTGTGACTTGCATAATTAGTTGGTTAAATTATCATGGGAAAGTGGGACTATTTTTTTATGTTTGTGTGATTTGGTTAGTACAGGCTTGAAAGAACGATCAGTTGATCTTTGTTATTGTTTTGAAACGTACATGTTTGCAGTTGAATTGAGTTGAATATTGTACAGTAAAATGTCACGTTCCATATAATAAAATGAAGATTTATGCTATTTTAGTGAATATCGGGAATTATCCCTTTTGTGTGGGCTTTTTATTTTTCACCCGTGCAAGGACTTATCAAAAATAAAACTTTCAGATCCACACTCATGAGATAATTCCCGATATTCACTAAAATAGCGTAGATATCCTCTATATACTCTAGCTCACATGAAAACACAGATCAAAATAATATTAATTATTTCAATCAATGCTAACCATTTATTACCTGTTACCTTGTAAGCCACAACAGTTGAACTCTGTCAACTGAATAGCCAGTTTGCCAATGAATATTATTCAATTAAAAGGAGTATTCAATCAACAGGGATTTAGTCACTTTGCCTTATTCTCGAGAAATTTATTCTATTATATGTTGTTTGAAAGAGCTCATAGAGTCTGTCAAATGGCATGTAAAAGATGAAATGCCTAAACTGGATGTACTAAGGCCAAAGAGGTCAATATATTTATTTATTTATTTATTGATGTTTAAGGTCACATATTTATGCACAATGGCTAATCATGACCATGACAGTTTTACGGGTGGAGGAAGCCAGAGTACCCGGAGAGAACCACCGAGCAATGACGAGCAGCTGCCAGCTCTCCAACATCGTAACTCCACCCTGCGGCACAGGCAGGGTTAGATTGGTTGAAGACATGCGTATCATCGACGTGCAGTATGCCTTAGTACACGGCGTCATCATGCCCCCACACGGGCAATGAAGATGAAGTGTCTTGCCAAGGATACAACGCGGTTGCCGCAGGCGGAATTCGAACCGAGGACCTCTCGGCTTGCAGCCTGCACCTCTACCTACTAAGCCACCACGCTCCCAAAGAGGTCAATAAAGAAGGGAGTAACTCAGTGATAATCAGTATAACTTCAGGATGTATTACAAGATTTTTTATTTAAGTTACAGGAGTTTGCTCCATAACCCAAGTGCAATTAACAGTCAAATTTATATAGAAGGTATGGTAAAGGATTTGGTGTTGGAAATTATAGTCAATTCACAGGGTTATTCTTTTAAGATATACCCAATTAAGTGGGCTGCACTGTTACAGTATTCAAGCCGGATTTGATCAGTTTCTTGTATTCTAGTAATTAAGTGTCAGCATTCAATTAATTTTATCTTGTTTGACAGGGAATGTGGTGACACAGTGGTTGGAGCATTGAACTTCAATCTGATAGGTTCATGGTTTGATCCTGGTGAGTGGTAACTGTGTTTTGTCCTTGAGCAGGGCACTTATTCCCAACTGCCTGTGCGTGGGTACAGTGGCACTATGTACTAAGGTATAATGCATCTCTTGGGTGCACTTGTCTTCAATCAATATAAACTCTGCTTGTGCGGAGTTAGTACCTTGGGGATTTGACAGTTGCTCTCTGCTGCTTGGTGGTTCTCCATGTGTAGTCTAGCTTCCTCCAACCATTAAACTGTCTTGTCCCTATATCCTGAAAAATTCTGTCTTTTGATTGGTCAGAATGCCTTGGACAAATAGCCATGACAAAGGGTGCACCCAACATCCAAGATATAAGAGAGCGTACAACATCCAGGGTATAAGCGCACGTGAAACATCAAGGGTATATGGTTTAAATAAAAGCTTTTCGCATTCACTCACTTGGTATAAAAATCGAACCCAAAAACCTGAAAACAGTCAAAAATATCATGAGATTTCTGACAATTTGATCATATTTTGCTGTTATAAAGTAAATAGGCGATTAAATAAATGAAACAACTTGAGAAAAATAAAATAAGAGCAAATATCGTCCCCTCAGTTCCAATGTGTTCTATGTGCCGATAGGCACATAGAACACATTGGAACTCTGGGGACAATTTGTAAACAAAAACTGTTTACTCATTTCCTTAATGACCCAAGGGATGTAACTCTATCTGTTGTCTTCTGCATTTATAAAAACAAAAGTTATTCACGAATTTGGTCCAACTTTTTACAGAGCGTGAGAAACGCATCCACAAATATTTCTTCACTGTGTTTCTATTGTGTTTCAAAACGGGTCAAAAATGTTATCTCCGCCAACATTTATGGAATATGGAGATTTAATACCTGGATGTCTCATTTAAAAACCTTGTCTGTGGCTCGATGTTTAAAGACTGACATCCAGGTAATAAATCTTCATATACCATCAATGTTGGCGAGGATAACTTGCAATACACTAGGTGACCCTGTATTTTGTGTCAGTAATCACCCAATAAATAAACAAATCATGTTTGACAGAGTTCGTGGAATTCTGCCAAACATAATGCTGAGGAGTGAATGCTTATACTGAATTTACTGATGCCAAATAGGTCTACAGATATGGGGAATTAAGTAGGTGTCACAATATTTCTTCAATAAATCATAAGATTCTTAATTTCTTTATTCAATCAACAGGAGTTTTCTCTATAATCTAGTAGCCGAACTATAACCACCATTGAAGGGTTAACATGGCATCACATGTAAAATTCACTCTGCCCATATCCCTCCTGATAAAGTTTTGCGCACAGGTGCCAAATTTCAGTTCATTTTTCTCTGAAAATGTAGGAGTGCTTCAGTAGCAAACTGGCAAAAAGATAAATATATCAAGAGACACACCACCACACTTTTAGTGTAGATATGCAATTAACAGATCAAAGTTATATTAAGGTATAATCAATGGTTTGGTACTTGGAAGTTTTGTGCAATTAACAGAGCTATTCAACCAAAAAACATCAAGTAAGGTGTTTTTTTATACCTGGTTTCCAGTGCATATATGGCACAGGTGCACCATCGATCCAAGTCCAGTGTCCTTCAACATGTTGGTCATTTGCCCCAATCCAAAACAGTACTGAAAGCATGCTGCTAATTTTAGCTAAAATTGTAAGAAAAAACATATACACATGATTGATTTCTAAAACATGTTTGTTTACTACCTTATGGAAGCAACAAAAACTATCAGGGCTTAAAACCAACTGATGACACCTCCCTTTGTTTCACCATTCGTTGTTATCCAAAAAAAACAACTGTGCATTATTTTGAAGAATGACCAGGTATTAAAAGAATGACCCAGCAGTCTTTTAAATAATACACACTTAGGCTATTAAAAAAAAAATCTTGTTTTTCAGGCACCTCCCTCGTCATAAAAAATCTGCTGCTTCACCAATTTTTTCCCCTGGAAATCTCTTCTGTGACAAAGTTTTGCACCTGTAGGACAAATATTTAACCAACTATATCTCACAGAGCTCTGTCAAACAAGATATAGTTAGTTAAATTATCAACTACATTGTGGGAGATTTTTGATTTTGTGGGAGATTTTTGATTTTGTTTGAGACATTGGTTTGCCACATAATAGTAGAAGTATTTAAAATTTTTTATTCCAACTATTTTCAGAAATGTTTTGTGAATTAAAAAAAAGCCTCCCTCCTTGATCATAAAATTGAGGAAAAACTGCCTGAGAAACAAGAATTTTTTTATAAGCCTACCTGGGACTTTAACCAATTCTAGGACTTTAACCAATTCAATCTTGTTTTATAAAGCTCAAGGATTTTTTTATGTTTGTCACAGGCAAATCAGATGAGGTAGTTAACTTTCCTGGAATTAAGGTTCTGATATTCTTTGATATTCCTGATACTGCTGAAAGACACTATTTATTTAGCAAACAGACATAAAATTTGACACTTTACTCATTCACTTGGTTCACATAAATTTCATAATCCATTTTGACATTGTATTGTTTGGCACTAATCCAGACCTCTGGTAACATTGTTGGCCCGCTGTGTTATCATAAACATAAAAACAGTTCCTGCAGAATATCAGTTTTAAAAAACAATTTCCATTATTGGGAGGGTATTAACCAAATTAACTCTCACTGTCATGGTCAGTGTACCAACCCTCACTTTTCAATGAGTGAGAATATTTCTAAATTGGGGAAAACATCATTGAGTTGAACAATCATCTCGATTTGACAATGGTGAAAAAAATAGCATAATCAATATTAACGTGGGTCATATAAAATACAACTGATCGAAAAAAAAATAAAACATTTGTCATTATTAATACTGATGTTAGTGTGACACATACCTGTAATATAACCCTGTTCTTGTAAAGAAGTCACACTGGCTAAATCACCATGGCTACGTTTGCAGAATGCACGGGCCGCAGACCATGACAGCTGGTCATCATGAAACTGATAGCAATAAGCTGTGTTTGGATCATCTTCCCACAAAGGGCCACATTTTGCACTCCACATTTCTTAAAAAAGAACAGAAACAGAAAAATTGCAGTGTTGGAAAACAATCTGTATTGTGATTGCTATGAGTGTAGGGTTCCTGAACATGAATGAGCAGTCAGTTCAAGGATATTCTAGAACGTTCCCAGTATATCTTCAAGGCCTTTTTAAGGGCAGGCTTCTTACACTTGTCAGAAAAAAAAGATTCCTTACATTTTCCATACCTTTTCCATTCATGTCAGCCCTTTTTCCATACCCAATCAAGTACCTCAAATAGATGAAAATCTGACAGGTCGGAATAACAGTCCGTAATGCAAGGTGCCAGTTTTTTTTCTCAAAAATCTTTTCTCATTAAGCAACTAGGTTAACCCTTAAGGGCCTATTTGAGACTTCAGCGACCTCAGAACAGGGGGCCTTTAAAATGCCAATCACGTGGAGTCCTGCTGACGATAGAGAAATTGTCTTAATAGGCAACCAAGACATGACTAGAAATCTCTGCTAAACCATTGGACATGTAGAGGCTATGGGCTAGTGGGAACTCAGGACATTTGTCCAGGCTCTTACAGGTTAAATTCCTAGTTGCATTATGAGAAATAACTGAAGGTTGAAATTTTGACATCACTGTGGAGAGGGTAACATGTTAAAAAAATAATTTCCATACTCATTCGTTACTCTCAAAACACTTTCCATACCAAGACAAATTTCCATAGTTTTTAAAGAATTTCAAGGAACTGTAAGCAGTTAGAGATGAGAATCAAAGATTTCCAAAGCAATAACAAGGGAGCCACCTGTTGAGAGCTGCACCAAGTTAAAAGCACATGTGAATGCTGGGGGTGTTGTACTTTACCCTTAAGCGCCTGGAGATTTTTTATACTTTTTTGTTTTACTTAGACAATCCACATCCTTTGATGTTGCAGTTGTTTTTGGCAAGTCTTGGCTGCCTATATAGGCAGCCAAGACTTGCTTAGAAACAACTGCCATTGTACTTAGAATGTAACTTAAAGCTTACCCCAAAACTGCATGTTGGGGCACCTATTTTGTTGTAGAAAAATGTGATTAAAGTTGGATTTAGAACCCTAAGGGTTAACAGACCAATTTCAGTGTCATTTCAGTGTCATATCACAATTCTATCCACAATCTGATTGCCACTGGGCAAGGCCTTAATCCCAATTGCCCATGTGGGGGGCATGATGGAGCTGTGTACTAAGGTGTACTGCACATCAATGGTGCACCTGTCTTCAATTAATGCTAACCCTGCTTGTGTGGAGTTAGTACGCTGGGGGAGTTGGACAGCTGCTCGCCGTTGCTTGGTGGTTCTTTCCTGGTACTTCGGCTTTCTCCACCCGTAAAACTGTCTGACATGAGGTGACCCTGGCTGTTGAAAGTGTCGTTAAATACCAATAAATATCCACAATCTGATGCATGATTCCTAGTTGATTTACAGACATTCTGTCATGCAGAGAAGATCTGTTTCAGCAATATTGCAAAAATAAATCTCCTCTGAACATCTGATCTAATTTTTCATGGTTTTCAAACAAAGTCTTCATATTCAAGGATAACCCACGTCTGTGGCAAGTTGATTCAAAATTCAAGGGCTTTCAATGTACCCTAAAGTGGGATAAAGATCTTAAGAACTTTTTTTGTTATTTGTGTGTCAAAAGTATCACCAAATGTAAAGGGAGCAATTAAAATTCACAAACTGATATATTCAACTTTTTTATTTCTTTTATACACAATAACAGAAGCAGTACATCATAATGTCATTGTGAGACTGTAATGCTATTAATGACATTACACCTACTAAAAGTATCAACTTTTTTCAAAATTAAGCCTCCTTGTTTCAAAGTTAATACTGATGTCAAAATAAAAACCTAAAAAATTGCTTCTGCAATAAATAATACCATAGCCGATTGGTGAAACAAATTTTGGCTTTGGCAACTAAATGACATAGCAGATTTATGAGACCATCAGCAAACACAGTATTGGTGTCTACCCAAATCACTAGAAAGAAATTTCTATGGCAAATGCTTGCTGTTAAATGGCAATAGTGCACTGTATTTTTTTGTTTGTAATTTGCAAATAGATGGATGTTAATGTAAATTTTTCAGAATCATGACTCACTGATTTACCCTGTGTGAACAGTTTCTTGATGTGGGGAATAATGTGGAAATGAAAGGATATCATGTCTTGCTAATTCTAAATTTGCCAAAATTTTCCAGAGGGAGACCCCATGCCCACCCCCCCTCCCCCCCCCCCCCTCTCCCCTCGATCAACACATTCCACTGCATAATGACATGCCACAGCCACTACCATAATAAATTATCAGGTTTAACAAAGAATAGAAAAGCAGTTTTCAAAACACTGTACATAAAAATGTAGTACACTTTACTTATATTTTACAATTCAGCATATCTATCATCTATAAATATTTAAAAATTAATACTTCAAAAACTGTGGTGCCAATCAAAACTGTTAAACTGTTAATTCAGCAATGAAATTACTTTATCCAACTAAAAGGTCTGAAAACATAGTTTTGCATGGTTTTGAACCCCAATCAAGCCTGGAAATAAGCAGACTGTTGTTTGCAGAATGAGGTCCCCAGAGGGTGAATCTGGTGATGCTACACTGTACAGCAGGGTAGCATGACTAAATTTACTCTCTGTGGACCTCAATCTGAATCAAGGTATCAGGCCTAAATAGAAAAAGGTACCCAGAAGATAAATTGGTGATTCTAACTCATTGTTTGGGACAGCATCAGCAAAGCACCCTCTGGGAACCTCGTTCTGCAAATGACAGACTGCTTATTTCTAGGCTTGACCCCAACAGTGCATTAAATATGCAGGGGTCTTCAAGTGTAGAGCCTAATCATTGTATAATGTATCCCACTTAATTGACTATTTTTTTAATTGAATAACCCTGTTATCTGTACATAATTTGCAAACACCAAAACATTTACAATACCTTCAGAACAGATTTTACCTGTTAAACTTCTGTTAATTGAATTTAACCCTTAAGGGTTTAACTCCAACTTTGATAATGTTTTAATGCGGAGGAACAGGTGCCCCAACATGCAATGTTTGGGCAAACTCAAAACTTGTTTTCTACAAACTTTGTCAGTTGCTTCTAGGCAAGTTTTGATACTCTGTAGGCAGCCAAGACTTGACTAGAAACAACTGCAAAGCCACTGGAGGTAGACTTTCAAAATATAGTCAAAATGTATAAACATCTCCAGTCCCTTAAACGTTAAGACCTTATGCTCCATCAAAGAAGTACTCGGACCACTCTGACCACAATTGAATTCCCCATTAGCTCTGTTAACCCTTTACCCAACGTAACGGCCAAAACCGGCCAGCGCTATTCTCAAAAATCGCCAATTAATTTTCAAAATATTTTCATCTTTTGTCTCAAAAACATAGGTTATGACCCCTCGTTGGAACGAGCTCGTCGAGCTCGTTCCAACGAGGGGTCATAACCTATGTTTTTGAGACAAAAAATGAAAAAAATTAGTTATTCAAGAATTTTTTTTGCAAGTGTCGTCTGCTTTTCATGTTAGGTAAAGGGTTAAATAAATATATAATAGAATAAAAGCTAAGTTTATCACTAGAATATTATAAGTTATCTCTGCCAACATGTATGGTATATGGAGATTTAATACTGGATGTCAGTTTTTAAACACCGAGCCATAGGCAAGGTGTTTAAATGAGACATCCAGGTATTAAATCTCCATATACTATATATGTTGGCGGATATAACATTTTTGTCCCGTTTGAAACGCAATAGAAACATAGTGAAAACAAATTTGTGGATGTGTTTCTCATGCTCCACAATCATTTGACCAAAATCATGAATAATTGTTTTTTTTACAAATGCAGAAGACAACAGATAGCGTTACATCCCTTGGGTCATTACTGGAAATGCGTAAACAAATCAGGGGGATATTTTGTTGACAGATATGCTTTTATATTATTTTTCTCAACTTGTTTGATTTAATTATCTGACTATTTAATTTATAACAGCTAAATATGATCGTATTGTCAGAAATCTGATGATATTTGTGACAATTTTCAGGTTTTTGGTTCAATTGTTATATTGAGGCGAACGAAAGCGAAAAATTTTCATTTCAACCATATACCCCCAATGTTTCGCCTGTCCTTATATCCTGGATGTTGCATGCTCTCATACACCTTGGATGTTGGGTGCCATGACTATTCATCCTAGGCATTCTGACCAATCAGAAGACAAATTTATCGGGATATAGGGACAAAGCAAAATTACCAAATTCACAGCAAAGTGAGTATTCAAATTTACCCAAACCACACTATATCAAACTTTGTTATTTTAATTTTTTTTTAAATTGTTTAGAAAATACAAACAAAACCATATCTTGTGACCCCTAATTGGAATGTGCTTATTCCAATAATAGGTCACATGAATTGGTTTTGTTGACATTTTAAAAACAGAAAGAATTTTTCAACTGCTCAATTTGTAAATTAAATGGGTTGATGTGGCCAATCTGTAAGGTGAGGTTTCATTATAATGTGATGTTGAAGGCATGGTGAAAAGAGAAAAGTAAATGAAATAGTTTGCCTTGACAACTGCCTAATAATAGAGGGAATTACTATTATTATTAATTGGCATTTAATGTCATCTTCAGCATCTATGTTGCTATATCATGACTACAACACAAGTATTAGTTATGTAGACCTAAAAAAGTTAAAAATCTATTTCTCAGGCCCTCCTGCTTGGTCACTTTGGCTGCCATGCGATCTCTTTTTATAACCAATGCAAACTTAAAAAAATAAAAATTAAATGGTTTATGTCCGACATTTTACCCATGTTAATAAAATTGATAATTTCGTCCCTTGAGTGCAATAAGGCTTTGCAATGCTTAAGCATTGAAAATCCTTCTTGCTCTCAAGGGATGAAATACTCCACCACCCATGCTATTCTGTAGATTATGAGGCCTAAACATAAAACAAACCAAGAACATGAACTTTTGATGGCAAAAAATAATGCCCGCCCACATGCAATTTTACAAAAAATGACCTGAGAAACAGAATATCTACTTTGTGGAGCCTTATTAAGTTTTTTAATAACACTTTCAACGAGCAGGGTCATGTTGTGTTAGAATAACACAAGTATAAAGTCACGTTTTACATATCATTTATACCTATGCTGCCTACTTACAAACATTTCACCCCCAGGCATTCATTAGGCCACAATCAATAGATCTTCTGATCTCATATTTCCCTTGTTGATAATTTCAACACTTGACATTATTTATTGGGAAGCTCTCCATGAGAGAAATGAAAGGCTGGAATTATCAACAGAAGAGAAATGTAATGGAAATTTTCCTGTCATCATCCATCAACTAATATTAGCTGTTACTGTATATTCAGAGGTGGGATTGAAAAGCTATTTTTAAAACAAAAAGTGAAATTTGAATGATGATTTTTGTGAATAGCAATGGCCATTTTTAGTCAGCTGTCCACTACTATACAGGACTAGATAGCTAAATGACGAAATTCCTATCATTTGAATAGTCCCAATACTTAAATATATTATTTCACTGGCAAGGTGACTATCCAATTAACTGGGTTCACTGCACTCCTCGAGGCGATGACTTGTTGGTTGCAGCGCAAAATATTTTACTACAGGAAAAAAACTCAGTCACTCACTTACAATAATACATAAGTTATCAAGTTCATACTCACTTGTTGTAGGAGGCTTTACTGTAGCTGGTGCATGATCTGAAAAAAAGGTTTTATCATGCTTTATTTAAAAGTACCTTTGCCTATTCCCATCAGATACTAAATCTGGCTCAACAGGTGAACAAACCATTATAAACATGAGCGATGCCAAGTGTGGCATATGCCTCCTTCAATAAAGATGGATACATTTTTAATACTAGGTAGGTACAGGTGGGTTAGGGAGTATTGTTTTACCACAGGGAGAGAAAATCCAACACCCAGTAGTAATTTGGTCACGTTAGGTCAATCCACATGGGAGATGTGGAACTATTGTCTTTTACAGCAGGGAAATTCAATCCCCACCTGGCAAATGTGAGGGCCACAGACACCTGTGACCAAAGTCTGGTGACAATCAGACCATCCATTAGGGTGGAGGTATAGAACAAACACACAATGCCACTTTGGGTGTGGGAGGGGGGTCCATATGGGGTTTTTTAGTGTTGCTGCAGGGACATGAAATCCAACACTCCAGTGGCAATTATGAGGTCCACATAAGCCCATGTGCCAAGTTTGGAGATGATCAGACCATCCATATGGGAGACGATGTGGAACAAACATACATGCAAACACACTGCTCTCAAATTCTAGTATTACTCCACTTAGTGAATCAAGGAAAAATAATGCTGTAAATATCAAAATGAGGGTATTTGTTCTGTTATGAGATCTTTTTCCCTATGATAAGGTATACTTGATTAGTTAATTGATTAACCCTCCACACACTGATGAGGGATACCAAAATTTCAAGATGCAAATTTTTGCCACAATACTGGCAGGAATTTAACCAATCCCCCCCCCCCCCCCCCCCCCAGTGATTTGGCCTAATTATTGATGGCTGTCACAACATATAATTTATGTACACAAACAGACTCAGAGTCAAGGAAATTGCATTTTTTTTTTGTCTCAAATTTCACATTTTTCCAGTGCACTCACCCCCCCCCCCCCCCACCCCCTCCAGCAAGGGGGTGCCCCATCTTGTGCTCACTCCCATCACACCGCTATGTGGCTTGGATGATGCTGGGCATCCTATTCTGTATGCTCCTAGTAGTTCAGCGATCTGAACATAGTGGCGATCCCCCCCCCCACCCCCACCCCCACATAAGGAAGGAGCCATTATGTTCAGATCGATGTTTTTCCTGAAGCAAATAGCTCATGAGTGGAATGCCTCGCACATCAAACATGTTTGATATTATTTGACTCATGCATCCTATTGCTCATAGTAAGTAAGGGATGCAAATTAGATAATTCATGATTACTATGCTATTTTTATCATTTGTGGCAGAGTTCTGTGAATTGGACCAATCAAATTGTGCTTCGATATAATGAGATTTAGACAAAAACAGCTGGAAGAGACACTGATGTCTCTACAATATTAGATCTGCTGCTTTAAAAAATAAGGTGAAGAGGGAGGTGGTGATTATCACATCTGTATACCTGTTACATATGTAACATGGATTTGACCTCAAACTTCCCATCGGCTGCCACTGGTGTCAGTCAAATCACTCCCGAACCACCATGTACATGGTTGTAAATTGTATTTCTAGTTTGGGTAGGCCAATATGTGCATAATTTGAACATCATTTTGTTAAACTACCATAATTTTAAAACGATATCTTCCCGATCAGCCAATGATAGTAAATCATGTAACTACAGACTGGAATTCGAGAAAGGTCATCGAGTATTGAGCTAAATCACTCATGAGTGCAGGAACACAACTCACAAATGCTCAAGTATGCGGTGGTCTTAGGGTTCCCACTCAGGAAATTATCTTTTAACTGGTAGAGTGATAAATCATTTTTGGTTATCAAAATTTGTTCACATATCTTTCCCTTGTTACAATTTATGGGAGAGTGCCTAAAGGGATGAGATCTGTTTCCCTATGATAAGGTATACTTGATTACTATTTTCTTGAGAGTGCCTAAACAGATGTCTCTCATAAATTGTAACAAGACAAATTCTAACAGACTAAATAATAATTCCACAACAACGATAATATGAAGCATATCCACAGAATATAAAGCCTTTTAATTGCAGTACCTGCCCTCCAGAATAAAGCCTAAATATATGCTTAAGATGTGAATTTGCTTGCATTAACAGCCTTAGTTTTGGCAATATATAGCCTTTACTGCTGACTGTGACAAAAATATAACTTTTCAAAACAATAAAACAGTTTTGTAAGGTGTGTGGTCCCCCAATGAAGTTGAATAAACATTTAAATGTGAAATAATTTCAAAAAATAATAATTAAATCTGGTTTGGAAGACAAAAAACATATTTTCAATAAGGTATCACAGAACTAAATATTTTCCCATAGGAGACCATTTTTCATGTTATGCGAAAAAAAGTATGATCGCATCACTTTAATTTTGGCATTCAAATATCTTTTTCAAGTATAGCCCTTCAGACAACTTTTTCTGACCTGAACACAGAGGGTCATGCAACAAATAAGAGAGAAAAACTGGCAGGAAGGGGAGTTCCGATCACAAACACATATTTTTCAGGGAATTCCCCCCAAAAAACACCAAAACTTAATTGTATTTTTGAGGTCCAGAAGTCATCAAATCACACTCTTTTTTATCTGGAATATTCGACAATAATTTTCAACAATAATGCAAGGTGTCAATAGAATGTTTCAATCGGTTATTGAAACAATATATTTTCCCAAGGCTGCTTATTTTTAGAGATTGCATCATTTCCAAGGTGGGTAACTCTAATTCAAATATTTAGTTCAGTAATACCATTTGGCATGGTACAAATATATGCTTTTCAAATATATGCCTTTAAATACCTTTGCAGGACAGCTGCATACTTTTTCAAAGGAATTGGTCAAGAAATACATTTTTTTTTTTAACTTTGAAATGTCACAAAGGACAGTCAAAATACATCAAGTTTCAAAGGCCACACACTAAATTCAAAATTAAGACATATCCCCAGTTTAACTCTTAACCTGTAGTGTACATTCTTAACTTTTTCTGGAAATCAAGTCATCTGAGATGCCAGTGACATATCAGTAAAAGTCTTAAAAGCTTGTAAAATGATCTGCATTGAAGCATTGAATAGGCTATTGAAGAATTTAACTAGTAAAGTGCTAAATTATTTTTCAAAAGAGTTTTCTTTTTTTCAAAGAGACCATGCTATCAGCAAGAGGAGCCTTCATTTCAGGATTTTGTTCATACATAATTATTTTGTTATAATCTATTGGAGAGTGCATGTTAGCACTCTCCAATAAATCATAACAAAACAATTATACAGAAACATTTTCTGTCTGCTGCTTAGAAAACAACATGCTAATGGATAAAGTATAAAGCCACTAAAGTGGCTTTCAGCACTTTTCAATTCAGCCATGGTAGTGGCTTCTAGCACTGAACCAGTTAACCCTTTACCCAACGAATCGCCCGCATCCGCCCGCGTAATATGTAAATTCAGCAGCTGAAAAAATATTATTTTTCGAAAAATTTCAACAAAACCATATCATATGACCCCTCTTTGGAACGAGCTCATCGAGCTCGTTCCAAAGAGGGGTCACATGATATGGTTTTGTTGAAATTTTTTGAAAAAATTTAAAAAATGATATTTAAAATAATAAATTTTGAAATCGTCTACGTTGGGTAAAGGGTTAAGCCAATTACAATGATATGTCACAATGTAAGCACTATTAAAATAGATTACAGTATAAATAAAAACAAAATACTCGTGGAAAGTTGGATGTTTTAAAAAAAAACTTTTAAATTAATATTTTTTATTTAAGATAGTGATACTATAAAGCTTGAAAACAGAATAAAACTTGAAAACTCGCATCTCTGCAGCTGATTTGATGAACAATCTAGACAGCCAGTCATGACGAAATCATTGATAAAAGAGGACTTCTCCTATTTACTGGATTATATTTAGTTAACCCTTAAGAGCCTAGTTCCCACTTTGATCACATTTTTTTTGCAACAGAACAGGTGCCCCTACATGCAGTCTTAGGGTTAACTCACAAAATACATTCAAGCACCTTGGTAGTGATTTTTAGGCAAGTCTTGGCTGCCAAGTCACAGGATATTGACTGTCGAAGTGTAGCAAAAATATGTAAAAATCTCTAGGACCTTAAGGGTTAACAAGGATATGCCAAGAAGACAGCGAAGTTGGCTAAGACATCTCCAAACAGTGAATCTACTCACATTCATAATGTATACGATTCTATGTTTATACTTTTCCATGTTGTTTGACTGTTCATTTTGTGTATTATTAACATTTGATGTCATTTGCAAGAATGGAATATCATTCATTTGTTTATTCATTCATTTGTTCATTCGTTCATCACACACCTATTATTTCTTCAACTCATTTTCAGTTTCAACTTTCTAAGAATACCTGTCCACTTAGCCCTTAAGTCATCTACCGACAACTCATAGCTTGAGCTCACATCAATAATCTTTGCTCATGTCTAGGTCATCTTAAGTTTTACCATCACACACCAGCACTCACAGAACATTTTCATTCCAAATGTTTTCACTGTTCTACATAACTAGAATCTGTGCAATTTGGACGAGACACCATATTTTACCAGGCTACAAGCATCACCCGACATCAAAGTAGTTTTCTGGAATTCATCCCAGATATGCTGTGCAAAATCAAGAATTCAGCAGATTTATTCCACCCCATTCTTACAAAACAGTATCTGCAGTTCTCATGAGTGTTTGAACTGACTTCACAAACATAGTGTCTCAATACAGAACACTTTCTAAATGTGCCATTTGGCTTCCTATTCTAAGACTCTGGAAACAGAAAGTCAAATGGGCTATCAAATAATATCCCATTTCAATCCATCTCTGCCAGTCATAAAAGCCTGGGATATCATCGTAACTTGCTGAATTTTCATCATTCGATCCTTAAGCTCAGCATTCTCAGCTTATGTCAAATCTTGATCACTGGGTACAGCTGCCCTACTATCTCAACTCTTTCATTCACTGCATATGAAAGATCACACATATTCAAGTCTGTTTGCCGACACTCCCAGTTCAATGTTACTAAGGGTTGCAACAGCTAATACATATTAACTATTTGAAACCCCACCCACAGTCAGTTTGCCTCATCTACAAACCCCATCCAATCCCACTCATTTTGCTCATCCAAATGACACAGGTATCACTTTTGCCACCACACCTATGCTCTGCTTTTAACTGGTTGAGTGCTAGATTTTTTTTTTTTTAAATTTATTCATCAATAGGCACCTTGTAATAATTTATTGGAGAGTGACCCGAATGAATTCTATCAAAACAAATCAATATTGCTTCTATAAGAAAATCTGTTTTCTGCTGAATCTACAAGGATATGATAATTTCCTTGTAATCAGCCCTGGAAATTTGCAATCTATCATTTTCAGGACAATGTCCCTGGGGAGTGAATTTGCTGATGCTATCCCATGGAGTGAGCTAGAATTATTTATTGGGTACCTCTTTTTGTATAGACCTGAGACCTTGATTCAGATTAAGGTTGACAGAGGGTTAATTTAGTGATGCTACCCTGCTGTGCAGGGTAGCATAACTAAATTCACCCTCTGGGGACCTCATTCTGCAGATGACAGTCTGCTTATTTCTGGGCTTGCTTGTGATACCTATCTATTTCATAGAGCCCATATAAGGTCTTCCCACACCAAGACAGTTAAAGAACTATTGCAGTGCCATCCACATCAACTCTTTACTTCCCATCTGATGACTGAACTGGAACAAGGCTTCACACAGGTATTACCAGCTTTCCTAACCAAAAATTAGGTACTCTTATTGTACATCTTTTACAGCCATGAGACTTGAATTTTAAACACAACGTAACAGATTATTCTTCTCGGATTTTTAAGTAATAAGAAAATTCTTACTTTTTAAATTCTCTGGTGTTGAAAACAAAGCAAATTTGGCAATCCAGTTTTACTATGACCTTGTCTTTTGACCACTTGCCTCAAAAGCAATCCCATCCATACCAGTTTCAAAAGTACTCAAAACCCAGTGACAAATACAATCACAGGTAAGTTGATACACACACACTCTAATCATGTAAAACAGTTGCATTCTCACTGAACTAATATCAAACAAAAAAACACGTTTCAAAACTACCACTATACGAGAATAACGAGATAAAGAAAATTTGTGATTTTTTCCTTACTTGCACTTTTTTGACAAATATAATGAAATGATTTTCCACAGTTGTAGTCATTCCAGTGTCCATTTTGTCCAGAACTTCTTGTGTTGAATATTGCAACACAATATTCATTGCCTGCATTATTGGGTTCATGTGGGCTCCAGTGATAGTAGGTAGACTAAAAAAGAAAATGAAATAAATCTAATGAAAGAAATAGACAACAGTAGGCCTACACTCCTCGGATTCGAGTACAATTTTTATCCTCAAGTGGAATGTGCAGAGGATTATTTCACTGGGCATTACCCCATGAGAGGATAAAATCATACGCAAATCCGTGCAGTGAACTTTTATGTATGTTATTTTCTCCTTATTTGTTTTCCCACAACAACTCTTTATAATTGGTTTCAGTGGTTACTTTCAAAATATGATGCTGGGAGTGGTATACCATTTTCGGTGAGTGTGAGTGGGAATACGATTTGTTTTGGGGGTTAGAAAAACAAATGAAAATAAAATAATCACAAATTCACAAGTCCTATTGTGATATTTACACAATTCATTATGTTTCGATAAAGAGAAACCCTGTTAACTGGTTGAGTGCTAGAAGCCATTATCAAGGCTTTCAGAGAAATGAGGGTACCAGAGTAAAAGCTGACATTTTCCTTGCTCATATTCAGTGAAATGCAAATAAATTTTTGTTTATATAAATTAGTTTTATGACAAATTATTGGAGAGTGCCTATGGGCACTCTCCAATAATTTGTAATGAAAGTGTCAATGACACTGTAGCTTAACTTGACTGTGTGTAATGTTTGATGAAAAGGATAATGTTCAATGTTCATGAAATGATTATGAAATAAGGCAAGAATTGTGATAATTGAGAATAAGTTAATTTCTGTTCCCTATGTGCATGCTATGTTTTCAATAAGAATAATTTGAGGTGTAGACAGTACTAAAGAGTTGAGGAATGGGATGATGTGGCCCTCACAGTTAACTGTATGTCAACCAAAGTCACCAAGTTACATTAAATCATTCCAAAATGAGACACCCTACCAAATTACAATGAAATCCCTTCATAAATATGACCTGTAGACTATGCTAAACAAATCTATGTCACATTCTTGTGCGGCCATCACGGTTGACCGATCAAGGCCAAAAAGATGATGTTCTCATCTGGACATTATACCGAGTCATCCTACCAAGTTACAATGAAATCCCTTCATAAATACAACGTGTACACTGTGCTAAAGGAATCTAGGTAATGTGCCCCTGTGGCCATCAGGGTTGACTGAACCCAACCAAAATAGATCATTCTCATCTAGACATTATACAGAGTCATCCTACCAAGTTACAATGAAATCCCTTCATAAAACATGAACTGTAAACTGTGTGCTAAAGGTTTTCAGGTTTCGGTCCAGCGCAGCCATCACAGTAGACTTATCATGACCAAAAGGGGACGTTTTCATCTAGACATGACCTCGAACCTGCATATGAAATTTTGTGATGATCGGACAAAAACTACGGGGTATAGCCTGTGCTGAAGAAAATGAGAACAGACTCACAGACATTGCAGACTCACAGACTTCCACATGCGTGATAGCAATAGCTTATGTTGTCATTGTCAAATTAAGCTAATAAAACAATTTTTGAATAAAACAAATTCACACCACCAAAAATAATGTAGCCCTCAGCCAGTTAATTGAATAGCCACTTTGCAAGTGGCAATCATTCAATTACCAGGGGGAATTCAATTAACAGGGGTTTGGTCACTTTCCTCTCTTCTGGAGAGAAACTGAACATTTATTCTACGATATCTTTATTTGACAGAGCTCATGGCGCACTATACACTGAGATAACAGATTATATGCCTGCATTGGATGTACAAATAAATACAGATAGACCAAATGGATTTATAAACAAGAGGAATTTGGTGACTCTAAGAGTAATTTTTCAACATATCACAACATTTTTTATTCAATTAACCCTTTATGTAAACTGATTTTTGAGAATATCACTCACCGGTTTGGCGTTACGTTGGTTAAAGGGTTAACATTAGTTTACTCTATAGCCAATATACAATTAACAGTTCAAATTTGCATAGAAAGTATGGAAAATGGTTTTGTGTTTGGAAATTATATTCAATTTAACAGGGTTATTCAATTAGGAGATATCCAATTAGGCTGGCTCCACTGTATCTGGAGTTGCTCATTTTATGTGGGAAATGAAATGAAATTTAATTTCAGCAAGAGATGGTTAAGTTAAAAATACTTCGAAAGTTGACATGTCTACTTGCCAGTCATCATGTATAAATTGTTTCATAAGAGTTGATTCATGAACCCAGGAGGTGCTGAGTATAAAAGAATTTCACATACATATCAATATTAATTAAATTGTTTTGGATGTACAGAGGCCAAACAGGTTTATAAACAAGGGGAATTTAGTGATTGTCGAGGTTTTTTCTCAACATATTACATGATTTTGATCCAAGTAACAGGAGCTTACTCTTTTACCTGTACGAAATTAACAGATCAAATTTGTCCTGAAGGTATGGTAAAGGTTTTGTGTTGAAAGTTTTATTATATGGTAGCCTGTAAATTATCGCAAATTATCTAAAAAATATTTCTCAATATCCATCGACTTGAAGGATAACAAGGAATATCCCGCAATAGCTTCCTAAATGACATCACGTTATGGTGCATGATGTCGCCTTGAAGGAACGATCAGCAGATCTTTGTTATTGCTTTGAAACTGTTTGCAGTCGAATTGGGCTCAATATTGTGCAGTAAAATGTCACGTAGCATATTATAAAACAAAATCTATGCTATTTTAGTGAATATCGGGAATTATCTCATTCATGTGGACAGTTATAAAAGACGTGAACTGGCTGCAGGCTACAGCAGGCTGTAACAGGTCACAACAAAATAATGCAGCACAACATTAAATTACCAACCTAAAGGAATTTCTTCCAGAATCGATCGCAGCAACAAGTGTGCGATCCCGCTTTGGCGAGATTAAACGTTTGTTGTTGATATCAATATGGGCGGGAATCCCATATGGGCATTCAAAAAGCACAACTGGCTCAGTAAAATCAGAGAAGGCTGGGAAACACCATAGTCCCCCTTTTCAGTGGATTTCAGGCATGCTATCCTGCGTAACCTGCCTACGGGTTATGATATTTGCCCCACATTTCTTTGTCTGGATCATTTGATTATAAACTTGTTTGATGACTATGAAGAGGTTTCTATGTGGAAACTGAGACCTGGCTTTAGTAATTATATGTGACAAATGAGTTGCGCCATACTCAATAAATGAAATAGTTGAAACTATTACTCTCAAATAGTGTCAACTTGCAACGTAATTCCGCAAGGATCAATTCCGTGTGTGTTTGACATCCATATAATTCTCAAGTTAGACTCGGGTCGAGTTTATGCACTCCTTATAAGATCCCCTTCATTGTGCCCAATGTCGATGATTTGCCCTTTATTTCTATACATATCGGATATAAAGTTGCACAACTACATGCTCATATTTTGGAATCGATAGACAATCGAGATGAGAAACATGCATGGCCACTTCGCTGATAATTTCATTGTTTGGCTAGATGTTCCATCCAGTGAATTGTTGCTGAGATTTATTTTTAATTTCTATTATTTTATGATTGTGAAAACATTCACCAACCATGTTACTATTACGTGAATTTTGTCCTTTCTCCTATTGTACGTTTCTGCATTGCAGTTCAATAAGGGGTTGTTGCAATACACACACCGTTATCCATATTTATACATATACCCTCCTCCCACCAAGTATTCTTTCAAGATGCTACATACCCTGACTGTGCTTCTCAAGAACTGGTATCCCACCACTCACCATTACATTGGTAAACGTCCTTGTTCAATTACTTATATTTTTATAAGTACACACATACCCGCCCCCGCAAAAGTGGCTCAAATCTCATTTCGATAATATCCTCCCCCACATTAAATTAAACATTTCTTGAACATGTACATAATACCTGCCAATATTTTCTAAAGTGAAGAAAATGTAAATAATGTGCAGTATTACCTAAGAGTTGTGACTAATATATTTGTATCTCCCAATTTATTTATAAACGTTACTGCTATTTTAAAAAATCTCCGATTGATAATCTTCTTGCATGTGGAATAACTATACATGTACCTAAAACTTGTGGTTGGAAGAGTGACCAGACCGGTTTTGACTATGTTAGTCTCTTCAGTGGTTTAAAAGAGTTTCATGTAGCTGTCGGCTTCTCCGGCTCTATTTATATGTTTTTGTGGCGGATAAGTGTACCACTCCAAGTGCTTGTTGTCGAATAATAAATCCGCTGATCTTTTTTGGCGAATAATTGTACCGACTGTTTTAGTTGTTGGACCATTGTTGGCGGATAATTTGTTTGCCAGATTTTTTGGCGGACAACTGTTGCACCCTTAATTTTGAAAAACAATATGTTATTGTTTAACTGCGAAGATTTGTGTGGTCTCTTTTGACT
Source organism: Pictodentalium vernedei (assembly GCA_031216915.1). Lineage (NCBI taxonomy): Eukaryota > Metazoa > Mollusca > Scaphopoda > Dentaliida > Dentaliidae > Pictodentalium > Pictodentalium vernedei. The sequence continues at coordinate 183,378,669 of CM062289.1, forward strand.
GTTTCAAGTCGTAATCTTTTTTTCCTTATATTTGCAGGATTCCAGTGATGGTTTGGATTACAAGAAAATTATTTTTGATAATAAAATAAGAGAGTCATACCTTTTGTTGTTTGATTATTAATACAATTCCCATATACATTAATTGTTGGGATGATCACTGTATGTGTCCAGCTCTTGTGTCTGCTTCGGTGAATGTGTTTATTGAAGTATGCCAGTCTTTTGAAAGTATAATGGCAAACGTTACATTGTGTGTAACCGGTGTTCTATTCTCTTGTGTCTGCTTAAGTTGGACAGACTCCTGTATGCCGTGTGGCAAATGTTAAACACATGCATTGCGACTTTAATCAAGTGTCCATATAAACTCTTCCAATTTAAATTGTGACGTTGTGGCTTGTACGTAATGGCATTGTGTCATGTACAAGTCAGACTATGGTAGTGTTACACAGATCGAGAATCTGGGCTGTAAAATATCCTCAACATTCTTGTAAGCAGCATTTTTCGCATGTTATCATATATATGACATTTTGTTGACGGCATATGGCTCAGCTTTTTAGTGCAAAATGATTTTTTGTTTGTGTACTTTTGAAATATTTTTAAGCTGTAGCTGTGAGTGTCTGTCGGTTAGATATATAAGCTAGTTGTTAGTTGGTTTACAATATGTCAGAGAAACCAAAAGAGAGCTAAGGGTTAGATTAAAGAACACCTTTATGGAATCAAGAAACAACATGACAAACTGGTAGCAAATCATTTCAACAAAATAGATCACATTACCAATGAGCTCTCTATCCGCATTATAGCGGTCATGAAAGGCAACCCAGAAATCACAAGAAGCACACACATCAGGAAACAACGTGAAAAACACTGGATTTGCACTCCACAAACCCTAACACCCCTGGGCCTCAACAACCTAGACTAGGGCAACCCAATTTAATTATACATATGCCTATTTCGAGATTCTCCATCGTCTCCCTGATCTAAATTGTGGTATCTGTGTATCCTTTAAAATACACTTTTACCATGTTTTTTTTTTTTTGCACCTGGTAATGGCGCTGACCACGCTAGGGGGCTACACACATTGCCACATACATGCTGACTCACAGTGTTACCTACGAGTTGTGATTAATGTATTTGTATCTCCCAATTTATTTGTATAAACGTTACTGCTATTTTAAAAAATCTCCGATTGATAATCTTCTTGCATGTGGAATAACTATACATATACCCATTTCGAGATTCTCCATCGTCTCCCCAATTTAAATTGTGGTATAAACGGGGAGGCGATGAAGAATCTTGACAACCAGAGGTCAGTGCTATGGAGCTCTTGCGGATGTATTTTCTGGAATTGTATTTTAGAAAGGTTGAACCATTGACATATTCAAGATGTGCCAATTGACAAATTGCCATATCTTTTGAAATCATATTGATTTGTTTTAATCAATTACATTAACAGGTAGAAGATGCAGTTTGGGGGGGGGGGTGCAGTCATAGGGGTCTCATAGTATTTAGTATTGGCTCCTGGACGTTCACCACTGGCGCTCATAGGGCTGGGGTTTTATTGTTTTTGTTTTTTTCTTCTCACGTGCCAGCAATCACAAAAAAAGTACAATAAGACCATTGTACTGAATACCTTCAACCATGCTATCTGTTACATTTTTTCTATTTTTATTAACATTGTTTCAGACCAGCACTGAACAGAAATTATCAAGATTCGCCTTTGAACTTGCACATTTTATTTGTATAAATTTTATCTTTGCTATACAGTGTAAATCAATTTCCGTGACTGTGACATGGGGGTATAGTTTTGCCTGACAATGGTGGGTAGCATAACGTTGGACGAGATCCAGACAAAAGCAGAATACGATTTCATCAGCCAATACATCGGTAGGATACCCGCCTCTGGAGACAAGGACGATACCCCATTTCAACACCTCAGAGGGGAGTGTGTATATTACTCACCTGATGACCTTCGCTTTCCACAAAGAAACTCGAAGAATACATTCTCCCTCTTTCATATAAATTGTCAGAGTATCAATGCTCACTGGGACAAACTCAGTGAACTCATGTTCAATATTCAGGAATCTAGTAACAACTTATGACATTATTGGGTTAACTGAAATTTTCCAAATTCGGCAACCCACATCATATACCCTAAATGGATATCAACCACTTCTGTACAAATGTCACCCTCCAAAAGATAGCAGACGAGGTGGTATTGGGCTTTTTGTTAAAGAAGGCATCGATTTTCAAAATTCGTGATGACCTGTCAATTTTTATTCCCACATTTTTGAATCCATCTTTATTGAAATAGAAATCAATAAATCAAAAAGGGTTATTGGAATCATCTACAGACCAAATACCCCTCCAAAGGCCGATATGGAAATTTTCCTTTCCAAAATAAACCTTATAACAGATATATTAACCCATGAAAATAAAATCTCCTATATGATGGGTGACTTCAACATTGACCTCCTGAAAGTGGAATCGCACAGAAAAACCACAGAATTTATTGATTTAATATTCTGTCAAGGATTCATCCCTCTTATAACCAAACCAACAAGGGTAACAAGTTATTCTGCAACCATAATTGATCACATTTATTCCAATAACATCACATCAACTTCTTCATCTGACATTACCTTGACTGATGAAGCTGATCACTCTGGCATTTTTTATACAGAGAATAGGTTGCCAGCAAAAGACTCCTTAACCCCAAAATTTCAACGAAGGATTAATCCTGAGAGTATCGCTCACTTTCAGTCACTATTGACTGAATGTGATTTTTCTTGCGAAATTCTATCACAGAAAGTTGAAAGCACTCACTGACCAAAATATTCAAAACTATAAAAATTATTGTAGAATCTTTAACCGCATCAAGAAACAAAGTAAGGCAATCTATTATGAAACTATTCTGACGGAAAATAAGCACGACAGGCACAAAACCTGGAAAAACCTCAATGAAAGTATTAATAAAGAAAAATGTGTGCCCAAGCTCCCTTCCTTCTTTGTCCAAAACGACAAGGAAATTAAGGACCCATACAAAATTACAACGGAATTTAATAATTTCTTTGTGAATATCGGAAGACTTACTAGTCAACATCTTAGAACAAGACACACGTCATTCACAAAATTCCTGAATGGTCAGTTTCTGAACAATTTTTTTGTGAAACCGACTTCTCCTTAATTAATGTTATTAAATCAATGAAATCCAAAACAAGTCCTGACTGTGACGGTATCACGTCAGATCTTCTTAAACAAACTGTAAATTTTATAGCCCTACCATTGGAACACATAATCAATAATTCATTCAAAAATGGCATAGTGCCCAATGAAATGAAAATCGCCAAGGTAATCCCCATTTTTAAATCTGGTGATGCACATAAATGCACAAATTATAGACCAATTAGTATCCTACCAACATTTTCGAAAGTCTTGGCAAAACTCATATCGAAGAGACTCATTAGTTTTCTAGATTGCTTTGAAATATTGTATGAGCATCAATATGGATTTAGGGAAAAACATTCCACAATTCACCCCATTCTCCAGCTTTTGAAAGATATCGCTGAAGAAAACAATAAAACTACTAAAGACTCCACTTTAGCGGTTTTCCTTGATTTGACAAAAGCATTTGATACAATAAACCATGAAATTTTGTTACAGAAACTTGAGCACTATGGTGTGAGAGGAATTACAAATAACTGGTTCAAAACTATTTATCTGACAGAAAACAATTTGTTCTTTATGTTGAACACAAATCGGATTTGGTTCAAACTGATTGCGGCATACCACAGGGCTCAATATTAGGACCTATCCTTTTCTTACTATATATTAATGATATTTTTAACTTAACTTCACTGAACTTGTTATCATTTGCGGATGATACTACAGTGTACGCATCAAGTACCTGCGAGAATAACTTAAAAACCTACATAAACAATGAATTGCAAAAAATATCCAAATGGTGTTCTGCTAATCGTCTGGTCATAAACACTAACAAAACTAAATATGTATTAATTAACCCAGGTTGAAAAAAAACAAAATCTACACAACAGATTATCTATATCGACGACAAAGAGGGTAGCCGTTGAAAAAAATGAAAAGTCCCTCCAATGTCTTGGCATCAACATTGATGACAAGTTATCATATAAAACACACATCACACATGTATGCTCAAAAATTGCAAGTGCAAATTTTGAACTTAATAAAGTTAAAGCTATTCTTCCACACAATGCCTTGAGAACGCTTTACTTCACACTCGTACACAGTCATTTGCTTTATGGGATTCAAATCTGGGGTAACTCAAAAGTGATCAGCAGAGTACTGTTAATGCAGAAAAGAACCCTATGAATTATCAATAACAAAAAATTCAATGCCCATACTGACCCGTTGTTCATTAAAGATCGTATCCGAAAGGTTAATGACTTATTTAAATGCCATGCTGCTCTGTTCATCTACAACTGGAAAAAGTCTAATCTTCCAGCCTCATTTGGCGATTTTGTCACCTATGTTAGTAAACAGACCTACAGAAACACTAGACAGTCTACGCTTTTGCGTGTAAGTAGAAGTAGGATTCAATCCTTGGAGAAGTTTCCACTGTACTCATTTCCACAAATTGGACAACAAAATTTGTCTTCTAGAAAATAAAACTAGAGGTACTATGAAAAGCTCACAAAGTGATACTCCCCACGCTTCAGTTGTTGTGCTTACTAGGACACAACCATATGATGTAGCAATTGAAATGTATAAGTTAGATAATCTCCCCTTGGAAATGTCAGAATGGAATTATATTGTTTCATGCACATCTTCATATGGAGTTCTTCCATTGTATAAAGTTTCATGAAAATTCTTCAAATGGTTTAGGAGGAGTTGCGCTTATAAGGATGGACGGACAGACGGACATGGTGATTCCTATATACTCCCCCCCCCCCCAACACTTTGTTTGCGGGGGGTATAAATATGTTTAAAAAAAAGTGTGACTTTTAAGTTCTTAGCATCATACGCCAACAGCTTTGAATGCAACAATCTTTACTGTCCCGATTGTTTTATCTGAGTAACTTTGATGGTCTTGTTAGAGTTGACTAAATTCATTAGGATGTGGCAGGACGATTCCTCAAGCAATTGTTGAACTCTATTAACCAAACATTATGTGCTACTCTAGCTATCTTGTTGGGATATCTCATCTAATTTGGTTCCCAAGATAATGTTCGTCGATCTTAACCAATGGATGACTTTATAATAAAATACATCCTCTTTTAGATGGTTGCTGTGAGCAAGGAGAGATGTGGGCGATTCTGATGGTGCAACACGTTGAAAATCGATACTATCTTCTGGTCTGTCGGCAATAGGGATATGGGCCAGCCAAAGTGGGGGTCAAGATCCGCACACAGTACGCACTTAGCTGTGAATTTATAACATAAAACAATGGAATAGCAAGCAAAGCTTCAATGAATGAGGCAACATGCGTGACCCAGTGCTCAATTCATTGAATAATTTCTGAAAACAACTGATTGCTGACTGTGAACAACATTCCCCCAGCATGGTTTTGACCTGTCTGGGGCGCATGTTCCTTACGGTGGGACGCTTGCAGATCTTCCCATTTATGAGACAGAGCACAAACTCTAACGCGCTATATTTTATCAAGCAAAACAAACTGTCCTGATTCCAGCGAGGCACTCATGCCACTGTTGATAAGCACTATCACCAGTGATACTGGTGTCACGCTGGTGTCAGGATAGTGTATCTCACCCACTGCCCTGTAAACCAACTTCGATTAGCATCATTGCTTCTGGTTTTCACTGGTTTGGAGGATGGGGGAGCCAAAGTTATTGCAATATTTCAATGCCCCATCCACAGTCACACATTCACTCAATCGCATACTTCATTAAATTCACAATATTACAAATAGTTCATTGATAATGTACCTCACTTGACATATACTGGTCTGAATTCAATGAAATATTCTTCCAACCTGAGGAAGATGGCAGGTAGACAGCCAATCTGGCTATGCCATCTCCCAGCAGTATGTGCTATATGCTGCTATTTATAAGTTGAAATTTATTACATTGTAAAAAACATGCATGCTACTGTATTAAGTATCTATCTATCTGGACCTGAAAATATTATTTTTCACTTGTGCAAGCGCTCGTTGAAAATATAACTTGCAGGTCAACAATCATGAGATAATTCCCGATATTCACTAAACAGCATAAATATCCTCTGTATATTCAATTAACAGAGTTATTCAAATAAGAAATATTCGATTAAGTTTCTCCGCTGTACCACTACAAAACAAGAGAAACTAGGGGGGGCTTGAGGTGCTCACTGAATGATGAAATCCCAGTCTCGAGAGATGCCCAAACTAAACAATAGACAAGAAACTCACATTAACAAACAATCCATACAAAATTAGAAACAAAACAATCCCACAGCTAATTTCCATCCAAATCATGATTGTACTTTACAGTAAAAGTTTGAAATGAAATTCAAGGACATTGATGATGATATTAACCCCTAGCACTCTGGTAGTGCAACAGAATTTTCTCCAAAAAACTCTTTTTCTCTTGTTTAACAATGAATTTAACCAATTATATCTTGTTTGACAGAGCTCACTGGGCTCTGTCAAACAAGGTATATTTGGTTAAATAGCATGCTGCATTGTGGGAAATATTTGCTGTTGAAAAATTTGCCATTTTGACATCAGAAAATGCTATTCTGTAGCAAATTACTAGAACCTAATCATGTTCACAATAGTATCAATTTACAAACACCAAGAATTATGGAAAACGGTGCACAACTCTCACAAAAATTGACAAAATTTCACTTAATATCAAACTCATTCAAGTTATGCCCATACCAAGGTTCATCAAAATCTGATAATATTTGTTTGAGTTATCACATTCACAATTAACCCCTAGCACTCTGGTAGTGCAACAGAATTTTCTCCAAAAAACTCTTTTTCTCTTGTTTAACAATGAATTTAACCAATTATATCTTGTTTGACAGAGCTCACTGGGCTCTGTCAAACAAGGTATATTTGGTTAAATAGCATGCTGCATTGTGGGAAATATTTGCTGTTGAAAAATTTGCCATTTTGACATCAGAGTGCAGGGGGTTAAATGCAACAAGAGTATGCCACGAGGTGGCAAAATCCCCCACCTGCAAAGAGAGAAGTGGACCCAAATGTTTATGCAAAGAGAGAAGTGGACCCAAATGTTTATGAAAAAAACAAGATCATCTCATAATGTATGCCTACAGCAAGTTTCAAGAAAATCTTATTGCATTTTGTCAAGTTAATGCTTGGACTGTCTGGATGACCAAAAAATCTATTCGGTGTCGATTATTTGGAAAAAAAGAAAGTGACAACCGTGCATGTCTCAAAAAAATATACTTTTGGTTTTACGTAGTTACATCGAATTCTTAGTCATAGCTTAGAAAGTTCTGTCTATCAATGATGAAACATGCAGGAAAGGATGATAAATGTCCTGTGTGGATATTCTTCGTAAAACAGAGTTGACAAGCTGTTTGTATAAAACAAATATCAATAAAACAAAATTCAGAACACTAAAAAATGCTATTCTGTAGCAAATTACTAGAACCTAATCATGTTCACAATAGTATCAATTTACAAACACCAAGAATTATGGAAAACGGTGCACAACTCTCACAAAAATTGACAAAATTTCACTTAATATCAAACTCATTCAAGTTATGCCCATACCAAGGTTCATCAAAATCTGATAATATTTGTTTGAGTTATCACATTCACAATACCATCAGACCTGAAAATTGAAATTTTGAGTGGTCTAAAATTGTAATCCTCCCATGGTGAGTCCGTATATTGACCTAGAAACTTTCCTTGAACAATTAAATTTGAATCTTCACTACAAAGGGAAGCCGCATACAAAATATCAAAGCATTCTTACTAATGGTTCATGAGAGTATTTTAAAAAATATTAGGCTTTTTTAACTTTTTAAAAAAGAGGCCCCAAGGGGCCTTAATTGCTCACCTGACAAAGTGGTTCAAAGAAGTATTTGGGGTCACATTCAGTTGGACATGGTTCATCAACACTACAAAGGAATGAAGTCATGAAAGGCAAATTTTATGGGAAAAATACTAAGGAACAGATTTGAACTCAATGAACCTAACCTGCTCCCCCCTCCCCATAGAGAGCCCAAATATTTTGCAAAGGACTAAAACTTGATTCTGATCCCCCTTTAGATGTCATATACCAAATATGAAAAAAATCTGATTGGTGGATCTGAAGAAAAAGGTTTTTAAAGAAATGTTCTCACATTGAACTAAGTTAAACTTTCGGCTCCAAATAGAGAGCCAAAATATTAACCCAGGAACCTGATTTCAACGAACTTGAATCTGACCCACCTAGAGATGTCATATACCAAATATTAGGGATTCTGACTTGTGGATCTGAAGAAGATTTTTTAGCTCACCGAAGGGAGCTCAACTTATCACTTGCCGTCCGTCATTTGTCATCTGTCGTCCATCGTCCGTCATCAGTTGTCGTGAACATTTTTCAAACGACTTCTCCTCTGAAACCACTAGTCCGATTTTCACGAAATTTCATGTGGATGTTCATTTCTATATGGCAATTCATGTTTGTTCAAATGAAATGGCCACGTCCCTTAGGGGCTCTGTATGGGGCATAACTCACCATATGAATTATAGAAAAATTATTAAAAAATCTTCTTCTCCAGAACCAGTGAGCAGAATCTTTTGATACTTGGTATGCAGCATCTTGGTATGGGTCTGATTCAAGTTTGTTCAAACTGGCCCCCTGGTTTCATATTTGGGCTGACTATAGAAGCCCAAATTTGAACTTAGTGCATTTCAGGCAAATTTCTTAAAAAATCTTCTTCTCCAGATCCAGCAGGCAGAATCTTTTGATATTTGGTATGCTACATTGTGGGGTGGATCTGATTCAAGTTTGTTCAAATCGGCCCCCTGGATTCACATTTGGGCTCAGTATAAAAGCCTGAATTCGAACTTAGTGCATTTCAGGCGAATTTCTTAAAAAATCTTCTTCTCCAGATCCAGCAGGCAGAATCTTTTGATATTTGGTATGCAACATTGTGGGGTGGATCTGATTCAAGTTTGTTCAAATCGGCCCCTGGATTCATATTTGGGCTCAGTATAGAAGCCCGAATTCAAACTTAGTGCATTTCAGGCAAATTTCTTAAAAAATCTTCTTCTCAAGATCCAGCAGGCAGAATCTTTTGATATTTGGTATGCAGCATTGTGGGGTGGATCTGATTCAAGTTTGTTCAAATCGGCCCCCTGGATTCATATTTGGGCTCACTATAAAAGCTCGAATTCAAACTTAGTGCATTTCAGGCAAATTTCTTAAAAAATCTTCTCCTTCAGATCCAGCAGGCAGAATCTTTTGATATTTGCTATGCAACATTGTGGGGTGGATCTGATTCAAGTTTGTTCAAATCGGCCCCCTGGGTTCATATTTGGACTCAGTATAGGAGCCCAATTTGAACTTAGTGCATTTCAAGCAAATTTCTTTAAAAACCTTCTTCTCAAGATCCAGCAGGCAGAATCTTTTGATATTGGGTATGCAGCATGCTTAGGGGGTGAGATTCAAGTTTGTTCAAGCCAAGTCCCTGGGTTCATATTTGGGCTCACTGTGGTAGCCCGAATTATAACTTAGTTGAAAATGAGGAATTTTCTTTAAAAATCTTCTTTTTCGGATCCAGCAGTCGAAATGTTTTGATATTTAGTATGCAGCATCCTTAGGGGGGTGAGATTCAAGTTTGTTCAAGCCATGTCCCTAGGTCCATATTTGGGCTCACTGTGGGAGCCCGAATGATAACTTAGTTCAAAATGAGGAATTTTCTTTAAAGATCTTCTTCTTCAGATCCAGCAGTCGGATTGTTTTGATATTTAGTTCGAAATGAGGAATTTTCTTAAAAAATCTTCTTCTTCAAATCCAGCAGTCGGAATGTTTTGATATGTGGTGTTTAGCATTCTTAGGGGGGTAAGATTCAAGTTTGTTAAAGCCAAGTCCCTGGGTCCATATTTGGGCTCCCTGTGGGAGCCCGAATTATAACTTAGTCAATATGAGGAATTTTTAGCTCACCGAAGGGAGCTCAACTTATCACTTGCCGTCCGTCATCGTCCGTCGTCGTCAAACGTCTTCTCCTCTGAAACCACTGGTCTGATTTTCACAAAACTTCATGTGGATGTTCATTCCTATATGGCAATCCAGGTTTGTTCAAATGAAATGGCCACGTATCTTGCGGGCTCTGTACGGGGTAAAACTCTGATAGCACCGTATGAATTATAGAAAAATTATTAAAAAATCTTCTTCTCCAGAACCAGTGGGCAGAATCTTTTGATACTTGGTATGCAGCATCTTGGTAAGGGTCTGATTCAAGTTTGTTCAAACCAGTCCCTTGATCAATATTGGGGCTCCACACAGGGGCGTGAATTTTTCCTTAGTGCAAGTTAAGGAAAAATCTTCTTCACCAAATCCAGTGGGCAGAATCTTTTGATATTTTGTATACAGCATCTTGGTATGGGTCTGATTCAAGTTTGTTCAAATGGAGTCCATTGATCAATTTTGGGGCTCACTATGGGGACCTGAATTTTTACTTAAGAAATTAATTTAAGAAAAAAAATTTAAAAATCTTCTTCTCCAGAACCAATGGGCAGGATCTTTTGATATTTGGTATACAGCATCTTGGTATGGGTCTGATTCAGGTTTGTTCAAACTGATTCCCTCGATCAATATTGGGGCTCACTAAAGGGGTGTGAATTTTTACTTAGTGCAATTTAAGAAAATTTCTTTAAAAATCTTCTTTTCCGGAACCGATGGGCAGAATCTTTTGATATTTGGTATACATCATCTTGGTATGGGTCTGATTCAAGTTTGTTCAAACTGAATCCCCCGTTCAATATTGAGGATCACTATGGGGGTGTGAATTTTTACTTAGTGCAATTTAAGAAAAAAATTTTAACAATCTTCTTCACTAGAACCAGTGGGAAGAATCTTTAGATATTTGGTATGCAGCATCTTGGTATGGGTTGGATTCACGTTTGTTCAGATTGAGTCTTTTGATCAATATTGGGGCTCACTAAGGGGGCGTGAATGTTTACTTTGTGCAATTCGAGGAAAATTCTTTAAAAATCTTCTTCAGAACCACCATGCAGAATCTTTTGATATCTGATCAGCAGCATTGTCCCATTCAGTCTTGTTGATGTTTTAGCTCCACAGAGAGTATAGATTTACTCTGTAGAACCTTAAGAATAGCTTTTGATAAAATTTGTGTCTTAACAGAATGGAACATTCGGTGAGTGCCTGAGGCCCACTGGGGCCTCTTGTTTTAAAATCCCCTCATATTGCACTAAGTTAAAATTCAGGCTCCCATAGGTAGCCCAAATTAATAACCCAGGGGCTCGATTTGAACAAATTTGAATCTGACTCCCCTATAGATGTTCAATACCAAACATGAAAGAATTCTGACTGGTGGATTTGAAGAAGATTTTTAAAGATATTTCTACATATTGCGCTAAGTTAAAATTTGGGATCCCATAGGGTGTCCAAATATCAACCCAGGGATGCAAATTGAACAAACTTAAATCTGACCCCTCTAGAGATGTTGTATACCAAATATCAGAAGATTCTAACTGATGTTTCTGGAGAAGAAGATTTTTAAAGAAATTCCTTCATATTGCACTAAGTTGAAATTCAGGCTCCAATAGAGAGCCCAAATATCAACCCGAGGACCAGATTTGAACATACTTGAATCTGACACTCCTAGAGATGTTGTATACCAAATATGAAAGCATTCTGACTGCAGGGTCTGCAGAAGATTTTTTTTAAATTCCTCATATTGCACTAAGTTGATATTTGGGCTCCCATTACCCAGGTAACCAATTGGAACAAACCTGAAATTGACCCACCTTGAGATGTTGTATACCAAATATGAAAGGATTCTGACCAGTGGATCTGAACAAGAAGATTTTTCAAGGGAGCCCAAATATAAACCCAGGGACTCGATTTGAACAAACTAGAATCTGACCCCTCTAGAGATGTTGCATACCAAATATGAAAGGATTCTGACTGGTAGATCTGAAGAAGAAGATTTTAAAGAAATTTTCTCATGTTGCACTAAAATAAACTTTGGGTTCCAATAGAGAGCCCAAATATTAACCAAGGGATCCATTTTGAACAAACTTAAATCTGTCCCACCTGGAGATGTTGTTTACCAAATATGAAAGCATTCTGACTGGTAGATCTGAAGAAGGAGATTTTTAAAGAAATTTCCTAATATGGCAAGAAGCAAAATTTTGGGCTCCATAGGATATTAACCCAGGGACTTGATATCTGATTCTTATATAGATTACAAGATTTTTTATTCAACTAGGAGGTGTTTTCTCTAACACCTACATGCAGTTAACAAGTCAAATCTGTACTGAAAGTATGATAAATGGTTTGGTGTTTGGAAATTATACACAATTAACAGAGTTCTTCAACTGAGAGGTAACCAGTTTAGCAGGCTCCATTATACAGACAATGTTAGGAATGTTTAGGAATGAATTAAGTGTATATGTTCCAAAAATACAAGGGGGTGATCAAACAGTTCTAAAAAGGTCAGTGAAGAAGATTATGGCCACAGTATTCTGGGACACTTAGGGTTTGGTTCTTACTGACTATCTGGAGGATCAGAAGATTATCACAGTGCTTATTACACTGCTGTACTTCAGTGAATGGGTTTTAATCAAGGAAAAGCACCAAGGAATGCTCACTGCTGAGGTTTTGCTTTTTCATGACAAGATTCATCAAACATCTCATGTCTGACAAGTCAGCTGTGTACCAATGTGGTTTTGAGGAGATTTTTTGTCTATCATATTCTTCAGATTTGGCTCCAAGCAACTTCCTACTCTTTCCAAAACAGAAGGAACACCTTGATTGCAATCAGTAAGTAGATGATAATGCTGGTGTGAACAAGTATTTCAGGGTAGTGCCAAAAAAATTCTTCTTGACTGGAATTGAGAAACTGTGGGACTGGTATGAATAGTATATTGAGAAGACAGGTGATTATGTTGAAAAATAAATTGCACAAATCTTTGATCCTTGTTTGTTTTCCATGTTAAGCTTGGAAATTTTTGACTGACCCTTGTATCGCATTCCAAATTTGGTTCAAATCAACACATCCAATCTGAAAATAGAAATTTTAGGTGGGGGGTTGGGGGAGGGGGGGGGGGGGTGAGTGGGGTGAGTGGGGGGGGGGGGGGTGTGAAGGGAGGCAAAGCATGGAATTCTCCCACAGAAGGCCCAAATTTTGACCTTGAAACTTTCTGGAAACAAACCTGAATCTTCACTATGAAAGGAAGTTGCATACCAAGTATAAAAAGCATCATCCACTGATGGTGGTTCATGAGAAGATTTTTAAAGAATTGTAGGCATTTAGGCATTACACTCACAAGGGGAGCTGCAACCTTTTTTTAAACAAAACCTTCAAAGAAGTTTACTTCCCTAATAAGATGTGTGCCAAGTTAGTTTAGATTTGGCCCAGTGGTTCTAAAAAGGAAGACTGAGGACACTGGTTCACATGGAAGATAGTGCCGTGTTTTTCCCATGACCTTTAGTGTTAAAATGGACATCCCTATAGAGTATCACATGGTATAACTAATTGCAGTTTTTTTTTGCACATTCAGTTCTTTAGTTTGATCACATAAGAATTCTTATACCAAATATCAAATAATCCTTATAAAGCCTCATACCTAATAACAATTCTCTGTTCCATACTGTTTTGGAAATATAAGCGTTTGAAAATATTACGATTTTTAACTTCTGAATTCATTCTGGGAATGCCAAAAAATTGTTTTGCATCAGGCTACACAAAGTAGATCTTCTGTTTCTCAGGCCATTTTTTGTAAAATTGCATGCGGGCAGTTTTTTATTTTATATTTTATTTTGTAATTATTTCTTTGCCATCAAAAGTTCATGTTCTTAGTTTGTTTCAGGACTCATAAGCTAAAAAATAGCATGAGGGCTGGTGTATTTCATCCCTTGAGTGCAAGAAGCATTGCAAAGCCTTCTTGCACTCAAGAGACAAATTTTATCAATGTGGGTAAAATATCAGACAAAAACCATTTTAATTTTTATTTTAAGTTACGTTGGTTATGAAAAGAGAGTATGCGACTGCCAAAATGACCAAGTGGGAGGGCCTGAGAAACAAATTTTTAACTTTTTTAGGCCTTAATCATGTTCTGATGATAAAACAAATTTGGTTCAAATTAGCCAATCAGTACTGAAAACAGAAATTGTAGGCAGGGCTAAAAATTGAGCCTTTTCCATCACAAAGGTAAATATATCCTTCTAAACTTCATTTGAACAAACTTCACGCAACACCTCAAAAAGAAGCTGAATACGAAATATCAAGTCATTGCACTCTTGGTTCATGAGAAGTTTTTTTTAAATTGGAGTGTTTGGTTCTCTACTCCCTACCCCCCTCCCCATAGTAGTATTGAACTTTGATTTTAATAAAACTGCATTGCCTCACCCCAGTCATCACTCATACGGAATTTGATTGGAGTCAGGCTGGCAGTTTAGGAGGAGAAGACTCAAAACACCACCTCCCTGGAATCAGGTCAATGGTTTAGGAGAAGAAAACTCAACACACCACCTTCATAAGGGACAACAGATTGATATTGCAGACAAGGAGTGATCACTATAGCTTATTCTGACTTTTGGAGACATTTTTGACTTGAATACGGTGTCCCCAAATTAGACCAATCTGAAGCCCTGGAAGAGTGATAATTACATCTCATCCTGACATCAGTCAAGAGAGCTAAAAAAAAGATTGAGTGCTTCTCTTTCATCTAACCTGCAAATTTAGAAGAACTGGTCCAAACTAAACTAAATGTCGAGCCAGCAGCACACTGGTGGCCTGATTTGTGAATGTGGACAGGGTTGCTCAGTTGAGATTGATTCATTTCATATTATGCATTTTGGACCCAGCTCAAAACAGGCTTTAACAAAGCCTCTCACTGATTTTAAGATCCCTTTCAGTGATTTTAAGCCTCATATTAGTAGTTACATCAAATCTATGTGGCAGGCGGAATGGGATGGAGCGACAAATAACAAGCTTCATCGCTTCCGACCAACTATTTCAGATCACTACCCATCTAGTAACCTTTGTAGAAAGGATCTTGCAGTTTTGACGCGGTGTCATATTGGTCAAACACGACTTACACATTCCTTTTTGTTGGAGGGTAATTGCGACCAGAATGTGTTCCCTGCCAGCAGGTGTTGTCAGTGGAACACAATCTTTTGAATTGTACTGATTTTAATCATGTTAGAGGGCAGTATTTTACAGTCGGATCTTTGAGAGATTTATTTTATCATACGAGCCCACAAAAAGTCATCTCATTCTTGAAAGTAATCAACCTTTTTAATAAATTTTAAATTGTTTTTACCATTTTAATTTTCATCTATCTATATTTATTTCACAGGTTGATTTACACAGTATTTTTTGTAATACTGGTCTCACTTTCTCATGTTTCACACTCATCATTTTTAAACCTCTTATTCAATTTGTTTCATATTTTTATCAATGGTCTTTTTGAAATATACACTTTCATCGCCACGATATAGCCTAAGCTGCTGATGTGGCGTAAAGCACCAATAAATAAATAAATAAATTTGGACACAGCTGTACTACAGCATGTGTTCTTCCTTTCATGTATTGTTCACACCTTTGACAACAGCATGTCAAGCGTGCAGTGAACATTATCGTTACAGATTATTTTCTCATCCCTTTGTTCTGATTACCTAGGGGTAATCATTGGTCAAGTGTGCCTAGTATTATTGTGTAATTAGTCCAGTTAATAACAGGTGCACATGCGAGAAATTCGTCATTATGCATTCGCAAAGCTTGTTTCAGTGACTCAATTTTACACATCGTTCATGGATTTTCCATCTTCAATTTTTGACACCTCATTCCTGCAAATAAGTCACTTAGATATAACACTGACTTTTATTTTTATTCATCATGCTTTGCATATTAGTTGCTGGGCATTCTTTTATCAAGAGAGTTGGCTCCTATATTTTCGGCGGTCTGGACAGCAGAAATTTTTCATGCCATTTTGACTTTGCCAAGTTATTGGACTTGGAGCAACATAATGGCCGCCCTGTTTCTGTTCATTTTTATGGTATTGTTGGAGCATTGGTAGATACTTTGTCGGTTCGGCTCAGCCCAGCCGTACGTGCTTTCCAACCAAATCTAGTTTTGTTGCAAATTGGTGCCAATGACTATAAGTTCCCGTCGTCCGGAGGTGGTTGCGGCCAGTATTGATGACTTGGCTTCGTTGTTGAAACTTGTGTACCATGTCCAGCGGGTTTATGTTACTCTGCTTTTTCGTTGGTCTGTCATCAATAGGAAGTTTGTTACTTTGCCCAACTTTTCATTGGAAGCTTTCAACTCTGCAGTCGATCGGGTGAACTGAATTATGGAGCATTTTTTGGAGGTTAACCAGGGGCGTTTCTTGTACGGGCACACCAGGCTAGAGTGTGCAGTGCACCATTTTCTCGTGGATGGCGTTCATTTTAACAAGTGGTCTTCAGAAGTATGTTCGTGGAATTCGTGGTGCCATCCTCCATTGCTTAAATAGGTCCTAGTTTCCAGTGGTTTGTTTGTGGCTTTCATTGACTGGCCTTGAGTTTCGACCCCCGTCTGTATTTTTACAACACCACCAACAAACAAAAATATAAAACATATTGAGTAAAGGTGGCTTGTGCCTCTTTATTTAACCCTTTACCCAATGCAGATGATATCAAAATTTATTATTTTAAATATCATTTTTTTAAATTTTTCAAAACATTTCAACAAAACCATATCATGTGACCCTTCGTTGGAATGAGCTCGTTCCAACGAGCGGTCACATGATATGGTTTTGTTGAAATTTTTTGAAAAATAATATTTTTTCAACTGCTGAATTTGCATATTACGCAGGTGGATGTGGGCGATTCGTTAGGTAAAGGGTTAAAATAAAATGGTTATGGGTCTTCTCTTCTCGTTTTCCTGGTCACTCCCAATTGGAGATGATGGTTTTTCTCTTCTGTTGGGTATGGTCTCGCTCTGTCATTCCCCTGTTATCTTCCCATTCTTTCCATCAGGTATTTTGCCTGTTCAGTGGTTTACATCCTATGTTGTCCCCTTTGTTTCTTTTTTCTGGTGTGTTCTCTTCTCGCATCCCGGTTAAGTTTGCTGACGTTGTATTATTTTAATTTATGCAACCCACTTGCAGTTTGTTTCACGCATTTGTGATTTGTGAATACCCGTGTCCTTTCCGTTATTTCTCATGCTAAACAGCATTACTCGGCTTGTTTCTTATTTTTCAAGTATGCCTAAGAAACGTGCTTCATTGGTGTACAACCTGTCTAAGATGTTTACCCCATCAAAGAGAAAGAGAGCATCATGTTCAGCTGCTTCAGTTGTTTCCTCTAGTGCTTCCGTGCTTCAGAACCCAATTATTTCTACAGCTGTGTCTACTTCACAAGTGGCTTCAACAGTGTTTTCTTTGGATCCAGTCATTGAAGGGCCAGTCAATGTAGGGCCCTCTACATCTAGTGTGCGTCTCTCCCCAGCAACTTCAGTGGATCCAAGTGCACCAATTATCAATTCTCCAGTCAGTGATCAGCAGAGAAGTACGTTCACAATATCCTCTCCATCTCGTTCTTCAATGTCTTCAGTGCGTGAAATTCCTTGTGCTATCAGTGGTCAATGGGGGAGCACCCTAACATCAGGAGTGGTGCCCCGCCCTATTTTCTCTGTTCAGTCGCATTACGCTGCGGCTTCTAAGTGTTATTCCACCACAGCCTCTTTATTCAACTACCAGTAACAATCTGAAACCAACTGATCTGTCTGTTCTGTGGCACCAACATACTCTTCAAACAACTCAGCCAGTCTCATCTGGCCCTATTCCTCATATTGACTTAACACATACTAGAGCATTTCAGTTGCCTAACTTCTTGGATAGTCAGCAGGTACCGCTCCCAGAAGTACCAGTTATAAACATTCCATATTCTTCAAACTCGCCAGCAGCTGTTCAACCCACAGGGTCATCGGTCCCTATTACACGCAACATTCCCAGCAACATTTTGTCACAGAGGATCATTGCCAGTTGCATTTCTGATGCCATTGGTCAAGCCCGGCAACAGCAGCAGTTAGGTATGCATAATTCAGTTCCGCAAACTCCAGCCCTTCTGAATTCCAGGGTGATTTTGCTCCTGCAGTGCCTGGCATAACCCTTCCTGGCTCCCAATTCATATCCGTTGGTACATCTCTTAGCGCAACAGTCCTTAGCTTGTATGCTTCCACGATTTAGCATTATAAGGATTTTTGTTACTCCCGGAGTTTGCCGGTCTCCTGGCCCATTCCGATTTCACAGCTTTGTTTATTTCTCGCATATCTTTTTTGGAATCAGTTGGCCTACAAGACTGTTCGTTCCTTGATGTCTGGGTTGGCTTACATGCACAAAATGAATAAATTTCCGACCCTACCCAGCCATTTTTTATTTGAAAGATACTGTCAGGGATACAGCGTCTACGTCCATCTGTAGATGTATGTTTGCCCAACACCCTCTCAATTCAACATCGCCTATTGCACGCCCTGCACACCAAATGGTTATCTCTGTATCTTGTTCCGGGCACTCTTCTCAGTTGCCTTTTATACATTTGCTCATATTGGAGAATTATGCCCTCAACAAGTGGTCGATGTATCTAAGGTTCTGCAGCTGGGAGATGTTAGTTATGAGGGGTCTTAGTCAGAACTTTAGCATTTCTTTTCATAATTTCAAGCACAACATAAGTATCAAATCTCACATTGTGCCTTTCAAAGGTTCCAAATTCTGCCCTGTCCACTTACTATCTCAGTACTTAGGCAAGCATGGTAATGTTCCTGGTCCTCTGTTTTCCTACCCCGATAGTTCCCTGATACGTCGGCCCCCAGTTCACTCAAGTGTTTAATTTATGTCGGACTTACTGTGGGCTCGACTGCAGCATCTTCAAAGGACATATACTACTCAAAGTTTGCTAAGCACCACATATTTGACACATCATTGTGAAATTTGCTTGTGACATATTTGCGATATATTTGGTGGATATGATTAAGGAATGTATAGAGATGGTCCCCAGTGTTTACATTAGCTCTCTTGACAGGCAGACTTTTTGTGACAGTCATGGAAAGCATGTACCCCTTGATTTTCATGATGTTTTCGTGTACATGGCATGTGTAGGGTATTCAGTCTTCATTTTAACACAAACCCTTGTGATTTAATGATTGAATATGGCGAATGCAAATGTAAGAAGACATTTGTCTGAAGCAGAAATGTGGCAGGCTATTGGGATGGTGGGGCAAGGGGCTACGCATCGTCATGTTGGTGAAGCCCTTGGTGTGCACCATACGCTGATCACCATAGCCTGAGCAAGATTCCAGCAGCATGGCACACCAGTAAGATGGCATGGTGATGGCAGAGATAGGTCACCATCTGCAGCTGAAGACCAGTTTTTGATCGTTCAGGCCCGTAGAAACCACTTTGCAACAGCAACCCAGCTTCGCAGTGACCTTCAAAATGCATTTGGGGTAAATGTTTCAATGCAGGCTATCTGGGCAAGGTTGCACGAAGGTGGTCTCTGATAGAGAATACCCTGTATTCGCATTCCACTGTCCCAGAACCAATGCCAGACACAATATGAATGGGTCATGGACCATGTTGGATGTACCAGAGAAGATTGGCGACCTGCCCTTTTTACAGATGAGTCAAGGTACTGCCTAGACTACAGAGATAGGCATTCTAGGGTATGGAGAAGTCCAGGAGAACAATTCCATGCAGCCAACATTGCTGGACATGACCGCTATGGTGGAGGGTCAATAATGGTCTGGGCGGCATCAGGTGGGATGGACGTACAGAGTTCTGTGTCCTTGACCGTGGTACATTGACTGCACAGCGGTATATTGATGAGTGTTAATGTATAAATGTATAAAGTTCACACCAATGTGTATTGTACAGAACTGTAGAGACCACAGTATAATCATGCAAGTATTTCTGTACACAACTGTATTATCTGGAACTAAGGTGAAGGTCATCAATGGAGTTTCTGGTCAGTGGATGTTGTGTTTAATATGAGTCCAAGTGATGGAAGGAAATATCAAATGTGATTGAAAGCCTGCCACTAAATAGAGAGACATACAATATCAAAAGAACATTAAAGGTATGCTACACATATTTACAATGAGATCCTGGATGCCCATGTCAGATTGTATGCAGGTGCAGTGGGTGATAGAGTCATTCTGATGGACGATAATGCCCATCCTCATGTTGCCTATGTTGTCCGGGAGTACCAACAGGGGGAGGGGATTGAGTGTATGGACTGGCCAGCAAGATCCCCTGACCTCAATCCAATTGAACATGTCTGGAATGAGTTGCAGCTTGCAATTTCATCCCGTCTGGTCCAGCCAAGAAGTGTCCAGGAGCTTGGTGCCATGATGGTCCAAGAATGGAACAACATCCCACAAAGTACCATCAGGAACCTGATTGGGAGCATGAGAAGGCATTGTCAAGCTGTAATTAACAGTCTCAAACTCGATATTGAACCCATATCAGTTTGTTCCGTCAACTTTTTGGCAAATTGTACCAATAATATCCATTTTCCATGGTTATCGTATTCAAAAGCTAAAAATAAGGTCAAACACAAACAAAATCTTAATTTCTGCACTTAAATCATTAAAGATATAATTAAATAAAAAATATATTTCCTTTTCATAACAATAATTCAACTAAAACGTAAAACAGGTAGTTGGATATACTTGGTGCTTAGCAAACTATGAGTAGTATAGTTTTCACATCAGGGCAGTCACCTGGGCAGCAGCCCATGGATACTCAGATGCACAAATTAGGGCCATGGGGCCATAGGGCCATGGGGCGTTGGATATCAGACACATTCCGTCATTGCATCTGCAACCCCGCTTTAATGTAGTCCCATGCTCAGTTAATTTTGTCTATCGATAATGCCTAGGGGGCGCGGTGGCTCAGTTGGTAGAGGTGCAGGCTGCAAGCCGAGAGGTCCTCGGTTCGAATCCCACCTGCGGCAACCGCGTTGTGTCCTTGGGCAAGACACTTCACCCCGATTGCCTACATGGGGGCATGATGACGCTGTGTACTGAGGCGTACTGCACGTCGATGGTACGCATGTCTTCAACCAATCTAACCCTGCCTGTGCTGCGGTGCAGAGTTCAGAGTTACGATGTTGGAGAGCTGACAGCTGCTCGTCGTTGCTCGGTGGTTCTCTCCGGGTACTCCGGCTTCCTCCACCCGTAAAACTGTCACGGTCACGATTAGCCATTGTGCATAAGTATGTGACCTTAAACACCAATAAATAAATAAATCGATAATGCCTCTGCATATTGACATGTCATCTAGTTCGCGACAATTCTTCCCCACCCCCAACCCACCCACCACCCCAACATGCTTGAGAGGCAATATTTAACCTTAGGTCTAACGACAGTTTCATCATACCTCGAAATATGAGTTTTCAATTCATAAAAGTGTCGCCTGTGCATACTTCTACTTCACAATTCTGGTGGGGGTCCCAAGTGAATAACTCCTTCTACCTGTCATGTTCCTCAGTGCGAAATTCTTGCCTTGGGGTCGCCTGTATACTCCTCGGCTCCACATTACTTATCTCAAGTTTTATGAAGTTAGGAATTCATCGGGGTCGCCTGTGTGCTCCTTGGCTCCACAGTTCTTAGCTCAGCTTTCCTGAAGTTAGGAATTTATTGGGGTTGCCTGTGTGCTCCTTGACTCCCATTACTTGTCTTGGGTTTTCCTGAATTTAGTACTTCAGCGTACTCTACTGACTACTCCCAGGGGTTGCTTGTGCACTCCCGGTTAGGCTCTGTTTAGTTTCTCTAGCTGGTAGATTTTAGATTACATGTACTTTTATATTAATGCTTTGTTAATTGTTAGCCATGGCTACACTGCATTCTATCACTTAATAAATAATAGTAAACAGGGCGGTGTAGCCCGAATCAATCAAACACAATGCGTATTTCTTTCTCCCGGTCCATGTTTCACAAAGTTATTTGAAAGCAATTTGTAACAACAATCCTGTAACATTTGACCAGACAGATATATACTACAAAATCAATGAAGTCATTTTCTATCTATATTTGAAAACTAGGAAAAAACACATTGTGTTCAGTTCAAGAAAACTAAGGGGAGTAAGAAATATACTTCTTTATCAAACACTACCGTATACTGAGAAGGCATGTGATTCAATATTTTCATTCATTTCAAGAAGAAGAAATAATACCTGGAACACTTGCAAATTAAGGGCTTCATGAAACAGTATTCAGAGTTTTATTCTCCAATCAACTTCGCCAGCATAATGAAGCACATTTCTTATTATTTTCTGGGTTAATTTCTTTTTTAAATATTGAAAGGAATCATTTTGGTTTCGTCTTTTACCTATTGTGGATCTTTAAATTATGTAGTATGGTTTTTGTGTTCAGAAAAACTGCCCCAGGCAATGAAAAACCAATAACAACTTTTTGGATGAGAACAAGATTTGAACAAGAGGCCTCAAAGAGCCTGAAGAACTCACCTGACAAAACATCAATGATTCTTTAGACAGGATTTTGAATCACTGTAACTCCCATAAATATGAACTCAGGAATTCAAATTTGTACAAACGTGTGTACCATTCATTTTTCTAGGATTCAGATGCTATCATATAAATAATATCTGGATATCAAGTATCTTCATTAATGCCAAAAGAAGGACATTCTTAAGAAGATTTTATTGGAAGCTCATATTGGACTAAGTTAAAATTCAGAATCCTATATGGAGACCAAATATGAACCCAAGAACTTGATTTGAATCAACTTGATTCTGACCCCCAGGATGTTGTACACCAAATATCAAAAGATTCTGACAGATTTATCTGAAGAAGATTTTTAAAGTATATTCCTCATGATATTGCACAAAATTAAGATCTGGATGCCAAGAGGTTAAAATTAAAATTGGGTTCCCAGGAAGTCCAAATATTAACCTAGGGACTTGGTTTGAACAAACATCAATCTGACCAACCTAAGGATGATGCATACCAAATATAAAAAATCCTGACTGGGGCTTCTGGAGAAGAATATTGCTCATATTGCACAAAGTTAAAATTTGGGCTGCTAAGAGGGAGCACAATTATGAATCAAGGAATGTGATTTGAACAAACATGAATCTGATGGAACAAAAGGGACCCTGAAATATGAACCCAGGGATGTGATTTGAAAAAACCCTGTATCTACCCCCAAAAGATGCTGTATATACCAAACATAAAAAGATTTCAGCTGGTGAATCTGAAGATGATTTTTATAGATGTTTCGTCATCTTGCGTTAAGTTAAAATTCAGGCTTCCATATGAATCTGAAGATGATTTTTATAGATGTTTCCTCATCTTGCATTAAGTTAAAATTCAGGCTTCCATAGAGAGCCCAAATATTAACCTAGGGACTTGGTTTGAACAAACTGCAATCTAACCCTCTAAGAATGTAGCATACCAAATCAAAAGATTCTGATTGGTGGTTCTAGAGAAACTTTTTAAAGAATATTTCTCACATTGCACTAAGTTCAAATTCAGGCTCTTGAAGGGAGCACAAATATTAACCTAGGGATTTGATTTGAACAAACTACACTCTAACCCTCCAAGCATATTTAAAATACATACAGCCTCTCAAGGCAAAGTCTAAAAATCTATCAAGACACAAGAAACGCTGATTAAATTACTCAGACTTTACCATTTAAGATGCAACTTTTGGCTAACTGGCCATCTATTCGTGTAGATTTAAATTTGTGTAACCACCATGCGAACGATGTATGCAATGTCATCAAATTCTGCACACTGACCCAACCTACACCCCAACCCAACAATCTCAAACATGATACTTGGGCTACATAACCAATAGTATTGAAACCTGGGGCCCCACGGCATCCATAAATTTGATGTACAGTTTGAATAAACTTGTAAACTAACCTTACAAAGATGTTATTTATCAAACGAGAAGAAATTTTCTCCCATTACCGATAGTGATGAAATATCTGGAGCAAAGAGACACATTAAATAGTACCTCTAGGGGTTGATTTGAACAAACTTGTAAATCATTCTCACAAAGATATCAAATGTCAAAATAGATGCATTTGGTGCTGTGACTTGAGAGAAGAAGATTTCTGTATTGTTTTCCACACTACCCACAATCTTCAAACCTGGGGGCCTAAATATATCCCCAGGCGCTAGATGTGAACAAACTTGTGTATTGATCTTACACAGAAAGTATATGTCAGGTGATGAAGCATCAGAACTGGTGGTTTGTGAGAGGATGATTTATAAACTGTTTTTCCCATTACTCACAGTGAAAAAATTATAGGACAGAAGTTCCACAACAATGTTTTTCTAATATTTCGCCTCTGTGGAGCCCACTTATTTGGATATCTCTCAACAAAAAAACAATTTCTAAACACCAAAACATTTACAATAATATGTTCAGCATAAATTTTACCTCTTAATTGCATCTAGTAAACTGGTTGAGGGCTACATTTTCTTGAGTGGTCTGAATTTGTTCATCCAACTTTGTTTTATTACAAATTATTGAAGAGTGCCCATAGGCACTCTTCAATAATTTGTGATAAAACAAATTCATATGGACAAAATATTATTTACATTTGACTTGAAAAGACAAATGAGCAAGGAAAATGTTGGCTTTCCTCTGGTACCCTCATTTATTTGAAAGCCCTGATATTTATTGTTTATTTATTGGTGTTTAAGGTCACATACTAATGCACAATGGTTTTGCAGGTGGAGGAAGCCAGAGAACCTGGGGAGAACCACCGAGCATCGATGAGCTA
Source organism: Pictodentalium vernedei (assembly GCA_031216915.1). Classification (NCBI taxonomy): domain Eukaryota; kingdom Metazoa; phylum Mollusca; class Scaphopoda; order Dentaliida; family Dentaliidae; genus Pictodentalium; species Pictodentalium vernedei. The sequence goes on from CM062289.1 coordinate 183,403,591, forward strand.
GTGTCAGCTCCTCAACATTCTCTGTTCAAGCTCCGCTCAAGCAGGGTTACAGTGGTTGAAAACATGTGCACCATCGACGTGCAGTATGCCTTAGTACACAGCGTCATCATGCCCCCATGTAGTCAACCAGGATACAGTGCCTTGCCCAAGAACATAATGCGGGTCGTCCCGGACGGGAATCGAACTCCGGACATTCAGCATAGAAGTCCAACAGTCTGCTACTGAACCATCATGCTCCCCTGAAAGCCCTGATGGTGGCTTCTAGCACGCAACCAGTTAAAGAGATAACTATGTTAACTGAAAAAAAAAAGCTTATACTCTATAAGAGAATTACTTTAAAAACAACTGAATTCCTTATGCATATAGACTTATTTGGCCTGAGTTCATAGAAAATTAACATTTAATCTATTATATCTTGTTTAATAAAGATACATGAGCTCTGTCAAACAAGATATAACAGAATAAATTTTCAGTTTATTAATGGAATGCAGAAAAATGAGACAATTCTTGTTAATTGAATTTTTTTCACTGATGATGTGCTAATCAACATACAGGGTTCCATTAAATATGAATACAGAATGATGTGTAATGTCATTGTGGTTACCGGTATATACACAGAATGACACGTGCGTGAATGGGTTAACTGATATGACACTTCTGCCATCGCACGATGACAGAAGTGCCATATCGATTAACCCATGAACACACACATGTTGTTCTGTATTTATTACATGCCTTTACATCTACAAAAAAATTATTAGAAGGACATTCAGCAATTCATTTGACAACTATCAACAAGTTATTTCGTAATCTGTTTAGTTTCGGGTGATCAATCATCTGCTAATATTTTACAAACACATGTGCAATTTGGGAGGAATTTCTGAGGGCAGATTTATAAATGTGTACGTATGTTTGTACTATTGTAGTACATGCATATTTGAGCTAGTTCTATTCAATTTGCTATCATTATACAGCTAATAATGATTGGTTTGAACTCTCCCTTCTAAACTTTAGACGTAATTCTATACACAAAGATGTTTTTGTTTAGTTTATGGTCTTTGTGATAGCTTATTAGAACGCAACTGCTTTGTTTAAACTGCACGGCTTCCGTGATTGTAGGTCAAATGGATACTCCAGGTAGGCAGTGTTATGTTAAGTTTTGACAGGTAACGTGATCGTCTAAAAATAGTCTGTCAATGATTTCCATTCAGCATGTGTGTGTGGAACAGATTTTCATTTTCCGCATGGTTTGGTGGTGCTGTAGATGGGGATTTCATAGAACAGGCGTGTAATAAAATACATTTCCAAACTAAATGAAAATTCAGCTAGAATGATCACCTTAGGGTGATTAATATCAAGAGAAATGCCAAGCATGGTATATGCCCTCTCCCATAAAGCCAAGATAGACACATTCATACTAGACCTCTACACATATGAGGTTTATTGCCATTGTTTTACAGCAGGGAAAGAAAATCCAACACCCTGTAGCAATTGTGAGATTTACTACACACACATGATTTCGAAGATTGGTGATGATCAGACCTTCCATGTGGGAGATTTTTTACAGCAGAAAACATCTAGCCCCCACCCATGGCAATTGTGAGGGCAATGAATACTGTTCCCAAACTACTGTTGACAACAGCATTGGAGAAGAAAAGGAACAAACACACAATTCCACAGTTTTGGGGATTTCTATGTATTTTCTTTGGTTTTTCAACACGGACATGAAATCCAACCCCTCAGTGGCAATTATAAGGTCCACATAAACTCATGTGCCAAGTTTGGAGAAGATCAGACCATCAACGTGGGAGATGATGTGGAACAATGGGACATGCAAACAAACCATTCTCAACTTATAGTACATGCAGGAATCCATTAAGTGAATTAAGGGAAAATAACTCTGTAAATACCAAAGTGGGGATATTTGTTCTGGATGGCATCTGTTCCCCTATAATAATGTGCAACCATCCCAAAATTGTTTGAATCCAACAAACAGTGGTATTGCAATATCAGCAAACATGTTGTATGGACATACTTTTTGATCAACGCCTAAATTAGTCTAAAGGAAGTAACTCTTAAATTATTTCAATGAGGGCATCCAGCATGTCGTGAAATATGTTCCCCCCATACCAATGGAGAATGGTGTGACAATTCACTTGAATCCAATAGTGACACTGCAGGAGTGCAAAACGTGTTGGATGGACATATATTCAATAATAGCCTATGTAAAACAAGGGCAAGTAATTATAAAAATAATTAATAACCATTTGTATAGCGAACATATCACAGGCACTGTACAATATAGTACTAGCAGAATATTACACAATAATAGCTCTGTGGTTATGTGATAATAGGATTAATGATAACACTATTTAAAAAGATAGGTTTTCAACCTGGATTTAAATAACTGTCTGTGTAGACGTAACATAGCTGGCAATCTATTGAAGTCCAGCAGCACAGCAGGCAAATGAATGACCTCCATATGAGGAGAGTGAAAACCCATAGAACGACATGCACATGTAAATGGGTTAATCGATATGGCATGGGTGCCAGGGCAAAAGGATAAAATGAGAGGCCACATCTATAAAAACAATTATTAAAAGAACACTCAGTAATTCATTTGACAACTATTAACAAAAAGAACACATTTTATCGGAAACTAAATTTGCGAGATGAAACTTGTTACTATTTCGTCCTCTGAGAACACATTGGAACTCAGGGGGCGATTTTTAGCCCTCGGTTGGGATGCAAATTGTAACTGCAGTGCACAGTTTGTATAAAATTCCAGTGAAATTTTGCTTCTATTTAAAAATAGTCCATCAACAATTTCGGTTTCACACGTATGTGCATTAATTCCTCCATAGGATTTATTCCCCCATAACATGCCAAAAATGTCAAAATTGGTCACAAGAATTTCATACAAAATAAATAATAAGTTCAACAAGGGAAAATTCAGTTGAAAATTCTCTCCATCTGAAAATCTGGGAGTATGTGGATGTATTTGCTATTTACCATGCATGAAAAGTTTCATCGAAATTGGTTTGTAAACCTAGGAGCAATAAATACAAGACATTGCTCTCCTCCCCATCCCACAAAGAAAAGGTGCAAGCTAATATTTGCCACATACTGCAAGTGTCTCTAGTATACTCATACCAAGTTCCAGTGCCCAGAGAACTTCAAAGTGAGTGCACATCTAATGCAGTGCTATCAGGGCAGTTGAACTGCTCGAAAACAAGCTGTATGATTTTGACCAAATTTGGCACACTTATGTAATGCCATAAAATCTAGTGAAATGCGGTATCGTCATATCTGTGAAAATGCGTGTTTTCAAAATATTCTGCCAAAACCTGCAAAATTTCACCATTTTTTGAATGTCTCAAAATCGTTTACAGTTATTTAGCTCAAATTTTCCACACACTTAGAGCATAATATGATACTACACAATCACCACTCAGATCTTTCAACTTTAACCCCCACTGGCTAAAAATGACATGAATATAGAATTTTTCTTCAAAATTGACCAACTTCAAGGGCAAATTTCTCTAATAACAAGGTTGTTGTAACAATTAATTTGGTTTGGATAGATGCAACAATGATTGCGAAAAAAAGTTGCTGTTTACTTTTCAATCTCAGATTTAACCCTCAAGCACAATGAGGGTGAGAATAAGAGTACCATTTGAAAATGCCAAAATTAGCCAACTTTGGTTGCTTTTTCCATCATTTTGGAAAAGGGTAAATTTCAAACACTTTTCGTGTACATATTCACAATTGACTACCGAGCATATTTGCTGTTGTAAGTTTGGTTGTAAAGTTTAACCCTATCCCTTTCTGGTTGCATAAAAGTAGGTACCATCCAAAAATTCTCCAATTTTTTTCAGAATTTGGTAAATTTAGGTGCTGATTTACTCCATTTTTAATTGCTTGAGCTCTGAATGTTTTCTATAGCTGCTTGCAGCAGTCAAAGTATGACAAATTTTGTTCTATATGTTATTATTAAAAGTTTAACCCTTGGCAGATTTGAGACTTCCCATAAGGGTACTGTCGGAATATTTGTTATTTTCGCCAACTTCAAAAGCAAATTTTTCTAATTACAAGGTAGTTGTAATAATTATTTTGGTATGGCTAGATGCAACAATGATTGTGGAAGAAAGTTACTGTTTACTTCTTAATCTCAGATTTAACCCTCTAGCACAATGAGGGCGAGAATAAGAGTACCGTTTGAAAATGCCAAAAATAGCCGTTTTTGGTTGCCTTTTCTATCATTTTGGAAAGGGTTAATTTCAAATACGTTTCATGTACGTATTCACAACTGACTATCGAGCATATTTGCTGTTGTAAGTTTGGTTGTAAAGTTTAACCCTATCCCTTTCTGGTTGCATAAAAGTAGGTACCGTCCAAAAAATCTCCAATTTTTCAGAATTTGGTAAAATTAGGTGGCGATTTACTCCATTTTCAATTGCTTGAGCTCTGAATGTTTTCTATAGCTGCTTGCTTCTGTATGTTATTATTAAAACTTTAACCCTTAGCAGATTTGAGACTTCCCATAAGGGTACTGTCAGAATAATTGTTATTTTTGTCAACGATTGCATGCACTTTCTCAGCACTGGAGCCCTATTGTCTCAAAACCTTTTCCATGAGAGGATTGGGCCTTCATCCAAGAACAATTTTGCTGTTATATATTTTATTCAAAGTTTTAACCTTGACCCAGTTTCACCCAGTTTTTGGGCCTTGAATTTGAGTGCCCTAAAATTCTTCATAAAATTTGCTAATTTAGAGTTCACTATTCTTCTGTTTTCGAAATGAATATCAAAAAATGATTTACATGTTCGTATTCACAATTGTCTACCGAGCATATTTGCTGTTGTAAGTTTGGTTGTAAAGTTTAACCCTATGCTCGTTCTGTTTGCATGAAGATAGGTGCAGTCCAAAAAAACTCTCGTTTTCAGAATTTGGTAAGTTTAAGTGACGATTTACTCCATTCGTAATTGATTGAGCGCTGAACGTTTTCTATGGCTGTATGCAGCAGTCATAGTATGACAACTTTTGTTTTATATGTCATTATTAAAAGTTTAACCATTGGCAGATTCGAGACTGCCCATAAGGGTATGGTCAGAATAATTTTAATTTTCATAAAATCACTGAATATTGATAAGCGTGCAGTGGTAGTTTGGAATAGAATATCCGAAAATGCTTTCGAAATTCGGATTCACAGTTCAATTCCAAGAATATTTTCTGTTATAAGGTTGCTGCAAAGTTTAACGCAATCCCTGTCTCAGATGCATAATGGTAGATGCTGTCGAAAAAACTCACTTTTTCAGAATTTCGTAGGTTTAAGTGACTATTTACACCATTCCTAATTCATTGAGCGCTGAATGTTTTCTATGGCTGCATGCAGCAAGCATAGCATGACAAGTTCTGTTTTATACGTCATTATCAAAAGTTTAATCCTTGGCATATTTAGGAGTTCCCATGTGGATATAGTCGGAATAATTGTTATTTTCGTAAAATCAATCCCTGAATATATTGGTAACCGTGCAATGGCCTTTCGGTGGTGCTACATGAAGCCACAAATAGTTAAGGTTGAAAAGTTCATCAAATAGACAGATATAATGCCTAACCCAGCCGGTGACAGGTAAATAATGAATGGAAAAGTTGTTGAATTGAGAATAAAGTAGGTACGAATCATGCCCTCGGTTTCCACCTGATCCACAGTATTTCCACGCAGTCTTGGCACTTGACAAAGATACTAAATTGTCAGGCAGGGACAGTAGAAAACATTCTGAGAATTTTAAGTTGCTGCCTTGCATGGTCGGGACATAATTGGCGTATATCCGACATTGTATCTGTTCAATTTGAATGTCAAATTAGCCAGATGATGGCTTTTTCGCCACCGGGTCGAGTTGTCAGTTTCTGCCGGGACGGTCTAAAATAAGCAGTTCTAACTCCAAACTTTCTGTCCCATATGAATGTGTGAATATTTAAAACTGAACTGTTCATCAAATAGACAGAAATAATGCCAAACTTGACCGGTAATAGGTAAATAGTGAATGGAAATGGCATTGCATTGGGAATAGAGGAGGGACGAACTGTCCCTGCGGTTTCCACGCGGTCCACGTTGTTTCCACGAGGTCACACCAGTGACGCCACTCAACAAAGATACTGTCCTGTCGAGCAGGGATAGCAGAACAACTTCTAAAGATTCCGTGTATCTGCCTTCACTGGTCTGGATGCAGTGGGTGTATGAGCTACTCTGCTGTCTGTTCAATTTTAATGTCGAAGTAGCCAAATTACCGCCTTTTCACCATTAACCCATGCGCGATTTCTGTCCACTTTTCATTTTTGGCAATTATCTAACTGTTATCCAAGAACAATTCTGCTGTTATATGTTTTATTCCAAGTTTTAACCCTCACCCAGTTGTCAGGCCTTGAATTGGAGTACCCTCAACTTGAACATGTTCATTCAAATACCAAGATTCAAGATTAGTCCATGTCTCTTTTCCGACACTCAGTCTGTGATTGATGTTCACACATTAAGAGCATAATATGATATACTAAAATCACCAGACAAATATTTCAAAATAAACCCCTATTGGCCACAAATGATATGAATATATAATTTTATCTTCAAGATTTACTAACTTCAAGGGCAAATTTCTCTTAATTGCGAGGTTGTTGTAACAATTATTTTTGTATGCATAGGTGCAATGACGCTTTCAGAAGAAAGTTATTGTTTAGTTTTTAATCTCGCCTTTAACCCTGAAGCAAATGAGGGTAAGAGTACCATCCAAAAATGCCAAAATTAGCTAACTGTGGTTGCATCTTCCTGTCATTTCGGAAGGGGTTAATTCTAAACACTTTGTTTTGCTGTAGGTAGAGATGCCTAATGAACAAATCCTCTGCTGTTAGTTATGCTTTGGGGCTTAACACAACACAAGCTTTGGCCATGTAAACAATAGTACTGTCAGAAAAATTTTCAGTTAATTTTGCCAACATCTGTACTCATTTCCTCTAATTGCAAGGTTGTGGTAGCGATTGTTTTGGTATGGATAGATGCAACAATGATTGTAGGAGAAAGTTACCGTTTACTTTTTAATCTCATGGTTTAAGCTCCAAGCAAAATGAGGGCGTGAATAAGAGAACTGTTAGGGAATGCCAAATTAGCCAAATCTGGATTATTTATGTCTATCATTTTGGAAATGGTTAATTCCAAACACTTTGCTTTGCTATATGTAGTCTGCATTTTCACATTGAAAAGTTGGGAAAGCCCGTAATTTGTCCAACAAAATACAATTTTCTAGTATTATACACTAAAATCACCAATTCTCTAGTATTATACACTAAAATCACCACACAAATATTTCAAAATTAACCCCTATTGGCCACAAATGATATGAATACATCATTTTATCTTCAAGATTTACTAACTTCAAGGGAAAATTTCTCGTAATTGCGAGGTTGTTGTAACAATTATTTTTGTATGCATAGATGCAACAATGCTTGCAGAAGAAAGTTACTGTTTAGTTTTTAATCTCATCTTTAACTCTCAAGCAAATGAGGGTAAAAGTACCATCTGAAAATGCCAAAATTAGCTAACTGTGGTTGCATCTTCCTGTCATTTTGGAAAGGGTTAATTCTAAACACTTTGTTTTGCCATAGGTAGAGATGCCTAATGAACAAATCCTCTGCTGTGTGTTATGCTTTGGGGCTAAACACAACATAAAGCTTTGGCCATGTAAAGAATAGTAGTGTTTGAAAAAAAAATCGTGACATCGACGCCGTAGCTGCGACGGGTGGTGCAATCTCACAAAATTCCAAGTTCATCAAGAGCCATAACTCCAAGAAAAATATTTGGAACAACACATGCATTAAACAGTGGCTAGACATCAATAAGATACACCTACATGCCAAATATAAAGTCATTCCATCAAGTTTTTCAAAAGTTGAGTTTTGAAACTTGTTGGTCACAGACCAACCGACCAACAGACCGACCGACTGACAGACAGACAGACAGACCAACAGACAGACCGCCATTGCTAGTCGCAGCTAAAAATCATGACATTGACGCCGTAGCTGCGACGGGTGGTGCAATCTCAAAAATTCTAAGTTCATGAAGGGCCATAACTCCAAGAAAAATATTTGGAACAACACATGCATTGAACAGTGGCTAGACATCAATAAGATACACTTACATGCCAAATATAATGTCATTCCATCCAGTATTTCAAAAGTTATTGAGTTTTGAAACTTGTTGGTCATAGACAGACCGACAGACCAACTGACAGACAGACGGACAGCCTGACCGACATTGCCACTTATAGAGCTGATAGTCCCAGCTAAAAAAAATTTCAGTGAATTTTGCAAACATCTATTCTCATTTCCTCTAATTGCAAGGTTGTTGTAGCAATTATTTTGGTATGGATAGATGCAACAATGATTGTAGAAGAAAGTTACTCTTTACTTTTTAATCTCAAGATTTAACCCTCAAGCAAAATGAGGGCGTGAATAAGAGAACCGTGAGAGAATGCCAAAATTAGCCAACTTAGGATGCTTTCTGTCTATCATTTTGGAAATGGTTAATTTCAAACCTTTGCTTTGCTATATGTAGTCTGCATTTTCACATTGGAATGTTGGGAAAGCCCGTAATTTGTCCAACAAATTACAATTCTCTAGTTTATTTTTGTCATTCTTTCTTTGCCATCAAAAGTTCATGTTTTTGGCTTGTTTTATGTTTTAGGTCTCATAGTCTACAGAACAGCATGGGTGGTAGTGTATTTCGTCCTGTGAGTGCAAGAAGGCTTTACAATGTTAAAGCAATGCAATGCCTTGTTGCACTCAAGGGACAAATTTATCAATTTTATTAACTTGCATACAATATCAGACATAAACCATTTAATTTTTATTTTTTTAAGTTTGCATTGGTTATAAAAAGAGACCATGTGGCAGCCAAAAGGACCATGTGGGAGGGCCTGAGAAACAGATTTTCAACTTTTTCAAGCCTTAGCTATGGTTTCGAGAAAAAGTGTGTGGTATTCGGCTCAGGTGAAGGGTTAAACCAACATGGAAAGAAGTATATACCCTTATAATTTTCAGCTGTCACACCTCACCCAAAGGTATGTTAGGGTGTGGTTAAGGTATGGTACCTGCTATGCACTTTTAACCACACCTCATAATTCCACCACACACCTTATCCACACCTGGCAGAAATCACTCCAAATTCATATTTAGGCAAGGCACACCCCAAAGGTACCTCAAAAGTATCCCAAACACACCCCATAGTCTTTAAAACAATCATGTTGGAACCGGCACACCTCAAACATACTCCCATGACTTAGAGCAAATCCTCTTCAAGGGTAACACACCTTAAGCCTACCCCAGGCACTTTTGGGAATCCTGTACATGTCATCATTTGATACGTCGCATGATCTCTGAATGTCAAAGATGGGATGACAAAGGGATGACGTCACGGCAGCCTGCCTCAACAGAGAATTTTCGGTCTGATAGTTAGAAGTAAATTGAAGATTGAAGAACGGATATATTTTTATGTTGGAATGATGGACGAAATTTATTACAAATTCGCTGGTGCAGATAATTGGAGTTACTGAAGTGTTATTCAAATAGAAACATGCTGGCAAAACTGAGGTGATTCAATACTCAAATTCCTTCCATACAACGTCATGTCAATGATGCTACAGCCAAGTCTTCTAACTAAAAATCGATGATAAATAACTAGTCTCAAAATTCTGCATATGCCTAGATGTGTCGTGGGTGTAAAAAAAGCCCATCTTCAAAGATCACAAGAAGATTCACTTTTACTATTTGTGCTTGACATGCCAAACCCAAAGTTTGACTTGCTATTTAGGAAATTTATGAAAGACTGAAAGTAACCTGAAAAGTGTACTGACCTCTGTGCAAATGACGAGAATGAGGTCATTAGTTCAGACTCTACTGGCTATAGGAAGACTGTTTAAATGTGTACAAACGGAAATATACACAATATCGGAGCATCAGTCTAATATCTGTCTTCCAGAGCAATTGTGTGACTGGACAATCAGGCAGAATCTTATATCATAGGGAGTCATCGCAAACCTTGTCATGCTATAAAGAACACCAACATAAGACGTAAATGAAAGGCAGTGCGAAAACCACTCGGTGATTATCAGGACTAGGAAGTGCATTGATCATGCAAAAACCGAAAAAAATGGGTGTCAGAAGTGAAGTATAGCCCTGGCTCACACGATGAGTTGATGTTTTCCCACAACATCACTATGGCGATGGATAAATAAATGACAACCAACAAATAATCTTGCCAGCTTCGCCTAATTGAACATTTTAGTTTGGGGCCAACATACCAGAGAAAAAATCCAGCATGAGCATCACAGCTCCAGAAGTCAAATTTGACATTAAATTCTGAAGAAGTAAACTATTTGAAGCAACAGTGACCTTGACCTTGGGGCCCCAGACTCCGAAAGTGATATGTGTCTTCCCTTCCTATAGGGTAACCTGTGGTATAAGTTTGGTGAAGATACATGGAATAAAACTAAAGTTATTGCCCGGAAACCAATTTTTCACGAAATATTCTATTTATAGTAACAGTGACCTTGACCTTGGAGTTCCAGACTCCGAAATCAATAGGTGTCTTCCCTCCCTATAGGGTAACCTCTGGTATAAGCTTGGTAAAGGTGCTTCAAACAGAACTAAAGTTATTGCCCGGAAACCAATTTGTCACAAAGTATTATATTTATAGTAACAGTGACCTTGACCTTGGAGTCCCAGACTCCGAAATCAATAGGTGTCTTCCCTTCCTATAAGGTAACCTCTGGTATAAGTCTGGTAAAGGTGCGTCACAAAGAACTAAAGTTATTGCCCGGAAACCAATTTGTCACAAAATATTCTATTGATAGTAATAGTGACCTTAACCTTGGGGCCCCAGACTCTGAAATCGATAGGTGTCTTCCCTTCCTATAGGGTAACCTGTGGTATAAGTTTGGTGAGGACACACTGAATAGAACTAAAGTTATTGCCTGGAAACCAATTTGTCACAAAATATTCTATTTATAGTAACAGTGACCTTGACCTTGGAGCCCTAGACTCCGAAATCAATAGGTGTCTTCCTTTCCTACAGAGTAACATCTGGTATAAGTTTGGTAAAGGTGCGTCAAATAGAACTAAAGTTATTGCCTGGAAACCAATTTGTCATAAAATATTCTATTTATAGTAACAGTGACCTTGACCTTGGAGTCCCAGACTCCAAAATCAATAGGTGTCTTCCCTTCCTATAGGGTAACCTCTGCTATAAGTTTGGTAAAGGTGCGTCAAATAGAACTAAAGTTATTGCCCGGAAACCAATTTGTCACAAAATATTCTATTTATAGTAACAGTGACCTTGACCTTGGGGCACAAGACTCTGAAATCGATAGGTGTCTTCCTTTCCTATAGGGTAACCTCTGGTATAATTTTGGTAAAGGTGCATCAAATAGAACTAAAGTTATTGCCCGGAAACCAATTGTTTAGGCCCGCCACCTGCCCGCCACTTCATCAAACTATAAGTCGAGTTTGACTTCGTCAAAACTCGACTAAAAAGTAAGTGTGGTTACTGTACTAGAGATTATTTCAGGGGGATCTGCACACTCTTCACCTCCCAACAGCCTCCCCCCACCCCCAATCTCTAGTTTTCTATATGGGTAATCTGATGATCAAAACATGATATGTTTACTGTTTCCCATACTGAAGATTCCAAACCAATAAGTGTAAGATATACTATATTTGAATATATAAATTCATACTGTCAACATACCTCAGACAGTGCACTGCATGCACAACATGTGCTGGCAAATCCTAGATGCATCACAGGCACACTCAAAGCAAAACTTGTTGGGGAACCCCAAGCATACACCAGACACTATACGTGTAGGCACCCTAAGTATACCTTATAGTATGATGCAGGCTTACTGTTACTAAATCACTCTTGGAGTGGTGTCTCCACTCAGACAAACATTTCTTGTCTGGGAAAAAGCATTAGAATGACCAGCAAAGTTTCAGCCAAGGGACCTCTTGGTAGAACCCAGAGGTCCCTTGGCGAAAACGGCGCTTTTTCTTTTCTTGTATTACCACAGGAATCAACTGTCATTGTCAGGATGGAGACACCACCCACAAGTGAATTTAGTAACAATCCACTCCCTATGAACTGCAGACATGCCGGCTTAACCACACCCCAATGGTGGTACCCCAACTTTACCCCAACCATACCCTTGACACACCTTCAGGTGGTACCCTAAGCACACCTCAGACATACCCCAAACACACCTGATGGTGATACCCTAAGCATATCCCTGGGATGACCTAATGGTGATACCCCAACCATACCCCAGACACACCTTATGGCTGTACCCTAAGCACACCTCAGCCATACCCCAATCATACTTCATATTAGGTACCCCAACCACACCTCTGAGCTCATTTAAATTTTGGACCCACACCCTAACCATACCTCAACCATACCTTAAACATACCCTAACTATCTGTTTGTAAAAAATATTGACACACACCTCAATCAGGGTGTCACACCTCAACCAATTTTGTGGCCCACACCCCAGGAGTACCCTATCCACAGCTCAACCACAATGCAAAAATATAAGGCTATTCTGAAATATTACTCGACTTATAGGAATGCATTATTAACATACTGTAGTCTGATCATCTAACCAAACCCATTTTCCATGTTGTCGTTGGTCATTCAATCCAATCCAATAATCAGCGGTATGTAGAAGTCCTGTAATATACAAACATAAAATCTTATCATTACTACAAATAAAAGCTTTATTTTGAATGCTCTGAGATCAACCTATAACCTTTTCACCAATGCACAGGATATCAAAATTTCTTATTTCAATTACTTTTTAAAAAAAAAAAATTCCAAAAATTTTAACAAAACCACATCATGTGACCCCCTCAATGAAACGAACTCGATGAGATTGTTTCAATGAGAGGTTACGTGATATGGTTTGTTCAAATTCTGTTTAAAAAGTAATTTTTTTTCTACTGCTCATTTTGTTAATTACTCAGGCGGATGCAGTCCATTCATTATGGAAAGGGTTAAAAGACCTAACTCTGACTTTACCAACCTTTTCAGAACACAGTGTTCAAAAAAATACCCAAACTAAAATTTAAGCCTTTTTAATCAAGTGCTTCTTTTTTCAAAGACAGAATCTGAGTGCATCATGGCTGTATTTTGTTATTTATAGTACTCAATTACATTAACAAAAGAAAATCTCTACGCCAAATTCAGTCTATTTCAATGACTGCATTATCATTCTCTGACATTTCCTGTTCTTCATTGCCTATTTTGGAAAGGGTGTCTATCACATACCTCTTATTTCATGTATAATATAATACATAGAGGATATCTACGCTGTTTTAGTGAATATCGGGAATTATCCCATGAGTATGGACCTAAAAGTTTTATTTTTCACGAGCTCTTGCACGAGTGAAAAATAGTACTTTCTGGTCTACACGAATGAGATAATTCCCGATATTCACTAAAACAGCGTAGATTTTCTTTTTATTACAACCTACATAGCATTTTACTGCACAATATTCAGCCCAATTCGACTGCAAACAGTTTCAAGACAATAACAAAGATTTGCTGATCGTTCCGTCAAGGCGGCATTCAAAGCGATGTCATGCGCCATCATTCTGCTGAACGTTCCTTCAAAGCGATGACATGCGCCGAAGTCTGACACCATTTAAAAAGCTACTGAGGGATATATCTTGATATCCCTCGAGTTGATGGATATCAAGAAATATCTTTTAGATAATTTGCAATAATTCACAGGCTATTATATGATAAAAGCTCTTAACATTATTCTTGGAAAGCTCTCAAGGGGCTTTCATCTAGATTGCTGTACCTGCCTGGTGTTATAAATGAAATAAATGATAAACATTCCAACCTACAAAATTCAAGTACTTTCGAAGTACTGTACTGTGGTCACAAAAGCAAGCACTTTCTCGAACGCAATTAGATTGTGACACATACAGTTGATGGATTGGGATTTTAGAGAAAAAATATTGCAAAACCAATACATTGTACTTATTCAAGAAATACAACACAAAGATGCATGTAAGATTCAATGTTTTTACATCTCTTTCAAGTCAAGATTCTTGTATCATGGATAGAAAAGTGATCCAGTTAACCCTTTACCCCACGAATCGCCTGCAGCCACCCGCTTACTAGGCAAATTCAGCAGCTGAAAAAATATTATTTTTCGAAAAATTTCAACAAAACCATATTATGTGACCCCTCTTTAGAACGAGCTCATCGGGTTCGTTCCAAAGAGGTTTTTATATGATTTTGTTGAAATGTTGTGAAAAAATTTTAAAAATGATATTTAAAATAATAAATTTTGAAATCGTCAGTGTTGGGTAAAGGATTAAGATCCAGTGTGCTCTTGTTATCACAGTTTCTGTACTATGCCAAAAAACAAAGACTTTTCGAGGTTTTTATTTATTTTTTTATTGGTCTTTAAGGTCACATATTTCTGCATAAAAGCTTATAGTGACTGCAACATGGATATAAAGTCAAGTCCAAACTGTGTTGCCCATTTCAGAGGACTTTCACCCCAGGCAATGGTTACAGGGTCCTATTTTAACACAGTAAACAAGCACTGCTTGACTTCCTGTGGTTTCCACAGGGACTCAAGGTTTTTACAGGCATTGCTGAGAATAGATAGCATGCAGTCATGGGGAAGTCTTGCACACACAAGTTAAGATGACCCAGGCAGAATGTTTTCAAGTCTTCTTTTGCTGCTGAAATAAGTGTGATTTGGGCATATTTAATCAAATTTCCCCGTGGATTTCTTCACCATTGATTTCTTGAGTTAAATTTAGATGTATTTTCATTCAAATCTAGTCATGGTTGCTTCAATGCAGCCAAGACTACATTTGATGAAAAATATATTGAAAATACTCAGGTTAAGAGTTAAGTGACAATATGTGAAGAATGTATGCCAAAAGTGGGGTGGAATTCCTGTGGAAATTGTAAAGTCACATGGTCGGGATGCTTAACCCTCTTATACTGAAGTCAAAATACTGAAAATTCTGAAAGCAAATTTTTCCATATTTCAACTAGGAGTTTTACCAATTCAATCTTGTTTTGACAAAATTCATTAATGAGAATTGACTAAATTGCTAGTTGCATTAACCCTTTACCCAATGCAAGCAATATAAAAATTTCTTATTTTCAATATCATTTTTAAAATTTTTTCTAAAAATATCAACATATCATGTGACCCCCCCCCTCATTGGAACAAGCTCAATGAGCTCATTCCAATGAGGATTCATATGATATGGTTTTGTTGAAATTTCTTGAAAAATATTTTTTCAACTGCTGAATTTGCATATTACAGGGGTGGATATGATCGATTCATTGGGTAAAGGGTTAAGGTAAAAACTTGAAACAATTTGATATTTCGACATAAATGTGCTGTAGCAGTCGAGGTATAAAGGCCATTTACCAACCAACCTGGATCTCTTAGTCTCGTGGTAAATCGGTCACTTTGTGTGCTAGAGGTCAACGGTTCGAACCCTGGCTCCTGCACTTATCTCTCCTCCTGTTACATTTGGGGGCTCATCCGATCCTTAGCAGTATGTGGCACTGGGGGTGTTTCAACTGCTCTGAGGAAGGAACTTGGGTGAGATTCACATGTGGTGAATCTTAAAAGAAGGGGAGAGTAGTAGCGGTTGAGTATAAAGGCCATTTACCAACCAGCCTGGTTGGTCCGGATCTCTTAGTCTCGTGGTAAATCGGTCGCTTTGTGTGCTAGAGGTCGACGGTTCGAACCCCGGCTCCCACATTTATCTCTCCTCCTGTTACAGTGCAAAGGGATAACAATGAAATTATTGTTCCATGCATGTACTACCCAACAAAGTAATTCCATAGTTTGATTTTAACAATGCATTTTAAAGGCTGGATGGAGGGGGCGGTGACGTTGCGGTAACCAGTTCTCGTCAGATTACTGAAGTTAAGCAATGTTGATCCGGTTAGTCCTCAGATGGGTGACCGTCTGACGCCTGAGCGATCGATTTGGACTGCCGTGTTGTGTTCTTGGGCAAGGCACTTAACTGTTGAGTGCTAAGTTACTTTTTGTCATCAAAATGTTTTCACTTGTGCCTGCCTTAGTACAAATTATAGGAGAGTGCTTATAGGCACTCTCCCATAAATTGTAACATGGCATTTCCTACCAGACAAAATCATTTTACTTTGAATATAAGGTGAAACATATCCACCAAATATGAAGCCTTTAAGTTGTGGTACGTGTATTTCATAGTAAATCCCAAATATGGGCTTCCAGCACTCTACCAGTTAACCCCAGATGGGGCACATGGGGCATGATGACGCCGTGTACTAAGGCGTTCTGCACATTGATGGTGCACATGGCTTCAACCAATCTAAGCCTGCCTGTGCTACAGTGTTGGGGAGCTGGCAGCTGCTCGTTGTTGCTCTGTGATTCTCTCAGGGTACTCCAGCTTCCTCCACCCGTAAAACTGTCATGGTCATGATTAGCCGTTGTGCATAAGTATGTGACCTTAAAAACGGCAATAAATAAAGGTTGGTTGGCAAATAATTTATCATGAATCTGGGTTCATGCCTTCTTCACATCAACACACAAATGGTAACTAGAACAATAATTTGATAAGTAGGCATTGGCTTCTAGTCTGTAATTAAATTTCTCTTAAATCAATACAACATATGTATAAACATAAAACTTTTTGATGCATAAGTATGCCAATGTTTTGTGTGCAGATTACAACAGGTACACAATCATTCAGAACACCTTGGTGGTCCTGCTACTGACTATTTGGGCCCAGCTGTTGACAAGGGCAGTTGTTTTACTTTCAAAACAGGTCGAATGAGATTGTAGTCACACACAGGACCTGTCTGCAAATCAAAGATCATTAATAACAGCAAAACCTTTAACACATTGTTTTGCATCATGTTGGTCAAACATGTGTACATATGGTTGTAACATTTTCACATGAAATCAATTATTAGGCAACTACATGGACAAATAGTAAGTGACTTGACATAAATAAGTGCTTTGGATGTGAAATTCAAACATTCATATTTAATTATGAGTTGCCTCAACTTTCAGATTGTCAAGATACTGAATTACTTCAGCCTAAAGCTATTTCAGCCTCTGCCTATGTCTGTGGAAAGTTTTGGCTTCAAGCCTGTCTGAATTAATCCTCTTCTCTCCATCAAAGCTGGCATGACTCTCCATTTTGTATTATTTTTTCAATAAAATGTTTAGAATACAATACAGTGTAAGTTAAAAGGTTATAATGTTCTCAATTTATATGCACCCAAATACTGAAAAATGACAGTATTCAAATGTTCTAAAACTTAATAGAACTGTTTTTGTTTCAAAATTCCAAAATATACCCTCTGTCCAGTCTGTCGGACTTCCATTTGAAAAAAGCTAGCTCTGACCTGATGAAGTTGTCTCACAAGATGAATTTAAAAGAAATTTTATAGTAACTTTCCTTTCTTATTATACCTACTACAATTGTTTACAACAGGCTTGCACTACATTGGAAGTCCCCAATTCAGAAGTATACTCTCTATTTTCAGTTCTTTCCCAAGCAATTTGGGGAAAAAAAAGAAGGTGCAAAAGCACCAAGAATAAATAAGAAAAAATTGAGCCAAGTGTGACTGGTGCACACCCAGCAGGGGACACTCTTCTCTGTACCAATCCACAGCTTGTTTCCAGTGCACCGACATATAACCAAAGTCTCATTCTATTTGAATCTGCCAACATTGGAGTTATGTGACCAGCAAGGAGGAAGGATTCTTACCCAAATAAGAAGATGGGAAGGCTTCTGGTAAACAATTGTGGTAGGTATAAGAAAGGAAATTTACTATAAAATTTGTATTTCTTACCAACCTACTAAAAATTGTTTACAACAGTCTGAATAGACAATAGGAGGTGGGAATCACATAAACCAACCCAAAACATAACCTTACTGAGCAGGAACCATGAACAGGTGATGAGTTCCCCAGACCTTTTGAGCCATTACATCACAAACATCAATAGAGAACAATGTGAGGTGAGGCGTATGGCCATGTGTGACACACAGACTGAAAGGACAGTAGCAATACACAAGGACTGAACTGGTCCTGTAAGAAAAGGTTAATGGCAAGGGTTGATAACAGCCTGAGCAGACGAAAGAGGTCCTGGAGAAAAAAGGTCTTCAGACTGTTCCTGCAACTGACGCAGATAAAAGGAGCAGAAAGTAGAAGTGTTTCTCCAGTAGGCTGCCGGCATAATGTCTGACAACTTGACGTAGTTAGTATCAGCCCAGGAGGTAGACAATGCATGCACCTCCTGGGCAGAAATGCGATACGTAAGATAATCATCCCTCATCAAATGAGTGTGTGATGTCCTAATAGACAGTGGAGTGCCACCTTGAAGAAGAAATGCACTCTACTGCTGGTCTCAAAAAACCTGTATGGAGGAGACAGGACTGGGCAAAAGATATGCAAAAAGATACAATGATGTCGGGTCGATGTGGAACCTCCTCAGGTGACCTTGAAAGAGGAAGCCGCGATGTAGATGGAGATGTACCAGAACTGCCGACAACACCTGCTAAGGCAACAGAACCTGAGGCAGAATCGGAACCGGAGGGAAGGTGTAGCCAATGAATCCATTCCAATCGAGTGACAGAGCATCCATGGCAAAAGCCAGAGGATCTGAACACCTGATGGTTCCTACGGGTCAAGAACAGATCAATGTGGGGGTGACCCCAAAGACTGCAAAGCAACTAGAACACTGCTCTGTGAAGCATCCACTCAGTGGAAATGCTCCTGCCCATCATGGTAGGGAGCCAGCTAGGATGTTCAAATGACCAGAAATGTGACAAACAATTAATGTCCCAAGCAAGCAGAAGAAGATCTCAAGCCAATTTGTACATGGGAACCGAGTGTGTGGTGCCCTGGTTCTGAATGTAAGCCACCAATGTCGAATTGTCAGACAAGAAGAGGACCTATCAATTCGAGAGGTGGGGGATCCACTGCTGGAAACTCAACAGAAGAGCAAGAAGCTACCTCTGATTGATGTGAAGAGCTGCCTGATCTGGGTCCC
The DNA here is from genome assembly GCA_031216915.1 of Pictodentalium vernedei. Taxonomy (NCBI): domain Eukaryota; kingdom Metazoa; phylum Mollusca; class Scaphopoda; order Dentaliida; family Dentaliidae; genus Pictodentalium; species Pictodentalium vernedei. The sequence continues at coordinate 183,422,727 of CM062289.1, forward strand.
AAACACTGAGAATGGAAAGACATAAAAGATCCAATGTCATTCCCTATCTGACATTGTTAGCATTAGCCATCAGAACATGATCGGTCATGGGCAAATCTAATGGAACTCCCTGTGTAATCCACTGAATGTCCGACCAGGGCAGGGGAGAAGGTGCCGACTAAGAGATGCTGGTGACTGAAGCACCAGATCTAGAGGATTGACATTCCGTCTCCAATGACTTAGCAGAAAGTGTTGGACAGGTCTGAGATGGAGCCAACCTAAAGGAACGAGATCCGTCACTAAACCACAGAGACCGAGCGGCCAAAAAAATCCTCTGAGCTGATGCGGACTGGGTCAGATTTAGCGTGAAAGCAGAGAGAATAACTGCTCTTGCCTGGGCAACTGCCACCCTATTCGACAAATGAGTATGGAAATCCATGACAATATGACTGAGAGGGAACCAGGTCTGACTACTCATTGACTCTGAACCTCAGCAACAAAAACAGGTTCAACAGTGTGTTGACACCGAACTCCAGAAGAGCAGCATTGGAGTGTCTCAGGAGGATGTCGTACAGATAAGCCAAAGTGGCCACCCTGGACTGTGTGCGATGGAAAGCTAGCACATATAACATCAATAGGGTGAAGGCCCAAAGAGCCGGGTCGAGGCCGAAAGGCATGGCCTTAAATTGGTAAACTTGCCCCACAAAAGTGAACCAGAGATACTTTTGTGACATCCGATGGACTGGCATATGAAAGTAAGTAACCTGCAGATTGATGCTGGAAATGAAGTCTCCCTGGTGAATGGAGCGGTGAACAAACCTGAAAGTTTCCATGCTGATCTTGGGAGCAATGATAGACTTGTTCAGGATACTCAGATTGATAACTGGTCTGAGCCTCCCATCCTTCCTCAGCACCACAAACAGATGAGAATAAAAACTTGCACAATGAATGTTGTTGACGACCTTGATCGCCCCCTTTGACAGGAGAGTGCTGATATCCCAGATCAAAAGTTCCTGATGTGAAACATCTGAAGGAACTGGGGTTGGAATCTGCACCCTTGTCAGAGAGGGGTGCCTCTGAAAGGATATCCAAAGACTGGATCGAACAACGTCTAACACCCATGGATCAGATGTGATCACGATCCAATGGTCTGCACACTCGAATATCCTTCCTCCAACCTGGGACAAATCGAGGCAAAGACCTTCATTTCGAACCCTGGCAAGAACCGCAAGAGAGGAATCCATCTCCTCTGTCAATAGAAGGATCCTGAGATCTCCCTCTGTTCTGCCTATGCTATGCTTACTCTTACCGTGCAAGTAAGAGGATGTAACAGAGGCAGAAGGATCGGCTCTTGGCTTCACAGCAGACGGAGCCGAAGGATGTTTGTTAGGCTTGGACCCCCAGCAGAAGGTGGATCAAGCAACCAACAATCGTGCCCTGGCTGAAACCTCTGACTGGTCTGATGGTTTAAGCTATGGAAGGAACTCAAAAACAAAGTTGAGAACTGCTTCCAAGTCAGAAGACTGATGGCTCTCGATGTCAGGTGTGTCTGACCCAGATCTGGAGTTGGAAGACACACTGCCCATCTCGGCCATACCTGCCAAAGCCTCCAGCGGTGATCGAAAAGCAGCCTGCTTCCAATCATGGGAGGCGGCACCACCAAGGGCACCTTGAAAACAATAGTAGTCTTGCTGGAGGCAACAGGAATCTGCCGGTCTGACGTGAGAAGGACCAGGCAAAGTGGTTTCACGTCTGACTCTCTTCACCAGCGAAGAGTCACGATCCTCTAAAACACCCGTTTCCAAATGACAGGTAGGAGCTGAAGTATCTGAAGGCAGAAGCATATAGAAGTATGAAATACCCTGAGGATCTGAAGTGCAGGAACTCAGGAGAGTCACAGCAGACCTCTGAGGAACAGAAGGTCCAGGCTGCACAGACTGTGCCAGTCCCACTAAACTAGCCGAACAGCCAGAAAGCAAGGATGGAAGCACAACAGAGTCCATGGTGACCCCCACCATGGAAATCTGAATCCATAGCAATGGTCTGACGGCCAAGAGACCGAAGCAGAAGGACGGCCGGTAATCCCTTCCGACATCGCCAAGTTGAAGTCAGGGGTAATTAGGGCCAATATCCCATGTCCAAATGAGCAGAATCGCCTGCAGACCACAGCAGGAATAAGCCAAGGCCAGCTGAAACAGAGACAAAGATGACGTCACTGACTGAGATCCAGCAGGAGTGGATACATCAGTAGCCACTGACAATGGCGTAAAAGTGGAGAGAGCAACTGAGTGACAGCCTCAGATGTTGACCGGTGGGGGATATCAGTCCCGGAACCAGGCATCTCTTTGCCAAAAATATCAGCAGCTACCAGAGTATCCACCCCAGAATCCTTCAAGGAGGGAGTAGAACTCTCTCCAGACATAGTTGGTTTGGGATGCCCCGAACGACTATGTTCCTCTTTCCTGCAGGTGCAGGAAGAATGGCCACACGCATAAACTTCACAATTTACTGAAGCCCAAAATGTCTTTCAGCCAGACACCCATTACAAATGAAGAATGAAGGATGGGAGTCTTCAACATGCTCAGGCAATAAACATTGCCCAGAAGGAACCGTTCTAGGCATATATGATGAGTGCAATGTAGATGGGAAGGTAAGCCCAAATAAAAAATATATCATGACACCCCCACCTACCATGGGAAGGTGGCAGGAAACTGAGGCCCAATGGGAACACAACAGCACCCCAACAATAAAACAGGCTGAAATTTGACCCTCAACAGAGGGGAGAAATGCTGCCTCAACAAAGGGGAGAAATGCAGCCACAACAGCCCAACACTGACACTTATTTGTACAATTTGAGAATGTTGTTCTCACTTAATTTGTGATTGAGAGGATAATATATGAAATGCTTATATTGGATGTACTGTGGCCAAATAGGTCTATAACAAAACAAATATACCCAACGATGATGTCTCGACATCAATACACCTATCAAAGAAAACCTTGACTATCAATTATCAAGAATTATTCACTTATTAATAGTTTTTCCAATAACTCTTTACCTAACATGAAAAGTAGATAACACTAGCATATAAAATTACTGATTAACTGTTTTTTAATTTTTTGAATCAAAAACATAGCTTATGACCCTCATTGGAACAAGCTGGTTCAGCTCGTTCCAATGAGGGTCATAAGCTATGTTTTTGATGCAAAAAATTAAAAACTAGTGAAAACTGAATGGCATTTTGTTGTAAACAGCACTGGCCAGTTTTGGCCATTACAATGGGTAAAGGGTTAATCTATATGAATTTAACAGGACAAATGTTTCTGAAGGTTTGGTAAATGATTTGGTGTTTGGAAGGAATATCCAGTTAAAAGGTTTATTCCAAAACCTCATTCAACTTCATTACAAAAGACTTGCTAATGGTACAGCTAAAATTTGTAGCAAAATAAATTTGTATAAAAATCGACAAAAGTTCTTGGATACAGTGTAACAGGACTGTTAAGAATTCTTCTGAACATACCAATAACTTTCTTGTTTGTTAGTTAGGTAAGTTTTAAGCGTAATGGAACTTCAATACTGACCATTAATGAAAATCAGCTGATTATCATTTGTTATTCTTGGAAGATCTCCACCTGCATGCTTGCAAGCACTTCTTGCATTCTGCCAGTTTGCATTGTGGTCATTTATCTGATAACAAGAGGTACCATGCAAATGCCATCCATTATCACAAGTAATTGGAACTGGAAAAAGAAATTGCATATCAAGTTTCATGGAGGTAACCTCTAGTCTTGTAATTAACCTTCCGCACAGTGATGTCAACATTTCAAAATTAGGCCCCAAAAAGTTAAAAATCTGTTTCTCAGCCCCCTCAACTCCCCTGGTCCTTATGGCTGCTGCATGCTCTCCTTTTATAACCAATGTAAACTTAAAATTAAACTTAAAATTGGTTTATGTCTGATATTTTACCGAAGTTAATAAAATTGATGAATTTGTCCCTTGAGTGCAACAAGGCTTTGCCATGCTTTAGCATGGCAAAGCCTTCTTGAACTCAAGGGATGAAATACACCATCACCCATGATATTCTGTAAACCAAGAACCAAACCAAGAACATGAACTTTTGATGGAAAAGAAATAAGTATAAAAATAAAATAAACGAGAGGCCCAAGGGGCCTTAATCACTGACAAAGTGATTCAAAAAAGTATTTTGGGTCACATTCAGTTAGTCATGGGTCATCAACACTACAGAGGAATTAAAACCATGAAATTATTCATAACTCTGGTGTCCATGTCAGATGAATATTATCATAGGTCTTCCTGACTGTTTCCAATTCTATCTGCTATAGATTTACAAGGGTTGATATGATTGTCACTGTAGTCACTGCAACCCCCTCCCCCAAGCTCAAATAACCCAGGGACCAAATTTGAACAAACTTGAATCTGACAACCCTAGAGATGTTGTGTATTAAATATGAAAGCATTCGGACTGGTAGATCTGAAGAAAAAGATTTTTAAAGAAATTTCCTGGTGGATCTAAATATTCTAAACAGTGGAACTGAAGAAGAAGATTTTTTAAGAAATTTCCTCATATTGCACCAAGTTAAAATTCAGTCTCCCATATAGAGCCCAAATATTAACCCAGGGACTCTATTTGAACCAACCTGAATCTGACTCCCAAAGGGATGTTATATACCAAATATGAAAGGATTCTGACTGATGGATCTAAAGAAGATTTTTAAAGAAATTTCCTCATTTTGCACTAAGTTAAAATTCAGGCTCCCATATGGAGCCCAAATATTAGCCGAGGGACTCGATTTGGACAAACTTGAATCTGACCTCTCTATAGAGAAGTTGTACGCCAAAGATCTAAAGATTCTAATTAATGGTTCTGGAGAAGAAGATTATTTTTAAAAAAATGAAAAAAAAATGGGAACTATCAGAGTGAGTTATGCTCCATGTGGTGCCCCTTGTGGGCATGGCAACTTTATTTGAACAAACTTAAATTGACATATGATAAGGAATATTCACACCAGATTTGCTTCAATTTGGTCCAGTAGTTTCTGAGAAGTAGATAATGTAAAGTTAATGCTAGATGGATGACACCGGGCGACAGACGGATGGAAAATGATCAGTAAAGGTCCCCATCAGCTTTGCTCAGGTGAGCTAAAAATTCCCCACCCAAAAGAAATTTTATAAAAAATGGTCGGAGAAACAGAAGATCTACTTTGTGGGCCCTTACAATCTGCAAATTTTTCCCATAATGCAACTAGGAATATAACCAAAAAAGACTGAATTGATTAATTCTTAGTTGCTTTATGCGAAAAGGCTGCTGCATAAAATTTTACTATTTTAACCTTATTTTGTTAATGCCACTGTCACGTGGTAAGCTAAATGGATTTGGGGGAGTGATTGGGCTATGATTGGGGCTAGGCTTGGTAAGGATTTGTTTGACACACTAAAAATTCAATCTGGCACAGTGGTGGCACCTTGATTTGGATTTAGGGAGGCCTAAATAAGATATGGAGCATCCAAAGTCAAGATGCCTAAGGCATCTCCCAAAGGCCATAGGCCTGAGCAGGTTGAGGGTTTGGGAGTGGTGTACCCCTCTCATTGGTGGGCATTTGCCCCAGGAAACATTTTCATATTTGGATGCCCTGGGAGCGATATCTGAACATTTCTACAACATCTGACGTGGTCTTCAAAGGTCCCCAGATTGTGTCCAAATTGGGCTCACATCATTTTTGATATTGTGTAGGAAAACCACAGACAAATAGCAATTTGAAAATTGATTTGGGGAGGGGGCGGGCAAGGGAAAAGTGGCACAGCCACTAGACTGGTATGTATCTTATTTTTTAATTAACACAGATTATGATCCTTGTCAACTTCACCTCAATAAACAACATTGGTGTCCGTGCAAATGATGGGGGTTTCATTATTACTTAGGAAGATTTGACCTGTGATTAATATCAGACAGATCATTATGCCAGGTAAGTCATGCAAATATAGGCCTTATCTTTCACAATATGAAGACCATTACAACAATTCTATTGATAGTTTTGGGCGGAACCAATGAAGATATTTTTTTAACCTCAAAGGTAACGTTCTTCAAAACATGACGCATAATTATTTGACCAAAATGGTTATCAAACTTGCATACATATACATATTTGGGGGTGGCGAGGTTTAGAAGCAGGATGATGCTGACCTACATTGTGCAGTGTGTCATGTGTACCTGTCCTGAAGACAAGGCTTATTACAGCTGGACTATTTGGCTTGGTTACTTAACTAGTTGAGTGCAAACACAAGGGTACCAAAGCAATGGCCAACATTTTCCTTACTTATGTTTCACACTCCATCAAACACAAATAATATTGACCTGTTATACATCTATGGTTGACGTGCTGTATGTCCATGGTTCACTTTCCTTCAATCAATGCTTATCCTGCTTGTGCCAGGATAATAAATTAGAGAGTGTGACAGTTACTCATCTACCCATAAAGTTGTAGAACATTTGACCCATACTGTTAAAAGTGTCATTGCTGCCCAACAAATAAATAAATAATGTACACATTTTCCTTTCACGAACAAATTATGTTGATGAATAGGGCATGATCCTTAGCAAAGTGTGAGTAGTATATATTCTTCTCAAGGTTAACTGGTTGAAGGCTAGAGTATGTTTGGAGCCCACATGCACTCTCCAATAATTACTGATAAAAAAAATTATATAAACAGAATATTATTTGTGTTTGACGCAGTATGAAACATAAGTAAGGAAAATGTTTGTTTTTGAAAAAGATCGGGTGAGAGATGCAGTCTGTGGGGTGTGTTAATAGAACTGTTGACATATTGTATGCCAAATCTAAGATGGCTGCTGGCGGCCATGTTTTCCAATTAAATTTAGAAACATTTGATAGCTCCCATCTGGATATTGCCCCAAAGCCACATGAAATTTGGGACTGATCAGCAAAGACTACCTGTGCTAAAGGAATTGTTGGACAATTTATATCCAAATCCAAGATGACCTTTTCAACAAAATTCAGAAAAATTCAATAGCTCCCATCTGGACATCACTCCAAAGCAAAATATTAAATTGGAAAAAGATTGGGTGAGAGATGCAGCCTGTAGGGTGTGCTAATGGAATTGTTGACAATATATATGCCAAATCTAAGGTGGCCACTGACTGCCATGTTTTTTAACAAAATTCAGAAAGATTGGATAGCTCCCATCTAGACATTGCCCCCAAAGCTACATATGAAATTTGGGACTGATCAGGTGAGAGTGTGACCTGTAGGGCGTTCAAAAGGAATTGTTGTACAATTTATTTCCAAATCTAAGATGGCCACTGGTGGTTATGTTTCTCAACGAAATTAAAAAAAAATCGTGAACTCCTACCTAGACACTGCCCCAAGCCAAATATGAAATTTGGAACTGATCTTGTGAGCTCTGCGGCCTGTAGGGTGTGCTGAAGGAATTGTGGATGGACAGATGGATGGACAGACAGACAGACAGACGTTCTTACAAATGGCTTCTTATGTGGCTATTTTATGGACATGTTAGGTGGCTAACCTAAAACACATGTCCAATATAATAAAACAATTTTTGTGGGGGAAAATTTTGGGGGGTCAGCTAACCCTAACCCTACCCTTTACTGACCCTAACCCTACCCACCCCTAACACTAAGCTAACCCTAACCCTAAACTAACCCTAGCCACATAACTCTAACACCCCTTCACTGACCCCACCTCACCCCAAAATGCCCTAACCCTACTGTACATTTATCCAAACCCCCATCCCCCAACCACCTCCACCCCCCACAATAAGAGATTCTGTTACCTGGCTAGCCACGTAACAGACTTTAACCACATAAGTATCCTGTTTTACTAACTCGTAGCCACATAAGTAGTCATTTGTGTGTGCGGATGGATGGATGGACAGATGGACAGTCAGATGGATGTATGGATGGACAACAGATCACAGCCCATCCCAATAGCTCATACTTGACATTGTCAAGTTGAGCTAAAAATTAAGAAACTGTTTGCAAATTTTTTCTTTCCAAGATTAGTATCCCAGGATTCAGTGTCATTGCTGGCAGCCTGTGCCCAAAACACCTCCAAACCATCATTTTAGAAATGTTTTCCGATTGGAATAACACTAGACATTCTTGAATAAACAGGTGTATCTATCCCATTGTCAGACTTCTGTTCAATATTTCCATTCATAGCTGAAAAAAGTGCGGAAAACCTGTTATAACTGTCTGATATATCTATCCATTGCTCAAAAAAGTGTGAAAAACATGGAACAGATGGCTGGCCAAATAGATGGATGGACAGACTGATCACTAAAGGGCACAGCAGGGTCCACAATAATGATCTGTGTCTAATTAATAGATTAATACTCTAATAATTATTCTGATAGTTTAAGTTTGGATTTGAAATATGTTCTAAATAACACAAATTTAAATTTAATCAACCAGAATAACATTTGTGTTTTTGGTGAAAATCCTTTCTGTATTTTTATCTTTGGTCTAACGTAACCAAGCAGAAGGTACGAGTTAATAATTAAAAATTGGTACTTTTTTAGGCTGCTATTGTGTATTATTTTTTTTACACCGTGATTAACCACAATGTAAAAATAAGCTACAGTGGATTGCAAGTTACACCATATCTCTCAGCCAATCAAAATGCAGTATTTTGTTTCATTTGGAAATAAATTTTTTTATATAGGGGGTTTATGTTTGTAACCACATTTATTATTCCATTCATTTGATGATTAACAACATATTCAGGTATTAATCGACAACAGGCATAATGTTGTTCTTCGATTCAGACATATCAAGTATACCACGAGGCAATTCTGGTGTTTCTTATTTAGAGATGGCAGAAAGTTTGAATCAAAGTGTGAGGTTGTATGGCAATTTTTATGATACGACCCATTTGTTGCACATAAGCACCAATAGTAAATTCTGAATCATTATATCATTACTACAATCAAATTTTGACACTCAAGCCTGGAAATAATTAATCTGTCATTTGCAGATTAAGGTTCCCAGAGGGTGAATTTTCTGAAGCCATCCCATACAGTGGGTCAATTTATCCTCTGGGTATCTCTTTCTGTTTTTACTTGAGACCTTAATTAAGATTGAAGTTCACAGAGGGTAAATTTAGTGATGCTCCCCTGTTGTGCAGGGTAGCATCACCAAATTCACCCTCTGCAGACCTCATTATGTGGATGAAACTCTGTTTATTTCCAAGCTTACCCATAATATACATGTTGATACAATATTCAGTGGCCAAGAAATTATGTTCCAGACAAACAAAATGTTGGATTGTTATGGCCCAAAGTAAAAAACTACTGTCCTGACGCTTTGACCTTGTATGTAATGGACCTTATTATGATAAATAATACAATTTATATACACATGATGATATGTTTTTGTAGAAAAATATTAGATGGTTAAGAAATTAGGTCCTGGAAAAACAAAATGTAGAAGACAGGTGATAGACAGATGAAAGATGGACAACACAAAAATGATAGAGCTGGGAGGTTAATCAAAAACACAACTCTGTGTCTGTTACTAAAAACAGCTGAAAATCACAACCAAGCAGTTCCTAAAAATTGGCACTCTCAGTCAACAGAAAGTCACATGGTTGGAGAATTCATGCCTTTACTAGCCTTTAATTCATTTATTTTAGGCATACTGGGAAGACATATGGGGGTTTAGGTGGCTATTTGTTGGTAGAAATGGGGGTTAGGTGACTACCGCAATTTATGAGACTAGTCACATAGTTAAAAGTCATTATTCTAGGGTGGGGTTTAGAGTTGGGGTGGGTGGGGTTAGGGTCAGTAAAGGGTAGGGTTAGGGTTTGCTACCACCCCAAATTTTTCACCCAAAAAGTTGTTTTAATACAATGGACATGCATTTTAGTTAAAATAGACTAGGAATATATTGAATTTTCATTAGTCTAGGGTGGGGTTTAGAATTGAGGGTCGGGGGGTAGGGTTAGGGTCAGTAAAGGGTAGGGTCAGGATTTGCTACCACCCCCCAAAATTTTCCCCAAAATCACTTGTTTTAATATAATGGACATGCAATTTATTGTAGTCCCATAAAAATAGCCACATAACTACCAATTTGTTAGAATGTCTGTTTTGCCCTGATTTGGGTACATTAAAAGCAGAAATAACAGCTTTATCCTGGTATGTTTTTATTTTCTTTGTGTTTCTATAGCCAAATTATGTTGGAAGTTATTCTCAAATGTAGAATTTGGGCACACCTGTAAATGGTGTGAAATTGGGGTAATCAAAATGCCTGCTGAAACAATATCTGAGAAATTCATACTATGTGTGTAAATACTTCACGCGAACTGATGCCTCCTTCCCTGGAATAGGTGAAAATGTGTAATTACCTTTTTTGTGGCTCATGAAATTTAACCCTTTACCACTTGTAATGGCCAAAACTGGCCAGCGCTATTCACAAAAATTGCCAATTAATTCTCATTATTTTTTTCATTTTTTGTCTCAAAAATATAGGTTATGGTTCCTCCTTGGAATGAGCTCGTCGAGATCATTCCAAAGAGGGGTCATAACCTATGTTTTTAAGGCAAAAAATGAAAGAAAATCATTATTCAAGAATTTTGTTTGCAAGTGTCATCTGCTTTTCATTCTAGATAAAGGGTTAATTGAAGTTTGAGTCACCTATTTCACTTCGACACTCGTAAATTCAACCGAGAAGCCCAGATTATAATGAATAAAACATAAAGAATATGGATATAAGTGTACATGTATATAACAAGAAAAAGACTCTTTTATTAAAATATATTACACTTGCATCCATAAGTGTTTTGTTTTTATTTATTACAATCAGAGCTTCCTAAGCCTGTGATTTGACACAAAGTCTCAAATGGGAAAATATATTCTCCTTATTTTCAAGGATTTTTTCCCCAAACTGATTTTCTTCTGGGAGGCTACACTGAGTTCGAAAGCATTCTGCTCAAATTATCATGTCTGGTTAACTACCATTTTAAAAAACCAAATATGTGTGTGCCCCATCCTCCCACCCACTCACACCACAAAAATCAGGATTTTGACTATTGGATCTGCAGAAGCACATTTTTAAGGATTATTCCTCATAATGGATTAAGTTAAACTGAGGCTCCAGTGGGGAGTACAATATTGGCCCACAGACTTGTTTTAACAAACTTGAATCTGACTTCTCTTAGGATGGTGTGTGTCATATATCAACAGATTCTGGCTTCAGATTCTCGAGAAGAATGTTAAAGAATATTCCTTCTACTGAACCAGGTTCAAATTTGGTCTCTCTTATGGGGGACCAAATATTAACCCACAGACTTGGTTTGGACAAATTTGAATCAGACATCCATAAAGATGATGTATACCAATTAACAAAAGATTCGGACTGGTGGCTCTGGAGAAGATTTTTAAAGAATATTCCCCATATTGCACTAAGTTAAAATTCGACTCAAACAGGGAGCCCAAATATTAACTAAGGGACTTGATTATTACAAACTTGAATCTGACTCCGCTAAGGATGGTGCATGATTCTGAATGGTGGTTTGTAAAAATAAGAATTTTTAAAGAATATTCCTCATACTGCACCAAGTTAAAATTTGGGTTCTAACATGGATCCCAAATATTAATTAAGGGACTTGATTTGAACAAACTTAGAAACAAACTTTGAACAAACTTAGATCTCACCTCCCTTAGGATGTCTACCAAATATTAAAAGATTGAGACTGATGTATCTGAATAGAGCTAAAATATTAACTGGAGGACTTGATTTAAAGAAATGTGAATCTGCACCCTGCAATGATATTGGACATCAAATATCAAAAGTTTCTGACTGGTGGTACTGGAGAAGAAGATAATGAAAGGAGTATTTCTTATATTGCACCAAATTAAAATATAGGCTTCTGTATTGATGTCAAATATGAACCGAGGGGCTTTATATTAACAAACCTGTGTGTGACTGTATCTGACTCCCCTATGGATGCTTTATACCAAATATCAAAAGATTCTGATCAGTGGTTCTGCAGAAGATTTTTTTAATTTCCATTTTTTGTATTCTCTCTACAGTACACTATAAGATAACTGTGAGCAATTATTTTTACCATTCCATTCCACTGGTCCTAAGTAAGATTCATATTAAATAATACTTCTCTGTTCTGTGCTGTTTGTGAAATATGGGTGTTTGAAAATTTTTCTATTTTCAGCTCCTGGGGTTCCCACAGGGATGCAGTCAAATTTTGTACTTATGACTCAATAATATCACACCACAAATTTGGATCAAATTGACCCATCAATTCAGTAAATAGAAATTTTGGGCAGGCCCAGGGTTTGCAATCGGTACTGGAACCAATACCGATATGGGATTACTTGGCCTTTTGATCGTTACCGATTCTCATCCTTCAGAACCGATTGTTCCAGTACTTGTAGTTATATGTGAATGTGATTCACGAGTAACATGACAGAATCTACACGGGCAGTAAAGAGTTAATTGAGTGTTTCCATAATGTTGGAACTTCAAAGACTAGATTCCCACCCCCCATTTGAAATGGACTATAGGATGTCTGATAGGTGAAGTCTAAATAGTCTACTTCAAATTATTACTGTGTCTCTTACTGTTATTTATTTATTGGTGTTTAAGGTCACATATTTCTGCACAATGGCTAACCATGACTGTGACAGTTCTACGGGTGGAGGAAGCCGGAGTACCCAGAGAGAACCACCGAGCAATGGCGAGCAACTGTCAGCTCCCCAACATACCAACTCCACACAAGCAGGGCTAGCATTGGTTGAAGACAGGTGCACCATCGACGTGCAGTATGCCCTAGTACACAACGTCACCGTGTACCCATGTGGGCAATGGGGGTGAAGTGTCTTGCCCAAGAAGACAACGTGGTTGCCGCAGGTAGGATTCAAACTGAGGACCTCTCAGCTTGCAGCCTGCACCTCTACCAACTGAGCCATCGCGCCCCCGTCTCTTACTATTAGGGTGCCCATAGATTCCAAGTTTGAAGACGCAGAGTTGCAGACATTGATGAAAATTGCTGCAAATAATGAATTGAAAATGCATTTTTTCTGCTTTTAAATTTAAATTGGTAATAAAAATTGGCCAGTTAAAAAAATAGTAAATACTATCAGAATCTGACACAGCATATGACTGTGACTTTGGCAATTTGGAAATCACCTTTTGTTCACAGCTTTGTAGTTTGCATGTGTAACACCCCCTCCCCCCCCCCCCCCCCCACCATGTTTCTGACAATCAGTGATCGGCATTTATGGCAGCCTGGCAGCAGTACAGACCCAGTTCTCACTTCTGAATCCCAGTACGATACCAGTGCTGACCACTGCGGAACTGATGGTACTTTGCAAACCCTGGGCAGGGTCAAAAATCTTGCTGTCCCATTACAAAGGTAAATATTGCACTAAAATCATTCTTTGGACAAACTTGATTGTACACCTAATAGGAAGTTCAGTACCAAATATCAAGTCACTGTACCCACTGGTTCATGAGAAGATTTTTTCAAATTTGGGAGCATTTCCCCCCACCCCTTCCCTATGGGGCAGGGCATGCTAATTTGAACCAAATCAAAATGTGATGTTGGAACAAACGATCACCTCAAATGTAACGGAAATCGGACCAGTAGTTTTGGAAGACAGGTAACAGATGGTGAGTGATCACTATATCACACCCTGACTTTCAGTGAGGTGAGCTGAAAAACAAAACTGTAACCCAACTCCTTCTGTTAAATACTAATTTGATACCAAAACCAAGGCAAAATTCCATAACCTCCAAGTTCTTAACAAACTGCTATCACAAAAACTCAACTAACATTGTCAAGCAGAGCTAAAAAGCTGCTGTATTCCATTATTTATCATGTAATTGCATCTGATCAATTAATTCTACATTCTGCACCTCATGGAAATCAGCGAGAAGGTCTCATTTTCAAATTTCCTGTGTGCCATAGAATTAAGAAGGGTGGATTTATTTACAATGGCACGAAACGGGTTTGAACCCACCCCAAGAGTTTTTTTTGGAACCAACCACCGAGCAAAACAAAACTCAACCACACACACAACTCGGCCACTGACAGACCCTAAAAAGGGAGTGCTAGTTAACCAAGGATATACAAGACCAGTACAGAACACATGGAATACTCAATGTTTCAATTATTTATCATGTAATTGCATCTGATCAATTGATTCTAAAAAAACAAAACTGTGACCAAACTCCTTCTGTTAAATACTGATTTCACACCAAAACCAAGGTAAAATTCCATAACCTCCTAGTTCTTAACAAACTGGTATCACAAAAACTCCACTAACATTGCCGAGCAGAGCTAAAAATCTGTAGTATTCCATTATTTGTCATGTAATTGCATCTGATCAATTAATTCTACATACTGCTCCTCATGGAAATCAGTGAGAATGTCTCTTTTTTTAAATTTCCTGGGTGCCATACAATCAAGAAAGGACACTGGATTTATTTACAATGGCATGGTGGGGGTTCAAACCCATGCCAAGAGAGTTTCCTTCGGCACCAACTGCCTAGTGAAACTATACTGAACCACACACACCACTCAGCCACCGAGAAGTATTCCAGTTCACTTATTGCTTTTACTCACTTGAAATATCAGAAAGTTTTACCCTAAAAAGGGTTTACTTAAGGCCCCACACGGTAGATCTTGTTTCTCAGGCTATTTTTTGTAAAATTACATGTGGGTGGGCATTTTTTTTATTTTATGTTTTATTTTTGAAATTATTCTTTGCCATCAAAAGTTCATGTTCTTGGTTTGTTTTATGTTTTAGGCCTCATAATCTAGAGAATAGCATGGGTGGTGGTGTATTTCATCCCTTGAGTGCAAGAAAGCTTTGCAGTTCTAAAGCACTACAAAGCATTCTTTGCACTCAAGTGACAAATTTATCAATTTTATTAATTTGGGTAAAATATCAGACAAAAACCATTGAATTTTTATTTTTTTAAGTTTGCACTGGTTATAAAAAGAAATCCTGTGTCAGCCAAAAGGAGGGGGGTCTGAGAAACAGATTTTTAACTTTTTTAGGCCTCATATTACATAACTTTAACTCTCAAAAACCAAGGGATTTTTATACCTTTTAGCTCAACTTCAACAGTCCACATTCTGTGAATTTGCAGTTCTTTCTAGACAAATCTTACATAACTTTAACTCTCAAAAACCAAGGGATTTTTATACCTTTTAGCTCAACTTCAACAGTCCACATTCTGTGAATTTGCAGTTCTTTCTAGACAAATCTTGGCTATCCGTACAGGCAACCACGATTTGCCAAGAAACAACTGCCAAAGCACTTTGAATGTAACTCGCCAGTTTACCCAAAGACAGCATGTTGAGCACCTATTTTGTTGTAGAAAAAAGTGATTCAAGTTGGAATTAGGCCTTTAAGTGTTAAACA
The DNA here is from genome assembly GCA_031216915.1 of Pictodentalium vernedei. NCBI lineage: Eukaryota > Metazoa > Mollusca > Scaphopoda > Dentaliida > Dentaliidae > Pictodentalium > Pictodentalium vernedei. The sequence goes on from CM062289.1 coordinate 183,438,151, forward strand.
CCAAGTGACTTGTACACAGTGAAAAATAATACTGACATTGAAATTCCATGACTTTTGCCTTGATTTTCAATGATTCAAAAGAATAAATAGAAAATTAGAAATCTTTTCTGTTCAGCCCAAATGGTAGCAAAGTTCGTAGGCGGTATATCCAATTAATTTCAGTTTGTTTTCTGCGACCTGTTGCTGGTACTGAGTCGGGATCTGAAATTAAAATCTGAATAATTCGGAAATGCAGATAATTAATGTTGTGGTCAGACTGCAAGAAATGTAATGCTATTGTGGTATCTCTGCTGTGTCGAATGTCCGACATATGTTCTGTGAGTCTGGTGCGGAAATTGCGTTTCGTCTCCCCCACATATTGTTTGGAACATCTGCTGCATGTGAGCAGGTAAATGTAATTTCTGCTTGTGCATGAATACCTCTTGGGTTCTGGAAAGTGTTGTTAGGTTTGTGTGCTTTTGAACCAAAGTGGGTTCGATTTCAATTTTGGGCAAATGGTGGAATTTCTCATGTTGCATGGGAGAAATGGGTTCTTTATAGTGTGACCACTAACTTGTGTTAGTAGAGGCAGTTCAGCTCGGGTGAGCAGATCTTTTAAATTTTTATTTCTTCTGAATGCTGTCAGTGGCATTTCATTGAAGAGATCTCGACATTTGTTTGAAAAGAGTAAGATTTCCCAATATTTCCTAATTAAGTTGGTGAATATACTCTTGATTCTTAAGAGTTGGCCATAATATCCATTCTTTTTTGAGGTGTTGGATGATAAGAGTCCACCGTGAGATACGCATGGGAGTCAGTAGTTTTTGTGTAGATGTCTGTTTTCAATTTGTTTTCTACTTTGCTTAGTGAAAAACTCCACCGAGGTCTCACAAACTTAAATCCTAGAACACCAAAGTTCTATTTATTACCCAAATTCACAAATGTTCGATTCGAGGACAAGTACCTGGGAGACCCATCATCAGTGGGAACAATAGCCCAACTGAGAATATCAGCAGCTTTGTAGATGAACACATCAAGGACTTTGTTAAACAGTACCCAGGCTATATTCGAGATACGACCGACTTTATCACTAAACTAGAAACCCTTGGTGATCTACCTGAAGAAACAATTCTGTGCACTCTGGATGTAACTTCGCCATACACAAATATACTTAATCAGGAGGGATTGGTGGCCGTAGCAAAAGCAATACGCAAATATAAACCTCAGTGGGATATCTCAACAGTAGGATTATTAGACTTACTGAAAATAGTCCTTCACAGTAATAACTTCCAATTTAATCAGGAACATTACCTGAAATTGGTGGCACAGCAATGGGCACCAAAGTAGCTCCTTCATATGCTAATATCTTCATGGGTGAATTGGAAACAAAATTATTAGACAACTTTCATCTGAAGCCGTTACTATATTTATGCTTCATTGATGATATTTTCCTAATTTGGACACATGGAGAAACAAAATTAAAGGAATTCATCACCTACTTGAATTCTGCCCACCATTCCATAAAATTTACTGCAGAACATTCTCCCCAATAGGTACATTTTCTTGATGTGGTGGTAAGCAAAGTAGAAAACAAATTGAAAACAGACCTCTACACAAAGCCTATTGACTCCCATACGTATCTCACGGCGGACTCTTACCATCCAATACCTCAAAAAAAGAATGGATATTATGGCCAACTCTTAAGAATCAAACGTATATGTAGCGATGAACAGGATTTTCACCGACACGGTATGGAAATGCTCAATCACTACGCCCAAAGGGGCTACAACAGAGACACCCTACTGAATGATCTCCAACATGCAAAAACTCAGAGTCGACAAGAATTACTTACCAACATAAAAAGACCCAATCTAATCGTATCCCATTTGTCTTACCTTTAACCCTGATAGTATGTCATTCACCAACTCAATTAGGAAATATTGGGAAATCTTACTCTTTTCAAACAAATGTCGAGATCTCTCTTCAATGAAATGCCACTGACAGCATTCAGAAGAAATAAAAATTTAAAAGATCTGCTCACCCGAGCTGAACTGCCAATACTAACACAAGTTAGTGGTCACACTATAAAGAAACCATTTCTCCCATGCAACATGAGAAATTCCACCATTTGCCCAAAATTGAAATCGAACCCACTTTGGTTCAAAAGCACACAAACAAAACAACGATTTCCGGGACCCAAGAGGTATTCATGCGCAAGCAGAAATTGCATTTACCTGCTCACATGCAGCAGATGTTCCAAACATATGTGGGGGAGACGAAACGCAATTTCCGCACCAGACTCACAAAGCATATGTCGGACATTCGACACAGCAGAGATACCATAATAGCATTACATTTCTCGCAATCTGACCGTAACATTAATGATCTGCATTTCCCAATTATTCAGATTTTAAATTCAGATCCCAACTCAGTTCCAGCAACAGGACACAGAAAACAAACTGAAATTAATTGGATATACCGCCTACGAACTTTGCTACCATTTGGGCTGAACAGAAAAGATTTTTAATTTACTGTTTATTGTACCAATTTTCTACACTTTTCTGTCTTCTGCCAAAATTCCAGACCAAATAATAATGATAAGAAGATGTCACGTAAACATAACGTCATAATTGCTACTCCGCAACATGTCTTATAGAGGAACGTAGTGGAGTATTGAACCAAAAATGGCTGTTGATTGTAAAACCTGCAGGGCAACATTTGCTCATAAATCTGGACTTTATCGCCACATTAGAATTGTACATTGCCAAGGGGGTTTCCACACATGCAACATATGCAATACGACATAGAGACGTCGGAAATATTTAAGCAAACATATGTTAAACCAACATCAGAAGAGATTACCTCCAAAGAAGAGAATATCCAAGCAGACATCGGCAAGCATCCAACAAGATACTAAAGAACACAAACAGACTTTGATGCACAAGCCTCATCGAGTACGATGTCTTGCTTTGAGTCCGATACGGTCCAATACCCGATAGATTCTGGACCAAGTGAAACGACCCACAGTTCCAATATTGGCACCACTGTGGACAAACTCATCACGATGGTGATCCAACCTGGCTCATCGCATTCTGCTGACGCTTTAGACAATTTCATCATCAACTCAGATTGTGAAACAGGGCACCCCAGACTATGGAGCCATCAAGGCAACACCCCCATAACTGGGACTGCAAACCTCTATAATACCCAAAAAGTCCTAGACTCTGCAGCCAAAAGAATCAACCATTTCCAAAAATAAAGTGGAGTTTGTGCAATTTTCTCCTTTTATGAATTTTAATCATCAACATAGAACCTTTATACTTATCTCCTGTTTGTAACCTTACAAACACCATAAAAACATCACACTCAATGGGTACACAGAATACTCGTTCTTTTCGTAGTGATGTGCCCGCCGGAATGGAACAAAACCATCTGTCGGACACACTAAAAGATACCCGCCGGGTACACTAAAAATACCCACCGAGTACCACTAAATAGACCCATCGGGTACACTTATATATCCGCCGGGTAGCAGCAAATATACCCAATGGGTACTACCACATATACCCATCGGGTACACATAAAATACCCGCCGGGTACCAGCAAAAATACCCACCGGGTACTACCAAATATACCCATCGGGTACACATAAAATACCTGCCGGGTACCCTGTTATGACATCATAATCAATAAAATATATAAGGGAGATGCTTTAAAGGTTTGTTACCTCTGATGAGTCTCAAAAAGACGAAACCGGTCAGGCACAATAAATTCATTCACTTATTATTCACATTAGGGGAGCGTGTGTGTAACCTCTTGGATTTTATATATATTATTTATTATTATTTACTGATGTTTAAGGTCACATATTTATGAACAATGGCTAATCATGTCCGTGACAGTTTTATGGGTGGAGGAAGCCGGAGTACCCGGAGAGAACCACTGAGCAATGACGAGCAGCTGCCAGCTCCCCAACATTGTAACTCCGCACTGCAGCACAGGCAGGGTTAGAGTGGTTGAAGACATGCGTACCATTGACGTGCAGTATGCCTTAGTACACGGAGTCATTGTGCCCCTACGTGGGCAATGGAGATGAAGTGTCTTGCCCAAGGACACAACGTGGTTGTCGCAGGTGGGATTCGAACCGAGGACCTCTCAGCTTGCAGCCTGCACCTCTACCTACTGAGCCACCGCGCTTCCTTATATATATTAGTATTCAGTAAAATAACCCCACCTTTTTCCAGACCTTAATTTTAAAATTGAAAATTCCATGACTTTCCAGGTTTTCCATGACCCATACAAACCCTGATATCATTGATGTAGCAATGTAAAATTAATACACAGTAAAGGTTTAATATTTATTTATTTATTGGTTCTTAACACCACATCAGCAGCTAAGGCTATATTGTGGCAAGAAAACAGTGGGAAGTAACACGTCATTATCAATTATGAAGTAAAAGATTGAATAATAATATTTTCCCGCATTATGGCAGTTTAACAGGAAAATGTTGTCTGTGAATATTCAAATAAGTGGGTTACTGATTTGTACCAATGGGACGGAGTGGTGTTATCGTGTGACTGACAAGGTTTGGTCATAAGGGTTTTTTCATCAGTTCAAGCGATTTTTTCATGATGCTCACATCTTCTATCTTACAAATATTAGTATATGCTATCATTGATACTCATGGGCTTAGTATTACGCCTCTTGTATTGGTGTAGATTAAAAAAGAAAAAAAGAAAAAAGTGAACTTCCAACACTTCATAGTTACGATGGCAGTAGATCATGTATGTACAGCTTCAGATAACAAGTTTCCATAGGCCCGATATAAAAATATATAAAATAAAATAAACAAGAGGCCCCAGGGGACCTGAGGGCACACACCTGACATGGTAGTCTAAATAGCAAACCAGGGACTTGACTTGAATAAGCTGCATACGCCCCTCCTAAGAAAAGCATATACCAACTAGATGAAGTTGTTGTGCCCACACAATACACAGGATTTTCCTTCTATTTTCAGTTCCTGCACTTTTACGTCCCAAAATTGAGATAAATGCATAAAAAACAGATTTTTTTTACTTTTGTTCGGAAAGTCCGACCCGGCCCCCAAATTTTCAGTGTAAAAAAAAAAAAAAATTTTTTGTCTTAAAATTGACCGAAACGCATAAAACAACTAAAAAACATTTTCTGGATTTTGGTCCAAAACTTTCGAAGTCCCACCCGGCCCCAAATTTTCAGTGTAAAAAAAAATAAATTTTTTTGTCTTAAAACTGACCGAAACGCATAAAAAAACCCCAAAAAATTTCCTGATTTTGGTCCAAACTTTCTAAGTCTGGAACAGGACCCTAAATTTTCAGCCTAAATATGAACCCAGGGATTTGGCTTGAATCTCACCCCCCTAAGGATGCTGCATACCAAATATCAAAAGATTCGTATTGGTAGATCTGAAGAAGATTTTTAAAGAATATTCCTCATACTGCACTAATTTAAACATTTGGGCTCCTATAGAGAGCCCAAATATGGACCCAGGGAATTGATTTCAATAAACATGTAAAACAATCTTCCAAAAGATGTTATATGTGAAAGCTGAAAGCTTTTGGTGCAGTGGTTTGGGAGAAAAGTAGTCTTAAATGTTTTTCCCATTTCCCATTACCCACAGTAAAATCAGCGACGGACAACGGACGGAAAGCGATCAGTTAAGCTCCCCTTGAGCTTCGTGTAAAAATACAGGGTTATCTATGGTTTTTCCTGGGCGGCCATGTAACGCTACATTTCTTGTTGTTTCATGATTTGGATTAAACAGGTGTGCTTTGCACATCGTGCCTGTTTGAGAGCATCATTCAATGTCGCCATCGCTTGTCAGCAAGCTGCTGTGTTATGTGTTATTTATTTGGGAGGGGCACAGACAAATAAAAAATAACCACAATAGACATGTCAAAGACAAGAATGATTTGAACAACAAAGAGTAATGAGATAAGTGAATAACTTATAAATCAAACTGAGGAATTGAGACTTGAAGAGTCTAGATTAAAAGAATAAAAACAATTTTAAAATTTATTAAAAAGGTTGATTACTTTCAGAAATGATACAATTTTGTGTGGGCTCATATTATAAAACAGATCTCTTAGGGATCCAACAGTGAAGTACTGTTCTCTAACAAGATTAAAATCAGTACAATGTAAAAGAATGTGCTCCACTGACAACACCTGCTGACATGGAACACATTCTGGTCGCATACCACCCTCTAACAAAAAGGAATGTCTACGTTGTGTGTGACCAATATGACATCGTGTCAGAATAACATAATCTTTTCAACAAAGGTTACTGGGTGGGTAGTGATCAAATATGTTTAATCGGAAGTGATGGAGCTTGTTATTTGTCGCTCCATCCCATTCCGCCTTCCACAGATAATTACTGATATGATGTTTAATATCAGTGAACGGAATGTTAAAATCAGTGAGAGGCTTAGTTAAAGCCTGCTTTGCTGCGCTGTCTGCTCATCCTGTTACCAGTGATACCTACGTGTCCGGGTAACCAGCAAAACACGATATCATATTGGTCAGACGTGAGAGTTGTTCAGTAAGGGTTTAATAATGTAGATAAAATCATACTTGCTGCTTTTTGACAAATATAATGGAAGCTTTTTCCACAGTTGTAATCATTCCAATGCCCATTTTGAACAGAATTCCTTGTATTATATATTGCAACACAGTATTCATGGCCTTGGTTATTAGGTTCATGAGGGCTCCAGCGGAAATAGGTTGACTGAAAGACATAAATTTAACTGGTACAGTGGTAAACTATTTTTGTTAATCAAAATTTATTCACATATTTTTGTCTTGTTACAATTTATGGGAGAGTGACAATAGGTACTCTCCCATAAATTATAACAAGGAAAATCCATACACACTAAATAATTTCACTTCAAAGATAATATGAAGGACATCCAGAGAATATGAAGCCTTTAAGTCTCGGTACCTGCCCTTCAGAACAGGAGCTGTTGCTAATGGCAATTCACACCCCCACTGCTGTGTTGGACCAATGAAACATAAATGAATTAAAAACAATCACTGAAAATTTGATAAAATAAGGGCCACAACTCAAGTAAAAATAGTGTGAGCAATTCCGTTCAACATGTGGCAGATGTGGGTCATTCCAAGGATAAAGCAAACCAAGGATAAAGCAAACCAATCTCCATTGAAATCCATCCACTCACTGGTGAGATATGGATCTTGATGGATGGATGGATGGATGGATGGATGGATGGATGGATGGATGGATGGATGGATGGATGGATGGATGGATGGATGGATGGATGGATGGATGGATGGATGGATGGATGGATGGATGGATGGATGGATGGATGGATGGATGGATGGATGGATGGATGGATGGATGGATGGATGGATGGATGGATGGATGGATGGATGGATGGATGGATGGATGGATGGATGGATGGATGGATGGATGGATGGATGGATGGATGGATGGATGGATGGATGGATGGATGGATGGATGGATGGATGGATGGATGGATGGATGGATGGATGGATGGATGGATGGATGGATGGATGGATGGATGGATGGATGGATGGATGGATGGATGGATGGATGGATGGATGGATGGATGGATGGATGGATGGATGGATGGATGGATGGATGGATGGATGGATGGATGGATGGATGGATGGATGGATGGATGGATGGATGGATGGATGGATGGATGGATGGATGGATGGATGGATGGATGGATGGATGGATGGATGGATGGATGGATGGATGGATGGATGGATGGATGGATGGATGGATGGATGGATGGACATCTGGACAGACAGACAGATGGATGGACACCCCTAAAATCAGGGTTTATCTGGCTTCAATAATGGAGGAATTTAAAATGCATGGACAACAACTAAAAACTGCTTTTTAAGTCTGATTTCTGGGTGGTAGCAAACCCTAACCCTTTCAGATTACTGACCCCAAGCCTAACCCTTTCCCTAACATAAAATTCCTGAAAACACAATACCAACTTTTTGTCACTTAGTAGCCACATAAACATTTTAGCCATATAAAAAAAAAAACATTTTAGCCACATAACCCACTTTTTAGACACATAAACACCATTTGTTAGTTGAAATTTATGTGGCTAGTCACATAAATCAGACTATACACATAACAGTGCTGTGTACCAACAACTAGGCACATAAACCTGATTTGTCAGTATGGATGGATGTATGGACTGACAAATGGATGGATGGACAAACTGAAGGATGGATGGATAGACTGATGGATGGATGGATGGATGTACATCTTCTGACAGACGAGCTGCAAATAAAATGATCAATGACAGACACAATTTTCATGATTGACAGGCACCAAGTCTTTGTGTTTGGCAAAATGATCATTACAATTTATCAACCTACCTTACAATTGTTTACTACAGGCTTGCACTACAGAGGAAGACCTTAACTTGGATAAAATACTCTCTGTTTTCATCTTTCCCAAGAGATTTGGGAAAGAAAAGTGGTGTAAAAATACCACGAAAAAAATAAGCCAAAACTGGGTCGAGTGCCATCGGCGCACACCCAGTAGGGAACGCTCTTCTCTTAGTACAATTCCATGACTTCCGTTAACCAGTGCGCAAAGCACTTATCAAACCCTTCTTTTTTTGTCCACTGCACGTGAAGGACGTGCCACCATTTGCATTATGAAACAGTGAAAATTCAACTCATCGATAATGGTTTTCTGTGACTGGAATTATGGATCTAAGGATCGTATAATAACAGGACTGTGTTTTATATATTCTCGTTAATATTTTCAACCACATTTTCATTAAATTTTATATATATTTTCCGTGATGCACGCGATTTTCGCGTAATGTGCAGTTCGGACATAAAATTTTTTGGTTGATAAATTTTATTATTATTATTGGAGTTAGGTGTCAATGAGATCCTGCATGGACAGGATTTCTTCACTCTGTTGAGGGCTGAATTTCTGTTTTTCAGGTCCCTGTTGGCCATCTGGGTTCTGTTGTGTTCCCGCCGGTTCTTTTTTCTGCCACCTTTCTCTCGTAGTTGGAGGTGTTCTTCTATTTTCTGTATCTGTTGAGTTCACCTTTTTCTTCTACTGCTCTCATCGCTGTTATGTCCAGTATGGTTCCTTCGCTTTTGGTGCGTTCTTGTGGCCGTTCCTTCCACACCTGGGGGGGGAGGGTGGAATGCTGTCGTTTTGGGGCCTCCTGACACGGCAACGTCTGGTGAGAGTTATACCCCCTCCGTGGGGAATGTGCAGTTTTTTTTTACCGTGGTGGATACTGCAGGAGCTGTTGAGATGTCTGTGGAAGAGATGCGTGGTTCCGGGACTATGTGCCCTCTCCAGTCAACATCTGAGGCTGTCACTAGGGTTGTGACTCCTCCTTTGGAGGCTGAGTTCGGTTGCTCTCTCCCCTTTTCTGCCAGTTTCAACAGCTCCCGTCGTATCTGCTGCTACTGTTGTTACATCTACAACATCATCGGTCACCATTTTAGCTGCCTCGGATTATCCCTGCAGGGGTCTGCAGCGATGTCTGTAGTGTAGATGTGGGGTAACAGCCTCAGCCTTCCCTGACTTCAATTCGGCGAAGTCGGAAGTGGCTGCCGACCGAACCCTTTGTCGTGTCCTCTCAGCCTTTGAGCACAGCAATTTTATTCCTGCAGGGGTCTGCAGAGATGTCTGGTAGTTTAGACGTGGGTTATTGGCCTCAGCCTTCCGACTTCAACTTGGCGAAGTCAGAGGGGGCTGCCGGCCAAACCCTCTACCGTGGTCTCTTAGCTGTCGAGTACCTCAGTTTTTCTCATTGGATACAGATGTTCAAAGTGGGGTCACCATGAGCTCCGTGGCATTTCCGTCCACACACTCTGGTCTCATGGCCAGTTTTGCTTGACCCACGCTTTTCGTGCAGTCTGGACCTTCTGTCCCACAGATGTCTGCAGCGACTCGCCTAATTTCCGCTCTGTAGATCCTCGGGGTATGTCATACCCAATACACATCGGCCTTCAGATATTTTTGGCAGCAGCCTGTTGCCCCACGTCGGGTGTCTTTGAGGATTGTGACCCTTCACTGGTAAAATGGATCAGGAGTGAAGCCACTTTGTCGGTTCGTTCCCATGTCGTACCATTTCGACACAGTCAGTGAGCTTAGGGAGGCCCTCTCCTTGCTCACTTAGGTTCTGTCCAAGAGCCTTTTCCGTTGCTTCCAGCGACGCTACGAGTGGTTTCCGGGCGCCCAATGTGGCGCCGCCTCCCGGGATTGGAAACAGGCCGCTTTCTGATCCCCCTGGTGTGCCTACACCATGGGAGGCATCAGCTGGTTTGCCCATGATGAGATATGTGTCTTCCGACTCATGGGATGAGTCTAACATACCTGACGTCGAGAGCCAACAGTCTTCTGACTTGGAGGCAGCTCTTGACTTTGTGTTTGGGTTCCTTCCAGATCTCAAACCATCAAATCCGCCGACAGTGTCAGCCTGGCCGTGATCATCGGTCACCTGCCAACAGTCTGTGGAGCAACCTGCTTCTGGGCACCTTCAACCGTGCCTGTCGGTAGAGGTGGTTGAAGCAGGGACCAGCTTAGGGGGGAATTTTAGGGAGACTTCAAGTCTCCCTCCAGAAAAAATAGGTAGACTGCAGAGAAATGTTGGGAGACATCATAGGCAAGTGGGGAAAATTGAGAATATCCATGTACCATCCCCGCCCCCCCTTCATATTTTCAATTTGTTGTCCTCCATTAACGTCCAAATAATCCAGGTCCAGTTGTCTTTGATGCATCTGTGTCAGGTTAAAAAATCACAAAGTAATTATTGACTGAAAATCCCCCACTGCTACCCTCTCCTTCATGACCCCTCCCCTCTTCTTCGTGCCAATCTCCCAGCACCCTCCTGTGGTTGCCTTTCACCAAAGTCTACTGAGCTAATAATTTCCTAAGTCTGAAAGTGTGAACAGGACCAGATGTAAGAAGGTTGCTTGGGAGGTACTTTGTTAGTTAATAAACAAAATACATTCTGAGGTCGGGTATTTTGTAAAAGAAATGTCATTCCGCATCATTTTTATGGCATTCCGGTGTCATTCCGCGTCATTCCAGTGTTTAGGAGGACCCTTTTTCAAGATCGTCCACATGCACACTTGTGTCCTGTACAAAGCTTTTCTTGTCATCACGAAAGCTTTTTTTCATGTGTTTCAATTCCATTCGTGTTTTTCTGGGAATAGACAGCCCAACAGTTAACAGTCGTCAGCAAAATGAAATGAAAATACTGTGTTATAAAATACGTCCGTTGTGTATACATTTTCGGCATCCTAAGCGACGTAACCTACTTTCAAACTGGGTGATTTTGTTGAGTCGCGTAGGTCTATTTTCATTTCGACACTTGAAGCTCCGACTGAAATGCAACAAAATAGAAATAAAAAAATCCGCCAAAAGCGACAATGGACAATTGATTGTTGTGTGATCTCAAATAAATGGACTTTTATTTGACAAATTAAAATGCCCATTTATCACACTCGAGCACATTCGATTTTTGAAAATAATCGTTTTCATGTAAACCTCGCATCACTCAGTTCAGCCTTTCCTCATTTTGGCCAATTTTTAGAGGGCGACTTGTAATCGCCCCGACTATTTTTCTAGGCGACTTTGGGCTTAGAAGGGCGACATAATCGCCCTAGTCGCCCTCACGGCTGGTCCCTGGGTTGAAGCATATACAGCACTGGACTCTAAGCTGAGTTCCAAGGCTATGAAGATGTCGTTCTTCATCAGGGTTGACACTTTTTTGCCTTCGGTGCATTATCGTTCCTACGATTTTGCCAATCCGTCAGTCTGCCAGACTTTGACGGTCTTGGATCAGGACTCCCAAGCCGGCCATTTTTCATATGGAGACTCTGAAGTCCGTGTTGGGCTTATCGGGAGAGATGCTGGAATGCTTTTTTCTCTTCGATCACGTTGTCTCTTCTTTGCTGCTTACCTGCTCCCAGATAAGTTTGACGACGAACAGGTTTTTTGTGTGTGCTGTCCTAAGCACTCATGCATCTCCTCACACACATGCCTGTAACATGACTAACTTGGAGTTAGTTCGTAGGGACACTGTGCTGGGCACAAGTTGTTCCCTTCTTGAGAGGCAGTGCGCTACTCTTCGATCTGCTTCTATCGGCGGGTCCGCAACTATTCCAGGCTTCCGTGGTGACGGTCCGGGATGACTCCCTATGTCATTGCATTGATCTGCTGCTGCTTCGTCAGCTTGCTCAGCCTTCTGTTGGAGGCAGAGGTCGTCCAAAGCCTAACAAGTACCCTTCTGCTTCCTCTGCAAAGCTAAGGGCTGATCCTCCTGCCGCTACTTCTACTCACTCAAAGGATAAGGGTAGGTGTCGGCAGTCGTCACCTCGAATTCGTCCCAGGTTGAGGCATTCCACTCAGTCGAGAGTGCCTCTTCCAACACAAGTCCCTTTCAACGTTACACGTTGGGAACTTCTGATCACAGAGATGGGCAATCTCCTGTCAAAGGGGGCGATCAAGGTCATCAAGAACATTTTTTCAGTGGGATTTTATTCCTGCCTGTTCTTGGTGCTGAAGAAGGATGGTCGACTCAGACAGGTTATCGATCTGAGTATCCTGATGCCGTCTATCATTGTTCCTCAGTTCAGCATGGAGGCTTTCAGGTTGGTTCGCCGTTCCATTCCCCAGGATGTTTTCCAGTTCAAGGCCATGCCCTTTGGCCTCGACCTGGATCCTTGGGCCTTCACCTGTCTGATGTCGCATGTGTTAGTCTTACATTGCACACAGTCCAGGGTGTCTTCTTCGGCTTATCTAGTCGATATCCTCCAGAGGCATTCCAATGCTGCCTTTCTGGAGTATGATGTTGTCACACTGTTGAGCCTACTCACGTCACTAGGGTTCAGAGTCAACAGGGAGAAGCCGTACTCAGCTGGATACGGTGGTGGTTTCCCAGGCAAGGGCTGTGATTTTATCAGCCTTTTGCCCTGACTCTGTCCCAATCCACGTCTGTGACAGCTTGGAGTCTTCCCCAGCTGCTCGGTCTCTGAGGTTTGGCTACGGATCTCATTCCTCTAGGTCAGCTGCATGTCAGACCTCTCCAACACTTTCTGCTCAGTCATTGGAGGCCGAATGTCGATTCTCTGGATCTGGTGCTTCAGTTACCGGAGTCTCTTCCTCGTCACAGTCTCCCCTGACAGATGTTCCGTGGATTATGCTGGGAGTTCTGTGTTCTGTTGGACTTCCCCACGTCCGATTGTGTTCTGATAGCAGTCGCCAGCAATCTCGGATGGGGTGTGACGTTGGATCCTCTAGGTCTTTTCCTTCACGGGTCATGGGACCAGGATCACTTAGCAGCTTTTCACATCAACCAGAAGGAGCTTCTTGCTCTTCTTCTGAGTTTCCAGCAGTGGATCCCCCGCTTTTCGAATTGTCATGTCCTTCTGCTGTCCGCCAATTTGACGGTGGTTGTTTACATTCGGAACCAGGGCGGTACGCACTATGTTCCCATGTACGAATTGGTTCAGGATCTTCTACTGCTCGCTCAGGATGTGAATGGTGGTTCGTCACTTTCCAGGTCATCTGAACGTCCTAGTCGACTCTGTCCCTACAGGGCAGGTTCTTTTCCATCGGGTGGATGCTCCACATGGCGTTGTTCCAGTCTCTTTGCGACCTCTGGGGTTGTCCCTACATCGATCTCTTTGCGACTCATTGAAACCATCAGGTGAACACTTTCGTGTCCCAGTGTCCAGATGCTCTAGCTTTCACCGTGGACGCTCTGTCCCTCCTTTGGAATGGTCTTGTCAGCTACGCCTTCCTGCTGCTTCCGATTCTGCCTCAGGTTCTAGCCCAGATATGAACCAGCAGTTGTCGAATCCTTTCGATCGCATCCCTGTCACCTCAGTGGGTGTGGATCAATCTGCTCCACTCTCTGTTAGCGGTGGTTCTGGCATGTCTTCCTCTACATCGCAACCTTCTTTGCCAAGGTCGTCCAAGGAAGTTTCACGTCGACCCGACTTCATTGTGCCTTCATGCATGTTTTTTGACAGGTCCTGACTCCTCCGACTGAGACGAGCACTGGAGTTGCTTTTCTTCTTCAAGGAGGCACACCACTGGTTTAGCCTATGCAGCTAAGTGGAGGGTCTTCTGTCGATGGTGTGCAGATCACTCTGTTGCTTCTGTCACTCCTTCGATCACACAGATTGTGGAGTTTCTGGGATATGTTTGATTCTGGGGGCCTCCAGCAATGGGTACAGGTCCATGCTTCGGAGACCTTTTTTTTTGTATGTGGGACAGCGTCGAACCGGCACTCATCCTTGCTTGTTCTGCACTTTTCCTTGAAAGGGCCTAGGACTTTGCAGCTTACTCCAAGTTGGGACTCTTTCTTGGGTGCTGCTCTGCTTGGGGGAAGGGGCAGGGGGGGTGGGGGAGGGGGAGGGCAGGGGGGGGGGGGGCATTTGCACCTTTATCCCAGGTGGATATGCATTTTCTCACATGCAAGACAGTTTTTCTGATGGCTTTTGCCTCAGCCAGACGGGTTAGTGAACTTCACTCCCTCTCGGTTGACCCGGCCTTTTTTTCTGGAGCTCTCCACGAGTGTTATGATTACTAGTGATTGCTCCTTTCTGGCCAAGAATCTGATACCGGAAACTACTCCGCCTCCTATCTGTATCGGGACTCTTCCTTCTGTTGAGGGTACACACCCTTTGCTCTGTTCATTTGGAAGGGTAGGATCGATTTTCTGTCTCTTATTCCTGGTCGACAGAACATCTCTCCTGAATCCTTTTCTTGCAGGGTTTGTTTTGCTATTCGTGCAGCTTCCGCTCGTCTAGCGACTGGCGATTGTATTACCAATCGTTTTTCTGCCACGATGTGTGTGCATTGTCTACCTCTTGGGGCTTATACTAACTCCGTCATGTTGTCGGATGTTATGCTGGCAGCCTACTGGAGAAATACTACTTTCTCCGCTTATCTATCTACATCTACGACAGTTGCAGGAGCAGGCAGAGGGCCTTTGTTCTACGGGCCCTCTTTCTTTTGCTCCGGCTGTTGTCTATCCCAGCCATTCAGCTTCTTACAAGGTCAGTTCCAGCTCTGTGCTGTTTACTGCGCTTTCTATCTGTGCGTCGCACAGAACCATACACCTCATTTTACTAATGTTTGTGATGCTATGGTTTGATAGGCCTAGGGACCGCTTCCTCTGTCCACGGTTCCAGTGCAATTGAGTTATGTGTGGGTTGGTTATGTGATTCCCTCCATCCTATTGTCTATTCAGCCTGTAGTAATCAATTGTAAGGTAAGGTAGATTGATAAGAAATATACATTTTATAGTAAATTAATTTCTTATTATACCTACCACAATTGTTTACACAGAGGCCCTCCCATCTTCTTATTCAGGTAAGAATCCTTCCTCCCCGCTGATCACATAACTCCTATGTTAGCGGACTCAAAAGAATGGTCTGATGACTGCTTTGCGCACTGGTTAACGGAAGTCGTGGAATTGTACTAAGAGAAAAGCATCCCCTTGTGGGTGTGCGTCCATGGTGCTCGACCCAGTTTTGGCTTATTTTTTGGTGGTATTTTTACACCACTTTTCTTTCCCAAATTTCTTGGGAAAGATTAAAATACAGAGTATTTTATCCTAGTTAGGGTCTTCCACTGTAGTGCAAGCCTGTAGTAAACAACTGCGGTAGGTATAATAAGAAAGGAAATTTACTATAAAATTTATATTTTGGGAAAATGAATGTGTAAATTTATATGTTACAGTTACATTTAGATAGCTCTGCTTAGGGTCATGTTTCAGGGTATACAAGACAAGAATCCAAGACTTTCTGCTTATAACCTTAACCGTCATGATATGACAATGGGTCAAACTCATGACACAAGGTTAGGTTATGGGTAACAATGGTGTGAAGTGTGAACAAGATCTGTCACACAGATTCAATTATTCAGACCAGACAAAGGCTGCATAACAATATGAAGTCTTGAAGTCTGTGACCTTGACTTTGATGGTATGACCATGGATCAAAGTTGTGACACACCTTTGAGCCTTGAGTAATAATTGTACCACCTAGGAATAAGATCTGTCAATCACACAAAGTTATATGGCCCAGATAAGGGCTGTATAAAAATTTCCAAGTTTTGCTGTCTGTGACCATGAACTTGACACAATGACCTTGGATCAATGTCGCAACACACTTTTGAGTCACAAGCAATAATTGTACCAAGTATGAACAAGATCTGCCAATTAGATCAAATTATATGGATCGGACAAACAAAATGTTGATGACAAATGGACAGAATGGACAGACGGACAGATGAAGAGATGATGGACAACTTAGCATTAGCATTTTTAAATAATATAAGGACTTTCTGTCAAATGGATCGAATATTCTGTGGTTAAGAAATTATGGCCTGGACAAACAACTGTCAAAGCTTTTCTAAGTTTCACCTTATCATAGGACCTGTGACCTTGACCTTAAGGGTCACATATATAATCACTTGTGAGACACTGTTTTATGATATTACATATTGGTATAAAGTTTCATTAAAATATATTCAGTGGTTAAGAAATTCTGGCTCGGACAAACAAATGTCTAAGTTTTTCTAAGTGTCACCTTATCATGGGGCCTGTAACCTTGATGGGCACATACCATATTATAATTCATGTCTTTTGATATTACATATTGGTATAAAGTTTCATAAAAAAATATTCAGCAGTTAAGAAATTATGACCTGGACAAACAAATGTCAAAGTTTTTCTAAGTGTAACCTTATCATAGGGACTGTGACATTGACCTTGAGGGGCATATACCATATTATAATTTGCGACACATTGTCTTTTGATATTATCCTATTTGTATAAAGTTTCACAGAAAAATATTCAGTGGTTAAGAAATTATGACCATGCAGGGCAAACAAATGTCAAAATGTTTCTTAGTGTCACCTTATCATAGGGCCTGTGACCTTGAACTTGAGGGACACATACTGTTTTATGACTCGCAACACACCCTCTTTTGGTATTACATATTTGTATAAAGCTTCATTAAAAAATATTCAGTGGTAAAGAAATTATGGCCCAGGCAAACAAATGTCAAAGTTTTTCTAAGTGTCACCTTATCATAGGGCCTGTGACCTTGACCTTGAGGGGCACATACCATGTTATAATTTCCGACACACTGTCTTTTTATATTACATGTTGGTATAAAGTTTCATTGAAAAATATTCTGCGGTTAAGAAATTCTGGCCCGTACGAAAAAAATGTTGACGCCAGATGGATATACAGACGATTGATACATTGTGGGGTTAATTCATTTGTTGAACCTTCTGTACAGTGCCTCTCTGTGGGTTTATTCACTTGTACAAACCTACATTGTGGGGTTTTTTTTGTCTAATTATTTAGAAATTTTACAAATAACACTGTGGGGTTAAAATCAATAAACAGCTGCGCCATGATTGTATGATATGTCCGTTATTGATTGCAAGAGGGAAGCACACAATATGAGCATACATGTGTACTTGTCAGGTTTTTTTTATACTCTTGTACAATAATCATAACCAACAACATTCTGTGTTCATTAATTTGGAAATGAATTATTTGAATTTCATGTATATATCTTATACACTTTAACATGCAGGGTCACATTGTGTTGGGGACAGTTTTACGGGTGGAGGAAGCCGGAGTACTCAGAGAGAACCACCGAGCAACAACGAGAAGCTGCCAGCTCCATGATGTCGTAACTCTGAACTCTGTACTGTGGCAGAGGCATGGTTAGATTGGTTGAAGACATGTGCACCATCGACGTGCAGTACACCTTAGTACATCGCGTTATCGTGCCCCCATTTGGGCAACCGGGGTTAAGTGCCTTGCCCAAGGGCACAACACGGTCTTGAACATGAATCAGTTGCAGAAATGGTCACCCATCCAACAACTAACCACGCTCGATGCTGCTGAACTTCAGTGATCTGACGAGAACCGGTTACCATGACGCCACCATGCCCCCATAACTCTGGAATGACAAATCAGACAGTGACACAAAACGAAAGGGAGATTCCTTCTATTAACATATACTTGCAACTAATAAATCGTGAAAATTGCTCTAAGCATTTTCAAGTTCTTGTTCGACACATGGAAAATTGCTTATATTTTGACGAATAAAGTCCCATAACTCTGGAATGACATATCGGACAGTGACACAAATAGAAAGGGAGCTTCCTTCCATCAACATATACTTGCCACCAAAAAATCATAAAAATTGCTCAAAGTCCGACATGTGGAAAATTGCCCATATTTTGACGAATAAAGTACCAATAACTCTGGAATGACAAATCGGACAGTGATACAAATCGAAAAGGAGATTCCTTGTATCAACATATACTTGCCACCAAAAAATCATGAAAATTGCTCAAAGCATTTTCAAGTTATTGTCCAACATGTGGAAAATTGCCTATATTTTGATGAATCAAGTCCCATAACTCTGGAATGACAGATCGGACAGCGACACAAATCAAAAGGGAGCTTCCTTCCATCAACATATACTTTCCTCCAAAAAATCACAAAAATTGCTCGAAGTGTTTTCGAGTTATTGTATGACATGTGGACAGATGGATGAATGAATGGACAGACAATCAGACAGATGGATGGACAGCGGTATACCATAATAGGACCTTTTTTTAAAAATGAGAATATAAAAATAGAGATCTAACCCCCTAGAGGTGATTAAACCTTATGGAAATCAAATGTATTCTGGGGTTAACCCTGCAATACAGAAAAAACTCACAACGTATAGCTTGTACTTGCAACTGACCCCACAATGTACCTCTGCTAAGAGCAGACAGATGTACAGACAGATGGATGGATGGACAGATTGATGTTGGACAAATTAACATCAGAAAAACACTGCTTATTATATTCAAACCATTTTGACAATTTTTTATTTATTAAAGATGTCTAAATTTTCTTGGTATTCACAAAATCATGATGTGTTATCATTTATTGGTATTTAGCTCTTGTATAGAGTGCTACAGGTCTTGCATTTTTAAAAAAGGACCTACTAAAGGGCATCAAAAAATGGACTTTTGAGGACTACTTTAGTGTCATCAGTGCCTATTATTAATTTTCATTAAATTTGATGGTAATATAATTTGTCAGGGCCGACAGTACTGTAAACCTCAGAAAAACATTTTTGGAACTGATCTTGGAGTCTTACAGTCATGGTTCCAACAAAATGCAAGACTGGTAGCTTTGCAATAAACAGTAGCAAAACAAGATTTAAATCAGATCTATGTACACAACTGACACATAGTAGTTCAGAAATAATTTAAGTTGGTATTTAGGAAGAAAAAGTTTGAAACTAAATTGGATTTTCAGATATATAGAGGATATCTATGCTGTTTTTGTGAATATCGAGAATTATCTCATGAGTGTGGATCTGAAAGTTTTATTTTTCACGAGCGCTTGCGCGAGTGAAAAATAATACTTTCAAGTCCAAACGAATGAGACAATGCCCAAAATTCACTAAAATAGCATAGATTTTCTTTTTATTATATGCTGCAAGACATTTTACTACGCAATATTCAGCCCAATTCGATTGCGAACAGTTTCAAGACAATAACAAAAAGCTACTAATCATTCCTTCAAGGCGACATTCAAGGCGACGTCAAGAACCGAAGTGGAACGTCATTTAGGAAGCTACTGAAAAAATTCATCATGTGGACCTCAAAATATTATTCTAAATAAAACTTTCAGGTCCATTCATTCTTTCATTCTTGTGCACCTGTTTATAACATAATATTTAGCTATATGTGTGTCTATTTGAACCTTGGCATGCGTAAAGGTTTTCTTTTCTAAAGGTTTTCTTTTGTTGACACAGTTCAATAACAGAAGACTGGTCACATTATCAGCGAGAATAAAAGCTGCCATCTGATAAGATAATGCAACAAATGATGAATGAGAATGCTAGGAAAAGTTATTTATATCATGCAAGTGGTTACATAATGGGCTGAATAATACCTGGAATACCCGATGAACAATTAAGGAGGCACGCTCTGTGTTTTTATGAAGAAACACCAACTTTATGCACTCTCAATCTATGCAATTACGCAAGTTATTACAGCATTTTGTTTCACAAACATGCTAGATTATTGACACTACATATTTTTCAAGCACTTTCCAGGCCCTGAAATTTTGATTTTTAATTCAAGCACCTTCAAGGACCCGCTTTATTATGTTACGAGACATTTTATTGTACAATATTCAATCCAATTCGATGAGAAATGCACATATTTCAAAACAATAACAAAGATCAGCTAATTGTTCCTTCAAAGTCATGTGATGCAGCATAGCGTGACATCATTTAGGAAGCTGCTGAGCAATATTTCTTGATATCCATCGAGTCAATGGATATTGAGAAATATCCTTTAGATAGTTTGCGATAATTCACAGGCTAACATATAATAAAAGTTATTTTTAGCAAAAAAAAAATGAAAGTTTTAGTTATAAAGGAAAGTTTTTTTGCAATGTGTTGTTTTCTGTTCGAGTTAGCTGAAGGGTTAAGCTTTGGTCGAAGATTTTTCTACTCTTGCTTAATGCAGTCTTTTGATTTTGAAAATGGGAGTCGTGCTGAATACTGCTCACTACCATCTGAAGTGAAGCATGCTATTGTTGAGTTCTGGCATCAGGTAAATGTATTCAAGAAAAACACATCAACGAACAGCTGTACACCATTCACTCCACTGCCGCACATGTTCAGTCAGTAGAGATTCCAAATTTATTACCCAATTTTTTTAATAAACTTTTCATAGCAATAATCAAATTTGTTGAGTTTGGTATGATACATGGAATGCAACTTCAAATGAGAAACCATTGGTCAATCAGATGATTCGGCACGGAATGCATGAGTGAAAAGACCGGGAGTAGCACTACTGGCCTTTTAATTTTGTTACATTATGTGTTGTTTATGCACCAATTCATGGAAAGTGAAGTTTGCTTAGTTTGAAGTACAGTGGAGCCCACTTAATTGTATCTTTCTTAATTGAATAATCCTGTTAATTGAATATAATTTTCAAACACCAAACCATTTACCATACTTTCAGTACACATTTGACCTCTTAATTGAATATATGTTACAGAGCAAACTCCTGTTATTTAATTAAAACTAGAGGGCTGCCACATCCACGGGGCAGCTGATCCCCCCGAAAAAAGTGTGCTCATCATAAGATTTTCTAAGTTGAAAAGGGGCATAACTCTGGTAAAATTAATCAGGACAAACCCATTTTCGAACTTGACCCGTATTTTGATATGTTTGCACCACATATCAAGTTTGGTTACAATCAAACTATCTTGAGGGAAGTTACCATCCGGAAACCAAAAATCATAAGATTTTCTAAATTAAAAAGGGGCATAACTCTAGTAATATTAATCAGGATGAACCCGGATTCGAACATGACCTGTATTTTTATATGTTTAAGCCACATATCAAGTTTGGTTACAATCAAACTATTTCAAGGGAAGTTATCATCCGGAAACGAAATGTAAACGGATGGACGGACGGACGGACGGACGGACGGACGGACGGACGGACGGACGGACAAAAAAAAAATGCGTGACGACTATATCCCCCGAAATTTTTTTTCGGGGGGATAAAAATCCTGTAATGTATCAGGAAATTATCCTGAAAATCACAAAATACCCAATGTTCAAAGACCTATTTCACATAAGTGCATCTAATATAGGCATTTATTCTATTATATCTTGTTTGACAGAGTCCCATGAGCTCTGTCAAACAAGATATACTAGAATAAATGCTTAAATTATCTCTAAAGTACAGGAAAGTGACCAACTCCCTGTTAATTGAATAATTCTCATTAGCAAAGTGCATGTGCTATTTAAATAACAGGGTTCCATTGTATTGGAATGCTGCAGCTTATAATTCATGGTGTATTGTATTATTTGGCCTTTCACCCACAAACAGATTTTAACCCTTTACAGGGGTGCGCGGTGGCTCAGTGGTAGACTGCTGGACTTCTATTCTAGAGGTCCCGAGTTCAATCCCCATCCAGGACGACCCGTGTTGTTTCCTTGGGCAAGGCACTTTATCCTGGTTGCCTACATGGGGGCATGGTGACACTGTGTACTAAGGCATAATGCATGTCGATGGTGCACATGTCTTCAACCGCTGTAACCCTGCTTGATCGGAGCTTGGATGGAGTTAGAATGCTGAAGAGTTGAAAGTTGCTTGTCGATGCTCAGTGGTTCTCTCTGGGTACTCTGGCTTCCTCCATCCGTAAAACTGTCATGGTCATGATTTGCCATTGTGCATAAGTATGTGACTTGAAACACCAATAAATAAATAAATAAATAAATAAATAAATAAATAAATAAATAAATAAATAAATAAATAAATATAACCCTTTACAGACAACACACAATACCAAAGCCATTGTGTATAAGTATGTGACTTTAAAATAAATAAATATAACCCTTTTACAGACAACACATAATACCAAAATTTGTTATTTTAATTTTTTCACTAATTCTTAAAACAAATCATATCATGTGACCCCTCACTGGAACCACCTCAACAAGCTCACTCCAATGAGGTGTCACTTGATATGGTTTTGTTGAAATTTTTCAGCATTTTTTTTTACTGCACAATTTGTATGTTTCGTGGCTGATGCAGTGGATTTATTAGGGAAACGATTCTAGGTGGAACATTGTTGTCTGCTCACAAAAAGTAAAAATTGCAGTTGCATTGGTGCCCAAGGGCGACAGTTCATCACAAAATCAAAAGACATTTATGTCTAAAAAAAATTAAAAATCTGTTTTTTAGGGCCTCCTACGATCCTTTTGGCTGCCGCATGGTCTCTTTTTCTAACCAATGCAAACTTAAAAAAATAAAAATTAAATGGTTTATGTCTAATATTCTACCCAAGTTAATAAAATTGATAAATTTGTCCCTTGAGTGCAACAAGGCTATGCAATGCTTTAGCATTTCAAAGCCTTCTTACACTCAAAGAACAAAATACACCACCACTCATGCTGTTGTGTAGATTATGAGGCCTAAAACAAACCAAGAACATATAAAATAATTTAAAAAAATAAAAAATAAAAAAATGCCTGCATGCAATTTTACAGAAAATGGCCTGAGAAACAGAAAATCTACTTTGTGAGGCCTTAATATGAGTTTATTCTGATGAAGTTCATAAGCTTTGTTCTAAAAACGAAAGTCAAAACTTTTAAAAGATTTATGTTTTGCATTTTCATTGCATTTGTAGCAGAGTATATCTGACAATTCACTTAAAAAAGGTTAATGAGAACTAAACAATACCGGAGTTGTTTCATCTAACCAAACCCAATGTCCATGTTGTTTCTGATCATTTAATCCAATCCAGTAGTCAGCGTGGTTCAGTATTCCTGTAATAGAAATTTCTGGCTATAGAATATTGAAATCACTCATTTTCACAAATCAAACATCACATTGTATCACTCACTAAAAACTGAATTCATCCCAACAAATAAACTTTGAGAAAAACCTGTTAAGGCTATTAAAAAAATTTATTGTTCCTCAGGAACGCCACTTGTTTTAAGATCTGTCTTGTCACTGTTTTTTCATACCTCTCCAATGATACTATTTTGTACAAGGAGGATGGAAAATTTAACCATCTATATCCAAGCCTGGAAATAAGCAATCTGTCATTTGCAGAATGAGGTCCTCTGAGGGTGAATTTGTTGATGCTGTCCCAAACAGTGGGCCAATTTATTCTCCGAGTACCTGTTTCTGATCAGGCTTGAGACCTAGATTCAGCTTGAGGGTCACAGAGGGTAAATTTAATGATGCTACCCTGCTGTGGGACCTCATTTTGCAGATGGCAGTCTGCTTATTTTCAGGCTTGTCTATATCTTGTTTAAAAGAGCTCACTGTGCTCTATTTATTTATTTATTGATGTTTAAGGTCACATATTTATGCACAATGGCTAATCATGACCGTGACAGTTTTACGGGTGGAGGAAGCCGGAGTACCCGGAGAGAACCACCGAGCAACGACGAGCAGCTGCCAGCTCCCCAACATCGTAACTCCGCACTGCAGCACAGGCAGGGTTAGATTGATTGAAGACATGCGTACCATCGACGTGCAGTACACCTTAGTACACGGCGTCATCGTGCCCCCACATGGGCAATGGGGGTGAAGTGTCTTGCCCAAGGACACAACACGGTTGCCGCAGGTGGGATTCGAACCGAGGACCTCTCGGCTGGCAGACTGCACCTCACTGTGCTCTATCAAACAAGATATAGTTGGATACATTTGCAACTACAATATAGGAAATTTTGTTGAAAACATTGTTTTTTTCTACAGGATAGTGTCAGGAGTTAAATTAATAATGCCATTTATTTTCAGGATCAACCAAATATAAACTAGATGTGTCACTACAACATGAATGACTCGCAAGCAAAAAAAACCCAGAAAACCGACTCTCAGAGTTTTCACATCATAATCTAAGTTGAAGGGCAATAACTTTGTGAAAATCATCCAACCGGGACCAAATTTGAACAAGATTTGTAGGTACCCATGACACAGCCATATACCAGAAATCAGCCAATTATCTCAATGCATGATGAAAAATGTCTGGAAAACTGTTATTTCAGAACGATGCAATGATGGAGAGACAAGGGTAATGCTTTATGGCAGGGGCATTGAAAAACAAACAGGAAAGCCTCCCACCCTCATCATAAAATTGTGGGAAAATTGTCTGAAAAACAAATTTTTTCAATAAGTCTAACCTGCAGTTTTTTTCTCTCTTCATCCATTTTCACTGGATATTTGTAAACCATTTTCTTCACACCACAAAGAATTGTTATTGTTTAATTCTAAATGATTATAAATTTTATGTTTCTTTGCAATCAAAACATTATATGAGCCTTTACTGGAATATGGTGCACATGTTGCAATTAACACTTTTAAAAAACCTCTGTTTCCCTTATGTAGTACAGACTATTAACTTATTTATTTATTAGTTTATTAATTATTGCTTATGGTAACATATTTCTGCACAATGGCTAATTATGACCATATCATGGAGATAAAGTCAAATTTAGTCAATCGTTTATACCCATGTTGCTCATTTTAGAGGACTTCCACCTCAAACATCGGTGACTGAGTGCTATTTTACCAGTAAAACAGAGCTTGTTTACCACAGTAAACAAGCACTGCTTCACTTCCTGGGTTCCCACTGCAGCCCTGGGAATTTACCGTGGCATTCGGCAGTGCCGTCGTAAATGCCGATGAAAACGCCAATGACGACGGCAATTTTTTTGCCGTAGTATCAGTTTGATAAAAAAACACATCTGTCCACTTCGAAAGGTGCGAGATAATGGATTACGTAGCACACGTCGGTGGCGTGTGGCAGCTGCCTTCACACGCAAGTGAATAAATGATCGCCCCGAATTGACTTCATTTGGAATCAATGAGTGGGTTTTGGGCCGAGTCATGGAGTGTGCATTAAGCCGTGAAAACTAGATACCAACAGCGAATACACATTTCGTTCCGGTTCGCCTGACCGTGTGCAGGCTATTTGTTGTTTCCGGTACAAAAGAGTTATTTTTTCAGACAAATTGCAAGCGTGACCGAGAATTATAAGTTGCGTGACGCGGGTCGTCGAAATTGAAAAATAATTAAATACAAGTCAGTGTTTCATTTGACCGCATTCAAATCATGGTCAAAACAAAAACTGTTGAAGGCTGGGGATTCGGGGATATACTGGGGTATGATACGGACGGAGAAAACGTAATCCAAATTTACTGCAAAGTATGCAGAGACTTCATGTCGTGTACACTGCCCATATGAACACAGAAATTGAGACCCCACTAATTACACTACGAGGTGGGGTCTCAAAACCCCACCACGTGACTTCAATTTGTCTATAATTAACTTGTGTTTTTTGCAAGTGCGGTAATCAGGTTTATTCTTCCACCAAAAATAGTTTCAGTTCATTGTTGTTTAGTGATTGTTAGGTATTGCACTTAAGTATAAATTGAATACGTATGCTCCATACATGTTTTTTGATAATAAAAAACATTAATATGGCCGAAAAACGATTAAAATATGGAGTTTGAATCATGTTTTTAATCTCGCATGAATATGTCAAACTGTGTGATGGGAGGTCCTGCTGACGTCGGTTTATCTTTTGATCTCTCAGTCACCGGCTCTTAATTAGATGAAATTTTTTCACAGTCAGTGAAAAATTACTTTTACTTTTACTTGAAATATTAAAAAGATAGTTCATTATTTGAAACAGTTATTAAAAGCTATTGCGATTCCGAATGTTGTTCATCAAAATCGATTCAGAACTCGAGGAATTACGAAAAAATAAATATTATACCGTACTTAAATCATGGATGGGGCAGATGGGCAATAATCAATGATATAGGCCTATTTGTGCGATATGATCTCCCTGACGAACTGGCAAAATTCCCTGATGGGGGTGGGGAGGTAGGGGTTGTGCTGTAGCCCTCCTGATCTCATCCCCATCTCAAAAACAAGCATCCAAAATTTCAAATCTTACTGAGAGCATCTTTTCGTTTACATTCATTCCAATTTTCAGTATGTCACATTCCGCCATAATGTTTTGCTTGACGTCTGAAGTGGAAAAATGAGGATGGGTTCAAAAATTCATTGGCAGGCAGCCGATGGACTTGATCGAAGGAAAATTTTTAGTTTTAGGAAACCGACAAATTAAGACAACAATATCCGAAAATCTTAGGAAACAACTGAATATTCCACATTCATTTACTGAGTTCGAATTGGTGAAAAGAATATGGCATCATTTTTTTGAGATGATGGTGATTGTGAAAAAAGATCCCGAACCTACCATTATTGATGGGAGAGCAGAGGGGTCCTTACTCAGCAGTGATTATGTTTGGGGATATACCAATGATGACAAAAAAAAATTCAAGTTCCATGCAGAAAGCTTTTATCAACTTTTCTGCATGAGATATACATCCAAAGAACTAACACCATACATGATTAAATTTATTGACATTGTGCCTAAATTTTTTGACATTCTTCCCTTTCCTTTGGCCCGTTTTCAATCGGAAGGAGGTGAGCATGCAAACTACGAACACAATCGGTTCTTCTACAATCACACTACAAGAACTGGAGGCCGTGAAAAATGTGATCCAATTTTGAAAATTTTCCTGAATATGTGGAAACGTATTAGCTTTGAAATACAAACAGCAGATACAGCAAGTAGTTTAGAAGCCAGCGAGGCCTTTACTGAATTTTGCCAGAAACACACAGCAGCATCCACAATTCAAAGATGTTTCAGGAAATACCAATTCAGAAAAATGCGTTTAAGAAATTTAACGTATATTGTTGAAAATAGCTCAACAAATAAATTATTCTTTGGCAAACATTTTGTATTGTGTGGACAGATTCCAAAATTAGGAAAAACAAAATTGTGTCAAGCAGATGTAAAAAGTCTAATTACAGCCAATGGTGGCAAAGTTCGCCTTAAAATTCCATTAAGAGGAAAAGGCATGTCAAACAAAGAGTATATAGTTTTGACCTCAGCAAATTTACCGACATCCAAAAAATACACCATTCCAATTAGACAGGCTGTAAGAAGAAACTGTCCCGTTATCTCATATCAGTACATAATGGATTGTATAAAAGAAAACAAGACATTAGATAAAAGAAACTATAAAGTGCACGTTCAAAACCATCTGGGTATTACGAAAGACATAACACTGGAACAAAAATATTTTGGGAAAAGGAAAAAGATGACGAGTTTAACAAAGAATTTAAGACGGAAAATTACGGCGAAATCCAAAATGTCACCAGAAAAATGCCCCAGATCAGGAAAAAATTGTTCCACTTTTTATTATATGGAAAGGAGAAAGGAAATAGCACAGAAAAGAATGCTGACATTTCGCGAATCAACAAAGTTAATGTCCTCCCTACACGAAGAATGGAAACACTTGACACCAACCAAAAAAATTAAATATCGGAAAATGTGGATTAGAGCAAAATCAAAGAAGACAAAAATGTTAATAGAAAGTATGGAAAAAAAAAAAAATTTGGACCAATATAATAAAATAAGATCCCCTGCTTTCAAGAAGTGTTTGAAATTGACATTAAAATGAAATAAAATTTTCACATTGAACCATTGTTTTTGTTATTCATTCCGTTTGTATCACATTATTTCTTTCACTAACTTAATCCCGATCCTATTTATTTTACATTATGTGCTAATTGTCTTATTGAAGTGCTTATCATGTATATAATTTTCTAGTTATGTTTACCTCTAGGGAACTAAATTCACGCTGCAGAATTTTCCCATGATGTAACTAGAAATTTAACCAATTCTCGTTTGGCAGAGCTGATAAAATTCCTAGTTGCATTATGGGAAATATGGGTACTCAAAAATTTTGGTACTTTCACATCAGACTTGGGAGGTTCAATTCCTAAGTAACGTTGCTGGAAAAAGGCTTCAGATGAAGTTTTGGTATTTTGACATCAGCGTGGAGATGGTTAAAAATTGTTATTAGAAAGATTATGTTGTAAACATGTCTATGTAAAAATATATATTATATACTCATGTGCTTATAAAATGTATTTGAGGTATTGAACAGTGCTTTTAACTATGAAAATGTATATTGATTTTTAAAATCACAGTTTATTTCCAGTGACACGCCGCTGGAGCCATGGGAAGTTTAGCAGTGATTGTTAATCACTTTCTCGGTAACTCATAATGCTTGGGTAAAGGGCCGTGGAGACAATATCCGGGCCACAGTCGAGGGAATATCCAGGTCCTCTGGGTTACTATTGAAGCCCCTCCTAGAATCTTAATCGAAGTTCGACTATGATTCTAGAAGGTGCTTCTAAAACTAAAAGTGAAAGTTTGTGGGCTACCAATACATCGAGATTGCCGGGTCGGTGTTATTGGGCACCAGCCCATTTTCACTAATTTTGACTAATTTCCTCTTTGGGCAGAATTCTCTTATGCACGGGCCAGTGGCGGCGTCAGAAATTTTTTTTTGTGGGGGGGGGGGGGGGGGGGGGGCAACTAGGGGGGCAGACTCTCATGAAGGGGGGCAAATACGTAAAGGATCATATCATTACTTTGTTATGAGGTAGTCCAAACTTGGACCCAAAGTCCGTAATATACTTTTTTCCCAATTCAGGCTAATTGCCTTTGGGCAGGTTTCTCTTGTAGGCATTTGGGGAAAGTCGGCATACCCTCAATAATGCAGGGCCAGGGGTTACTACACCTGTCGCTGCCCCACCCACCCCACTCCCGGCCGACGACGGCCCTGCTTGCATGAGAAGAAAAATGTTCTATCTATACAGCTATTATTTTATGTAATGTTATTTATAAGAAACCAAATGAAGTTAAAACATTAAAAAAAGACAACTCATTTATGTAAATATCTATGGGAAAAAAACAAACTTATTTATGTTAAATATCTATGGGAAAAAAACAAACTTATTTATGTTAATATCTATGTGCAGTGTATTATGTTTCTATAGTTTATTGCTTGTTAAATGAATGAAATAAAATATATCAAAGCCAATGTTCTTGTTGCTCTGTTGTCAATGGAGATAAGTAATTAATTGTTCACGCCCACTCATAAATAGTTCCTCTATAAATAGACTGCACTAATCTAAATTTAGTATCAATAACTGGGGTATTTATTGACCAGTCTCATATGGGTACTGTACACGTAATGTTTTACAGTGAAACCAATCACTCAATGAATGTCAGCGTCCATGGGCGTGCAGAGGGGCAGTTGGATAAATTTATTAAAGGAACTAATATCATTAAGAAAAACAATTTTAGTGATCATGTGTCGAAATCCCAGCAACATAAAATTGCTTCAGCCAGATCTAAATACACGAATAGCAGGGGTGACCCAGGTTCAGAATGTTCTGCCTCAACTGTGCCCAAGCAGATGACAATAACTGCTCATGTACGTAAACTTACACAATTAAGTCATGCAAAGCTTGTGAAAAAATTTCAGTTGGCACACTTTGTCGCAACCAGTGGAAAGGCATTTTCCCTTTACGAATCCTTAACAAAGTTTGAAAGAGATGTTTACCACACTGATCTGGGAAGTGGATACACTGACAGAAAGTCAGGTGCAGAAATGATAAAATATTTGTCACTAAGTAATCGCCTGAAAATGATAACCGAGCCACTGAACAACAATATTGTTCACTATTACAGTGTCCACTCGGATGGGTCAAGTAGTGCCAAAACTATGGATGAGAAAGAACTTTTTCTGATAAAAACATGTGAGGAGGGGAGGCCAAAATTTACTGTAATGAGTTTAGAAGAACCACACGATACAGATGCAAATGGATTGAAAACTGCGATGGAGAATTCAGTTAAGAAAATGGAATTTAATTTTGACAGAAAAATCAAGGAGATCGGTCTTTGCACGGATGGGGCACCTGTGAATGTCGCATGCTATAACCTCGTCAAACAAAGTATTGGTGACCACTACGTATCTGTTCTCTGCCCTGCACACAAATTTGAATTGTGTATCAAAGATGCCTTTTCTGCATCAAGTTTAGGAGCATCCTGCCAAAAAGACCTCAATGATGCCTATTACCTTTTCAAGAAGGCAACACTTAAATGGCGTTTAATGAAACGCCAATCGATTTTTATGGACATGCCAATCAAACGGTTTAAACGAGACACAGGTACTCGTTGGGTTGAACATCAAGTGGCAGCTTTGGGATCGTATCTCCAAAACCTGCCAGTGTACATAGGCTTTCTAAACCAACAGATATCCTCACCGTATAACAGGACAATGAAATCTGCTGTACCACAGCTACAGGGTGTGAAGAAAAATGTCTCCTCTTCAATACGCAGTGTGTATCAGGCAGTGAAAAAGATGTCCTTATGATCATTCAGACCTTGAGCAAAGCTTTACAGGACATTGAACTCTTGTCACCTGCATTTATCACGAAATGTTCAACTACTGTTTCAAACATCCACAAAGTTAGACAGCTCTTAGAAATTAGAGGGGAAGCAGCTTTTAAGGAAAAGGAGATTTTCCCCCAAACCTGCAAACTTTTGGAAAACCTAATGCCGGCGGAAAATGCAGACATAATTCCCGAACGCCAGACACGCAGAACAGAGCATACGACAAACAATGAGAACAAAACAATTTACATGGGCCACCTGATGAATGGAACTTTGGACGAGGCCTTATATAAAGTTAAATCTGAATTCATAACCATTTTGGACAGCCTAGAAAGCTCAATAAACTGTCGGTTTTCAAACATACTAGAAGATTCAGTCTTCCGGTCAGCAGCCATATTCTTGGACACAAAGGCCTATCAATTTATTGAAGTGGACATGTTGTTTCAGTTCGTGAAAGTAATATCTGACAAGTTCCATGATGTTCTATTGGCTAATGCTTGTAATCTTGAAAGTTTCAAGAACGAGTTGGCTATACTTCACACGCATGTTGTCAAATTCTTAAACCAGTGGAGCTCAGAAAAGTGTTGGCCGCTACTGTTCAGAATGAAGGAATCCCTAGGAGTATCCAACATACTTCATATTGCCGAGATCGCCATTGTTCTCCCCCTTTCAAATGCAGAGGCAGAGAGAGTATTCTCTTTCCTATGGAGGGTATTTACCAAGGAGCGCCACTCAATGAGTAACTCAACTCTTGAGGATTTACTCCGTGTCAGAAATGATCATAACTTTGATGAACAGCGTTATGAGCATGCAATTGAATTATTTCTGACAGCATATCCTGATGGCACAGCCAGAAAGAGAGCTAGGCATCATGGAGGTCATACCTATCCTTCAACTAGAAAACCCAAAAAGTGCAAAACTCTTGCTTCAGTCACGTCCATTCTGGCCAATCTCGTTCCTGGTGAAGAATCCAAATCAGACAATGGTGATGATCACACAGATGCCGGGCAAGATGGTGCTTGTGCTAAGCTTATAGAAGATATAGATATGGAGGACATGTCTTCTTCCGATTCATCCAGCGAAACAGACAGTGATTGCTAGGTTCATCACTGACAGACTTGAGTTTAACTTGTTCCTGAATTTTATTAATTTTATATTTCTTTAATTTGCTACCATTAACGTGACGAGTGATCACGAGGTAACCCTTTACCTAAACGCTAGTGGCATACGACACTCTTAAAAAATCGTGTACCCCTAAAATGTTTTCATTTTTTGCTTCCAAAACATAGGTTGTGACCCCTCATTGGAACGAGCGGGACGCTCTCGTCCCAATGAGGGGTGACAACCTATGTTTTGGAAGCAAAAAATGAAAATGTTTTAAAAATTGAATGGCGATTTCCTTGTATAACGCTGGCCGATTTACACTGTTAGCTTAGGTAAAGGATTAAAAGGCCATCGATTTTTTTTTTGTCTGTTTGTAACCTTACTATTCATTTTCAACTCAAGTCAGTGATATGGTTCAGTAGGTCAATTATATGTAATCATTAATCAGTAGATTACTGTCTAGTAATCAAGTAACTAAACATTACTTTAAAGAGATAAAAAACAAATATTAAAATTAAAATGTGTTCTTTATTTAACTGTTACATAGACTTAGCATACATAACAGGGCCATATCCAGAACGTATTTGGTGCCGGTATACCGGTTTGGGCGCCCACATTCAGGCACCCAAATTCAGAAAACATGGCAAATACGGCAGGGCCTGAAATAGCAGTCGGACATCGGACATGTCCGACCAAATTTTGACCAGGCAAAAATAATTTGGGTTCGCGCCTACGAGCCTTACGACGTTCGCGTTTCGGAGTTCCACTATTCAACAGTATGCGTAATTCAACGTCATATGTCATATGCGACTCCATTTCGTTAGTCAACACCCCCCCCCTCTAATATTTACACGCCCCCCTTATTTCGAAATCCTGGCACCGCCACTGATCAGTTGACATAGGACGTTCTGGTTATCACACAACGAAATGGCACACCTCTGATCATTTACTCAGTAACTGATCAGACGTGTGCCATTTCGTCGTTTGAGAACCAGAACGTCCTTTGTCCCATTGGGGACATAGGATGACCCTCTGGATCTCACATGACGATTTGTTTGAATTTATTCATTGACAATTTGTCAGGATTCGAATTTCTTTCAATAACGATTGCGCAACGCAAACTTAAAAGCGAAACGCAAGTTGAATCAGAATGGCTCTGTTAATAAGCTCCCTTGATGTGCAACATTAAAACTGAATGATGATTGGTCATCAAGCACCGACGGTTCAGAAGACACTCTCAAACCACGATGCACCACATTGTCAAGTGAATTATAATACTGTTTGCTTCGTAGTTACGAATGGGCAGACTGGGCGGATGCCCAGGGCCCCCATATTTGACAGGGAATTGTGTCATGTTAACACTAGAAGTGAGGTTAGTAGCTCCATTTTTTTAATTTCTCAAATTTTACCAACAAAAATACTGATTTCTCTATTGAAATGTTCCACAATTTTGGAGCTCGGTGTGCCGTCAGAGACCACCTGAGAGCCTCCAGAAATAAAAATTTTTCCAGACCCCCACCAACGAGGGGGGGGACACCCCCTCTCGAGTCGTGCTCTCCCCCCTCGCCGCTTCGCGGCTCGGACGATGCTTCGCATCGTATTTGGACTCCCCCCCCTACCCCCACGATCGACCTGCCAGATTCTCACCGGTGTCCCCAAATTATTCCTGGATATGGCCCTGCTATTACTAACAGTAACTGACTTCGTTATTTTCAATGAGAAAAAAACCTTCACTTCCTTATTTTACGTTTCCAACCACCTGTGGAAAAAATTGCCGTAGACAATCTTAAAAATGTTAAAATTGCTGTTGAGTTTGATTTGACGACGGCATTTATCTGCCGTAGACAATTTTCCTAATTCCCAGGGCTGCACTGGGGCACACCTGTTAATTGACTCTTTATCTAACATAATGGCCATCCAGTCAACAGTATTCACAAAAATTGTCATTCAACTTTTATTATTATTTTTGTCACTTTGTGAGTCATAGACATAGCTTATGACCCCTCACTGTGACAAGCTCTAGCTCATTCCAATAAGCAGCCACAAATTATGTTTTTGAAGGTGAAGAATGAAGCTTTTTATTAGTTATTTAAGAATTTTTTTAGCAAGTGTAGTCTTCTAGTCATGTTACGTAAAAGGTTAACCAATCATTTAACCCTTTACCTAACATGAAAAGCAGACAACACTTGCAAACAAAATTACTGAATAACTAATTTTTGAATCAATAACATACCTCATGACCCCTCATTGAAATGAGCTCAATGAGCTTGTTCCAATGAGGGGTAATAAGCTATGTTTTTTAGGCAAAAAATGAAAAAACAAGGGCAATGCAAACCGTGGGCCACAGCCCCGAACCTGTAGGCATGTCCAAAGCAGCCTTAAAGGTATTGTGAAACAGAAAAATTTTCTTAGTCGAAAGAGTAAAAAAGGGCTATAACTCTGGGAAAAATTATTGGATGGAACCCATTCCTTCTGCATATACATCCCCCCCACCCCTCCCATGCGGGTCTTTCAGCATACCAATGGAGATTCAAATCCGACCAATGGCTTTGAAATTACAATCCAGAACAGACTGAAAGCAGAAAAATTGAAATTTTTTAAGTCGAAAAAGGCCCATAACTGTAGACAAATAATGGGAGAGATCCCGTTACTTGTGGATAATCTTTTGCAAAGTGGGTCCATCAGCATACCAAGCATAAATCAAATCCAACATGCAGTGAATGCAATACAGAGGTCGATAAAAATATTTTCTAAGTTGAAAGAGTAAAAAAAGGACCACAACTCTGGGAAAACTTATTAAACGGAACTCGTTCCTTGTGCATATCTGTTCGCTAACACAGGTCTATCAGACAGATGGCTTTACTGGATACCCACGAATCCTCCTTTTGTGGGTTGTAAAAGATTTTAACTGGTGCAGTGCTAGGTACTGCCTCAATTTCCTAACTGGTTGAGAAATTGTAACACAAGTATTTTTTAAAGATACCATGCTACCAGCAAGGGGTGCCTCCATTTAGTAAGACTTTGTTCATAAATTATTGTTTTGTTACTATTTATTGGAGTGTGCCAAATGGTACTCTTCAGTGAATTGTAACAGAACAAGAGCTGGACTGACCGGTGCATACCACCACGTGGTGTACTGCCTAGTGTGGGCATACCTATGACCAACAAATATTATAGAAAATAATAATTTACTTATATATGAAAGTTATGAATATTCTCGGACGGACTCACACATGGACAAATGCACGGACACACAGACGGACAGATGCATGTAATCCAGTATACCTCCATTTTCTTCGAAAGTGGGGGTATAATTATCTAATAAAATAAAAAAAAAATTTCGGACAACACCGAAATTCATTCTAGTCTTGGGCTATGTTACAATTTAATTGATACTAATTTTCATTTAATTCCATAATGATTTACTTAAGTTATGAATAGTCTCATATGGACAGATGGTCGGTTGCACAGACGGATGGACGCAAACCAGTATAAACCCCCCCCCCCCCATTTTCTTCGAAAGTTTTCAACAATTTCTAAGTCAAAAGGTATGGTAAATTGTTTGGTGCTTGGAAGTTTTATGCAATGAGGCAGAAGCCTTTGTCATAGGCAAACTGCATGCCATATTTTACTGAAATCCGATAACCCCAATCCAGTATACCCGACCCCCCCCCCCCCCCCCCACACTTTCTTTGAAAGTTTTCAACAATTTCCAACAATTTCTAAGTCAAAAGGTATGGTGAATTGTTTGGTGTTTGGAAGTTTTATGCAATGAGGCAGAAGCCTTTGTCATAGGTAAACTGCATGCCATATTTCAATGAAATCCGATAACCCATACCTGAGATACAGGCTGAACAGACAAATAATGTCTATATCCTACAATTTCTAAGTCAAAAAAGGGGGATAACTCTAAAAAGGAGAATGAGAGAAATATCGTTGAATCCTTTTTTTTAAGCCTATACCATAAGCAGTGTTCATTGCAATAGAACATTCGATACCTGAGATACAGGCTGAACAGACAAAATTTGGCTCGGACGGACACAATTTCTAAGTGAACAAGTAAAAAAAAAAAAAAATAACTAGTGTGGGCATACCTATGACCACAAATATTATAGAAAATAATAATTTACTTAAGTTATGAAAGTTATGAATATTCTCGGATGAACTCACACACAGACGGATGCACGGACCATTACGTGTACACTCCATATAAAACCGCACTTCGCATACCCCACTTTTTGTGTAGAAAAGTAGGGTACCCAAGTGCGGTTAGGAGAGAAGCATTACATAATCAATTAGTGCTCGACAAGAAATTTCTTCCCGAGTCTGAACCTGATTAGCAATATAAGTCTTCAGTCAGTGAATTTCTAAAACCTGCATTTCATAAAATAATGACATAAAAATACCATATCTGTCTTTTCCAGATCATTGTACCCCGGAATAATGCCCAGTATTTTTCGAGATATTGAACTTGTTTCCGTATTAAAATAAAATGTTTTGCTGATATGTCATTTGGATTCCCCCCTTGTATAATATAATTAAAGGTAAGTTTGTTGCCATCGAACATGATCTTGTCCATCTTCATTCTCGAAACAGTTCGTCGAGACATTTTTAAATAAAATTACCAAATAGAAGAAGTATTTTAAAATAAAACGTATTCTGTGCATTGTTATGTTTTTTAGAACAATAATGTGACAGTCTCGGCGATACATCCTGTCTTTACGAAGTGCGGCCCCTGTTTTTCAGACTCGGGATCATTACGAACCCGGCATATGATTTAATATCATTGCAGATAAGCTGCTTCATGTTTACCTCAGTAATTATTTTTGACGAACTAAATTGACAATGGAACAGAATTAATAAATAAATCCATCTACTCCTTCCGGTCATTTTCATAACAACTCGGGTGGATTTTTCAAACTAAGTTCAGTCTTCGGAATCATGAAATTTTAGAAGCATGGGACGGACGAATCATGGCCTACGGTAAACAAATTTATAGTGCAGTATAGGAAGTGGATTAATACTAAGACACCCACAATGGGATTTTCTTGTCAACTTCCAATATCTGAAAAAAAGGCTCCCCCCCCTCCCCCATAA
Source organism: Pictodentalium vernedei (assembly GCA_031216915.1). Lineage (NCBI taxonomy): Eukaryota > Metazoa > Mollusca > Scaphopoda > Dentaliida > Dentaliidae > Pictodentalium > Pictodentalium vernedei. The sequence continues at coordinate 183,475,274 of CM062289.1, forward strand.
CCCTGCGTATTCACGCCTCCCATGAGTCAGCGATCGACAGTATGGTCTCTCAACTTTAAATCTGATCCACCATGCCTGGAAAATTCTCCCTTAAAATTTTATATATTTTTCTTTTTTTACAGCTTGTGGCCCTCATTGATGGGGGAGGGGGAGCATTCCAATGAGGGGCTATAAACTATGTAACTGAGACAAAATATGGAAATTCACTATAGCCCTACATCTAATGCCAATGGTCGAATTTGGCCAGCACTCAGGCTACACAAAAATCTGCATTCAAATTTTATTATGTTTAAGTTTTTGTTTCAAAAACATAGCTTATGACCCTTCGTTGGAACAAGCTAGTGGATACTGAGTCGTTCCATTGAGGGGTCCCAAGCTCTGTTTTGAGACAAACAATTTCAAATTTTTAGTTGTTATTAAAGAATTTATCTTGCAAGTGCCACCTGGTCCTGTAGGGCGGTGGAGACGAATGGATCACCGGGTTTATCTTCCTAGCATTTGGTACATTTTTTCTTGGAAATAGTATGTTTATTTTAGTGACTGGAAACTGGGTAGACTGATAACATTTTGGCCAGACGCTGTCGTCTGTATGTTGGTGTTTTGGTAATAATAAGTCTCCCCAGCCAGCATGGGTTTCTTTTCAATAGATGCGTCAAATGCTTCGGCCCTTTGACAGATTAATAAGTAAATTAGCTTTGGAAAAGGTGTTGAAGATGTGACATACCAGCATACAATTAAGCTCAATTAGTTACTTCTGTTCAGTGGTGTGTTAAATTAAATCTTTTGTTTGTTGTTAATCCCCAAAGCCAACACCAAAATTGACATTTAAAAAGAATCTATATATTTTTGGCTGGCAAAGCACATTTGATGCACTTTTGGGCGTGAAATTTTTATTATAAATATTTCTGTTTTCTATGCGCTCAGAAGGAGAAGGGACATTTTGAATACGGCCACTAACAAAATGAAATTCAAGAAAACCGTTAATTTACTGTTATCTCTTCACGAAGAATGGAAAGGACTCTCACCGTCAAAAAAGGAAAAATACAGAAATATGTTTCCTAATGAAAAGGTGAAAAAGTAAAGCATTATTCAGGGAAATGGTTAAAAGAAATGAAACACTTGCTATGTATAATCATATCACATCCCCCAAATATAAAAATATCCACCGGGAAACATTTTTAAAATCTCCTGAAATTTAGTGCTTGCACGGTCTCGAGTCCAATGATATTAGCTACAAATACGAGACTTCATTAGTTGAAACTTTAGATATTTAGTGCTTATCACAATGTCTTGATCAAGTAGTCCAATAAAATTAGCTATGAACACGCATCTCATCAAGTTTTATTTATTTTTTATTATTTGTGGCTAATATTATTGGTCGACTGTTTCATTGTACAATGAAGGGGAGGGGAGTGGGGAGGGGGTGGAGGGTGGGGGTGGGAGCACACTTTGTCATCGTGTATGTCACGCATACAGAACAAAATTAAATGTGGCTCCGGAAGGGAACACATGTGCACAGCATGTTTTCCCATAGTCAAAGCTTGGACCCAAATTCCGTAATATAATTTTTGGGTTTGATACGTCCAAAGGACGTACCAAACCCAAAAATTATAGTATGGAATTTATGGAATTTGGGTCCAAGTTTGAACTAGTTTACAAATTTCCCAAATTATATTATGGAAGTTGGGTCCAAGTTTGAACTAGTTTTATTAATACTATAGTCTGTACTTTTTATGACTACTTGCGACGTGCAATATCTCACTAAAATAGAGGGGACGGTTCGGGTTCCACCGGTCAACTGGAGCATCAAGCCTGGGGGATGGTTTGGGTAAAATAGTTGGGGATGGTTTGGATAAAATAGTTTAGGGACAGTTCGGCCAGGGGACGGTTTGAGTGGTATCGGTTGTGAGTATTCTCAGACCACCACCACCACCCATCCCTCTCGTACACACCGCCCCTCTCCATTTGTGTGCTAAAATGTGCTGTATGACTGTTTTGTTTAAATGTTTTTTTACATACGACTGTAAATATTTGTATAAATATTCATGTTAAGATATTGTGCAAAGGTAACATGTGCTATGTTTGTGTGCGAGAAGTATTATTGTTTTTATTTGCTAAATGAACTTCAGTGAAAAATAAATATCATTCTTGTAACTCGAAATATTCACTCCTTCATGTCTGAACACCAATTCCACTTCCAATTCCCGTCACTGAAACCAGCAGTGTTATAATTAGTCAGCTTTTCCAAACTTCATCCACATCACTGTTGAGGCACGTTGCAGCTGCACATCCTCCTAAGTACGGAGAGAACGAAGTACTGCAAGTTTCATTTAACTGACCATTTTGGAATTTCTTTTTAGCCCTTTAACCAAAGTCAAGGATAAAATCCATCCTGCACTTTTTACAAAAGTCTCCATTCAAATTTTATTACACTTCCAATTTTTCTCTCAAAAAAAACATAACTTATGACCCCTCATCGGAATTAGCTCGCTAATCGTGATTCGCTTTTTTACTCGTAAATAAGTAAATAAATCACAAGTCATTCCAATGAGGGGCCACAAGCTATGTTTAGAGACAAAATTGGAAATTGGTAGTTGTAATCCTAGAATTTATTTTGTAAGTGTCACCCGTGGGGTACATGTTGGATTAAGGGACAACCGGAATGATCCTGTGGTTCCCCGCATTTGCAGTTCATGAAGTTCTTTAAAAAAAGAAGGGGGCGGGGTAGTAGCATTAATTATCCACATCATAGTATGAAGCCACAACATTATCACCGAGTTAGGGTGTGAACGGTTTGAGTTTGGCTGAATTGAATAGAGCATGCATTTCGGTCCTAATCTTTTCAAAATCACCCCCCCCCCTCCCCACCTCCCCCAAAAAAAGAAAGAATGGGAGCCAAAACTCGTTTTATCACCTATATCAGTCACCGCTGATATGACCGATTCCCCGGGTTGAATAAGATGTCACGACAGTGTTCTCGTGACCATAAACTCAAGTAATGTATTCCTGGGTGGCGTCATTTCGTGCCCATGGGGACACACTTCATCGATTGATCCCGAGTTGAATTTTGATACCGTGTTTTAAAGTAGCTCCGGAAAAAGATAAGAGAAGCACAGACCGGTTTTACCCGAATTGGATCTGATCCGTGTTTTGAAGATAATCTCCCCCGTGTCTGGGGTTAAATAGCGGCTGTCAGATAGAATAAAAAATGCATTTTAATTTAACATTTGGGCAGATTATGATGTTATATCCATGGTGAAAAGCAGATAAATTGCCAGTATGTTCAAAAAGAAAAATGTGGAGTTATCTGTACCCGTCCGTTTCGGTTGAGAATCAGAATGTTTTTTTCAACAACAATGACCTTGATTAAGCGAGTTCAGACTATTTTATGTCATGTAAATCCAATAGATGGAAGAGCCACACTGCTTCACGGGATCGTCAAAATTCGCATTTTTTTTTCAAGATTTATTAGAATACAAAACGTGAATTATTGGACCAATTTTCACATTTAAAGGATTTTTTGATACAGAAAATTCCCCCCAAAAATATTTCAGGCACAGAAAAAGGATTTAGTGAAGAGAACTTATGTAAATTGCGAGGTGTTTTCCCAATCAACACTGATTAGTGAGTAAATACCTGCTGTTATATAATCATACATAACACACTCAGTCGATATTGGGATAATTTTTTTACATGAAGTGTACACGTAATGACACACATATGCACGGATGCACAGACGCACGGCCGCATGTAATCCAGTATACCCCCATTTTCTTCGAAAGTGGGAGCATAATAAATTTTATTTTAAACAAGATATAATGCCATCAGTATCCCCTGCTGAGAAGTAGTTTACTAACTAGAAACCTTAAAAATTGAAAGTTTCTAAGTAAAAAAATGTTGGAAAAGGCCCATAACGCTACACAAAAATGATTGGACAAATCCATTACTTGTGAACATCCTTCCCCCATGATGGCCCATCAGCATACCAAAGATCATTCAAATCAGACATAAGCTGGTCGAGATACTGAGATCTAAAGTTGTTTTGGATGGATGGATGAACCCCATTTACTAGATCCCCCGCAAACCTTGTTTTGGCAGGAGATAATAAACATTTTTTTCTGCTACTACAGAAACAACTAACTGATGGAACTGATAGGTCACTACAGTGGCTTTAATGCTTAAGGGCGGGGGCACGGTGGCACAGTGGCATGGCGATAACCGGTTCTCGTCAGATCACCGGAGTTAAGCAACGTCGAGCTCGGTTAGTCCTCGGATGGGTGACCGTCTGAGCGATGGATTCGGACTCCAGCATTGTGTCCTTGGGCAAGGCACTTAACCTCGATTGTCCACATGGGGGCACAATGACGCCATGTACTAAGGCGTACTGCACGTCCATGGTGTGCAAGTCTTCAACCAATCTAACCCTGCCTGTGCTGCAATGCGGAGTTACGATGTTGGGGAGAGCTGGCAGCTGCTCGTCGTTGCTTGGTGGTTCTCTCCGAGTACTCTGACTTCCTCCACCCGTAAAACTGTCATGGTCATGATTAGCCATTGTGCATAAGTATGTGACCTTAAACACCAATAAATAAATAAATGCTTAAGGGCCTGGAGATGTTTATACATTTTTGCTATACTTTGAAAGTTTATCTCCAGTTGCTTTGCAGTGGTTTCTAGTCAAGTCTTGGCTGCATACAGAGGCAGCCAAGACTTGCCTTGAAAAACTGACAAGGTACTTAGAAAACAAGTTTTGAGTTTACCAATACAATGCATGTTGGGGCACCTGTCCTTTGCATTAACTCTTTACCCAACGTTACGACCAAAACTCGTCAAGCTCGTTCCAATGAGGTGTCATAACCTATGCTTTCGAGACAAAAAATTAAAACAATTAGTTATCCAAGAATTTTTTTTACAAGTGTCATCTGCGTTTCATGTTAGGTAAAGGGTTAAAAAGTTATCAAAGTCAGAATTAGGCCCCTGAGGGTTAATCTTTTAGACCCGAAAATTCACTTTTCCAAACCAGGATCAACTGGCATCCTAATTTTTTTAAAAAAGGCAAAAATAGTTGGTCATTAAATTTGAGTGGCAGCCCCATCAATATTTTTAATGTGTAGCTCGAATACTGCACGTTGAAAATATAATTAATTGGTTTACCCCCAAATAACAAATATGGACCATCTAAAATGATGGGATTGAACTGACATGGAATATACCATCAGGATCCAAAGGGTTAAGCCCTTTTCATTAGAGCGATAATATTGCTTTTTAGAACACAACCAGTTAATCAATGAAAGTTCCAGTTCAATTTATTGGATAGTGTGTGACCTCACTCTCCAATAAATGATAACAAAATAATTCAACAAGAACAAAAAAATAATTTCTTCTGCTTAAATAAGAAGCACTTATAAAGAAACAACTTTATCAAGGCATAAAACTCAGATATGGGCTTGTTGCACCAAATTAGAGGACTTTATGCTGTAACTGATCGCAGTAGGCCATGTGCCTCTGAATGCTTAACACATATTTGAATAACACAAACATGGTTTGCATGATATAAAAAATTAAATGTTTGGCATCACTTCTTTTTTTAAGGTTATACCACATTTTGTCATTTTGGGAAAACGTGTGTATGTACAATTAAGTGGCCATGACCTGACTAAAAACCACTGAATGAATAAAATGGCTCTTATTGTTTTGATTCCTGATTATAGCACAACTGTTTCTACAACTACTTCCAACATATAGCGTATATGTTAATTTCTCCTCACGAATAAAGGAAATTAATTAAATTCTGGTTAACCCTTTACTTAATATAAAAGGGAGACAACACTTGCAAACAAAATTCTTGAATAACTAAATTTTTGCATTTTTTCATGGCAAAAACATAGCATTTGACTTCTCATTAGAATGATGAGTTATGAGCTATGTTTTTGAGACAAAAAATGAAAATACAATGAAAACTGAATGGTTATTTTTTATGGTTGTATTTTTGTGAATAGTGTTGTTTGGTTTTACTTTACATTGGATAAAGGGTTAATCCAAAATTTTTGTTTACTGCACATTTCTCAATTCCAAGTTGGATGTTCAATCAATATGGCAACTTTTCGTTCAGTCTGATGTGTGTTTTCATCCACCATCTGCCTATTAAAATATGCATAAAGTCGATGAGATACATGGGTGAGGTTGATCTATCTTACCCATCCCATGTGAAAAGCCTCATCTGAATATTTAATGATTGTCAGACTATTTCATCATTGTCTGCATTTTGTAAACAAAGATATAGTCCCTCTTCATTTATCTATAAATGCAGTGGAACCCTGTTAACTGAACAGCCAATTTTGCCATTCTATATTATTAACAGGAGTATTTAATTAACAGGGATGGTGTCACTTTCCTGTATTCTAGAGATAAACTTTATTCTATTATATCTTGTTTGACAGAGCTCCATGAGCTCTGTGAAACAAGATATAATAGATTAAATGCCTGTATTGGATGTGCTGAGACCAATAGGTCTATAAACAAAGGAAAACTGGGGAGAGCCAGGGTAATTTCTCAACAGGTTACAAGATTTTTTTTATTCAATTAACAGGATTTTACTCTATAACCTATATTCAATTAACAAGTCAAATTTGTACTGGAGGCATGGTAAGTGGTTTTGTGTTGGGAAATTATATTCAATTAGCAGGGCTATTCAGTTAAGAGATATCCAATTAAATGGGCTCCACTGCCCTGCTATCCATCCTTTCCCACTTGTGGATGATTTGTCTCCTACCACATGCCACATGCTGCCATCAAAATTTGTGATGTTACCAGAATGTCAGCTGTTTCAACTCTCTTTAATATGTTAACCCATCCCTTAGAGCTGAAATGGTTAAGCAAGTAATTGATTAACCAATGATTATCTTGATCGATGAAAAAAAGTAATTGATTGATTAACCGTTACTTTTGACCTTCTATATTATATGGGTTAACAAAGGAACAAACTTGCTCCAAAACAGCCAAACATTGTCACACTGACTCACATTACTTATAAGAGACAGAGTAAAGATACAAGTGACGTGCTGACATACTTGTTCACTTGCATGATCATTATACTATACTCGCCCAAAAAAGAAAGTGTGCATTGCAGAAATTGATCAAACTCCAAAAAAATAATTTCGTAGGTGTAAAGAGTGTTAACCTGTTCATGAATAAGTTATATTGAACACAAAAACAGCTTTCCCCATTAAAATTGCATTAACGTTAAATGACGTGCTGCACGTTTGTGAAAAGGCATGTTTTGCACGTGGAGAGTCTGAAAATTCATGCAGCAGTGTGAATCCTTGGGTATTTAAACACTAAAGTAAGGCCTTCCTATCGTTCACATTCAAACTTGCGCTGCTGTTAAAACGACTCCACATTAGCATGCCAAGATTGACAATGAATCAACGTCTCCTTGCCGTGGGTATGATTAGAGCTGGCAGAACACACAGAGAGGTTGCCCAGCATTTGAACTGCCACCGTAACACTGTAGACAGGCTAGTCCATCGACATGCACAACATGATGACATTCGAGACCGACCCCTCTCCGGGAGACCCCGAGTTACCACCCCTGCACAAGATCGGTATATCCGTGTCGTCCATCTCCGGAACCGGCAACAAATGGCAACGACGACAGCCAGGAACATCCCTAACCTGAGACAGATACATCCTCAAACAGTAATCAACCGACTGAGAGAATACGGCTTACGTCCTCGAAGACCTGCAATTTGTCCGATTTTGATGTTACGTCATCGTCGAGCTCGACTGCAGTGGTGTAGACAACATCTCAGGCATCCCTTACACTGGTGGCGACGTGTTTTATTCACAGATGAATGTCGTTTCCATCTTTCATCATCAGATGGCCGCCAGAGAGTGTACAGACGTCAAAACGAACGCTACGCAGATCCATGTGTCATGGAGCGAAACCGTTATGGGGGAGGGTCTCTCATGGTGTGGGGTGGCATCACTGCCCATAACAGAACTGAGCTGGTCATTACTGATGGCAATCTCAATGCAGCCAGATATCGTGATGAAGTGCTTACACCTGCTGTTGTCCCATTTCTGCAACGTCACGGCCCCGGCGTCATTCTACAGATGGACAACGCCTGACCCCACACAGCTCGTGTTGTTCAACCGTATCTGCAGCAACAACAAGTGGATGTTCTTCCCTGGCCTGCAAATTCGCCCAATATCTCACCCATTGAGCACGTATGGGACGAAATGAAACGTCAGCTACGCCGGCTTCCCCATGCACCGTCAACGCTTGTGGAACTCCAAAGACAGCTTATCAGAATATGGAACAACATCCCACAACACTTCCATGCTAACTTGTTCGCTTCCATGAGGCGTAGATGCACAGCAGTAGTCGATGCAGACGGAGGTCATACCAGATATTGAGTGTGTGACTTTTGTGTTTGACCCTTAGTGTCTTTGACTCTCCATGGCACCAAGAGTATTCGTCGTAGCGTAAGGAAATGTCTCGTGTTGATCACAAATTGATTCATCTGTGATTGAATAAAATTTCCATGAATGAAAATGATATATATCTTTTTTTAGAGTTATTTTTTAGCATGCACACTTTCTTTTTTGGGAGAGTATATATAGTAGCTGGAAATGGTCATTCTTAACCTTTTACCCAATGCGGATCGTAGACGATACTTGCAAAATAAATTCTTGAAATACTAAAAAATTTCAATTTTTGTCTCAAAAACATAGTTTATGACCCCACATTGGAACGAGCTGAATGAGGTCATTCCAATGAGGTGTCATGAGCTATGTTTTTGAGACAAAAATTTAAAACATAATAAAATTTGAATGAAGATTTTTGTATATAGCATTGGCCGGTTTTGTCCATTATGACGGGTAAAGGGTTAATGCTGTAAATCATCAACAGTACATGATGGTACAGCAATTATTCAGCTACCTATTAGGGCAAGTGATTAATCGGTTAATCATGAGATTAATCAATCAAAAAAACCCTTTAACCATTTCAGCTCTACCATGACCTAAGGCTGATATATCTTTGATATAGACAGAACTTTTGTATGCTTTTTGCGAATATGCAAGTCAATTTCCTCTATGATCAATCAGTAGAACCGTAAATTTTCATTGCACAAGCAGTATTTGATTTCGATGACATCATGTGATATGTGGTGGGATAAAAATCATCCTCAAGTGGTGCAGGGACAGGATGGGTACATCTCACCCTTCGGGAATATTTGACTGAGATATGCAGCAAGCCTCATGTTCAGATCATATACCTTCGCCTTCTGGTATGATTTAACATTCCATTCCAGTCGAGAATAATAATAATCTCACTTCTATTTATTTACTGGAGTTTAACAACACTTTCAACAGCCAGGGTCACCTCGTGTCGGGCAGTTTTATGGGTGGAAGAAGCCAGGGGTACCCAGAGGGAACCAGTGGGCAATGGCAAGAAACTGCCAGACTGTCCAACGTACTAACTCCACACATGCAAGGTTAGTATTGGTTAAAGACAGGTGCACCATCGACATGCATTACACCTTAATACATAGCTCCGTGCCCCACAATCACACTTCTTCAGTACAGCCGCAGTGGACTGGTGATAATCCATAAGTGGGCAGTGATGGCCAAGCATGCATTTACCAGGTAATAAAAATCATCATCATCAAAATTTTAATTAATGAACTCGGTGCTTCATTAATTTTGTTTCTACAGCTGTACCAAGTTATTTTCAGAACAGTGTGCAGTAAGCTTGTTCTCAGGCAATGCACAGCCTAGTGGGCTACTATTCTAATTTGCTGAATGAATAACATTATGCATGGTGCTTCACTACAAATACTGATTGTGCCATTATTACTTGGTATATTATATGGCTTAAAAAATGTTGATGCTGTTATAGTCTGTTTCAGAAGATTGATCCTGGGTCACTTGTTGATTGGGAGTTAGGCAATAAAGTCTAGGCTTCCTCAAAGTGTACAGACTGAAATTCTGCTTGTGTCTCGACTTGTGGATGACTCTCCAGTAACACCAGGCTTGGCATTCTTTAGGAGTGCAGGAGTGTTGCTCTCTGACTGCACGCCTAGAAAAAATTGAAGAAGGCAATTTTTTGCACCCCTTGATTTTCTGGAATGTCAGATCTGTTTGAGACTGCCTATAAAATCTATTATCATTTGTCAATGTTGCTTGATATGCAATAATTCATGACCCATTCTGTGTCGCATTTCAATACATTTTGAGTGTAGAAAACAGTCACATAAGAATTCAATGCAACATTTTGAATAATGAGAATATGGGTGTGTCAATTTTTCCACTATGTAGCTCAATGTAGTACAATTTTCAGTCACAACAGTAATACCTTGAAGTGAATATATATACAGTACATAGAGAGTGTATTGTCAATAAATCACTTTGGAGTGATGATTTCTCTCAAGCAATAAATGCTAATTTGATGCAACGCGTAATTAGCATAAGCAAAGTTTCAGCCAATGGACCTCCAGGCTAAACCCAGAGGTCCATTGGTTGAAACTTGGCTTGTGCTTCTTGTGTTTCAGTACGAAATTAGAGAGTAGTACCTAGGGTGATACCTCCACCTCATGGGTGACTGGGTGACAATCCACCCTCCACATACTGTAACCAAAATAGTGTACATGTATATGTATTGAAAATTCCAGGTGCAATTGCACTCCCAAGCAGTCTGAGGAGGGCAATTGTTTTGCACTCCTTGATTTTCTAGACTGCCAGGCCTGTAACACACCTTTCATCAGAGAGCTATTTTGTAATGGAGTTACCAAAAACATACAGCATGCTGTTTATGGGAAAAGAATGAGGACTTAAATGATTAAAGATTAATGTTTTGCATATGAAAATTAACCATGTTTCTTTCAAGTTATCAAAAAAGAAGTGAAGTTTATACTAACTGTTAAGGAAGGACTGTTGGTCATCATTCACAATTATTGCTAGGTCACCACCAGAATTCTTACATGCAACACGTGCATGTTGCCAGCTGGCATCATGGTCATTTATCTGATAACAAGAGCTTCCATGCAAATGCCACCCAACATCACAGGCAACTGAAGCTGAAATAAACAGTGTTAAATTAAATTCTCATCTTCATGTTCACTGTTGTGGTATTATTTTAATTAATACAAAAAGCAGGTTCCCCAAATCTACCCTGGCAAACAATGATCCCACCTAACAATCAATGGGTTTCTCAAAAGAAATTGGCATTTCTTTCTCATCAAACTCTTTTAAATTTTTTACCGTCTTCCATAATCAAGATGTGGCTGCTGTATAGCAGCTATGGCTTGATTTAACCCTTTACCCAACGTAACAACCAAAACCGGCCAGCGCTATTCGCAAAAATCAGCATTCAAGTTTCCTTATTTTTTAATTTTTAGCTCAACTTTGACGTAAGTCAATCTGAGGTTATGCTATGGCCCATCGTCCGTCTGTCCATCAATTCAATATGGCTCGGGCTAGAGGCCGTATTTATGAACCGACCATTACCAAACTTCTTGAGTACCTTTGTTATCACCGTGGGATGAGAACAAGTGTTTTTGGGTGCGGTCCGAAATTGAAGATGGCCACCAGCAGCCATTTTGTACCTTAGTTAGTGCAATCAGTTTTTTGTACAGAACTTCTGTATGAAAGTTCTGATTCGAATAAATTTGTGTCTGAATGTTTAGTAACATGGAATACGTCACATATAATACAGGTTTTTTTCTTATGCAGAAATTCTGCAAATTTGACAAACTTTGATTTTTTCAGTGCTACTAACACACAGTAAGTGCACATGTCAATACGGCACGGGCTAGGGGCTGTATTTATGAACCGATCTTCACAAAACTTCTTGGGTAACTTTGTTGTCACTTTGGGACGAGAACGAGTGTTTCTGGGTGCGGGCCAAAAGTACCGAAATTAGGTCCAATCAGTTTTTTGTACACAACTTCTATACGGCTCAGGCTAGAGGCCGTATTTATGAACCGATCTTTACGAAAGTTCTTGGGTACCTTTTTGGACAAAAACAAGTGTTTTTGGGTGCGATCCGAAATTCAAGATGGCTGCAGGTGGCCATTTTGTACCGAAATTAGGTACAATCAGTTTTTTGTACAGAACTTATATATGAAGGTTCTGATTTGAATACATTTTTGAAATGTTTAGTAACATGGAATAAACCACATATAATACAAGTTTTTTTCTCGTGCAGAAATTATGCAAATAAGATGAACTTTGATTTATTCATTGCTACTTATACACAGTAAGTGCACATGTCAATACGGCTCGGGCTAGAGGCTGTATTTATGAACCAATCTTCATGAAACTTCTTGGGTACCTTTGTTATCACCTTGGGATGAGAACGAGTGTTTTGGGGTGCCTTTGTTATCACTGTGCTATGAGAACAAATATTTTGGGGTTCAGTCAGACCCATTCTGGGACTCCAAGACTTCTTTTCTAGTTTAGCATCTAACTGTCGCCTACCTTTAAAATACTTTACCTATACATTTGTTACAGGCTACGGTCAGCATTTATGTACAGACCGTTACAATACTTTATGTGTACCATTGTTATCAGGTCATTACCTAGATATGTGTCATTGCTGTGTCACATACTATACATGTACATGTCTTACACAAGTTGAGCTACAGTGTCACTGATACTTTCATTTATCTCAAAAACATAGCTTATGACCCCTCATTGGAACAAGCTCGTTCCAAAGAGGAGTCATAAGCTATGTTTTTGATGCAAAAAATATAGGTATTCAAGAATTGTGTTTGCAGGTGTCGTCTGCTTTGTGTGTTAGGTGAAGGGTTACCAAACATTACAATGACATTGATGATGAAAAATCATTCAGGACAGTTGTAATACACAGTGGTACATTTGGTTTGATAGACCAGTCAGCTCCTTGAGTAAACTTAGAGAGAGTAACCCCTCACTCACCATCAAGCCAATTACAAGTGAATACCCATTATTAACTGGTAGAGTGTTGGAAGCCCATATTTGGGCTTTATTTTAACCCTTTACCTAACAAACGACACTTGCAAACAAAATTCTTGAATAACTCATTTTTTTCATTTTTTGGTCTCAAAAACATAGGTTATGACCCCTCATTGGAACGAGCTCAACAAGCTCGTTCCAAAGAGGGGTCATAATCTAAGTTTTTGAGACAAATAACGAGAATTAATGGGCAATTTTTGTGAATAGTGCTGGTCGGTTTTGGCCGTTACGTTGGGTAAAGGGTTAATGTGCAAGTGCCGCAACTTGGGGACTTCATATTCTCTGGATATTCTTCATATTATATCTGAAGTAAAACTATTTCAACTATAAGAATTTGTGTTGTTACAATTGATGGGAGAGTTCCTATAGGCACCCTCCCATATACTGTAATGTGGCAAAGACATGAGAAGACATTTTGATGACCAAAAATAATGTAGCAGTCCACAGATAATACTGAGATTTTGTTCTCACAAGTCTTTAATAAAAACTGATCCCAACTTATAAATTGTATCAGAAACTTTTAAACAAAACCATCTGACAAGGATATCGAGACTTGTAAAGTATATTCTAAAGAAAACTACGAAGAAGTAATACTCTGGTTTGCAAGGATGAATATGAATTCTGATGACATGCTAAGGTAGATAATTTGACCAAATTGCTGCTCTGTACCATACGCTCAGATTTACAGGTGAGTCATTGAATGCTCGCCAAAGCTTCAGATGGTTCAAACCAGCTTGTTGTTATGGGTAGAAAAATATGCCAAATGCATTTGAAAATGTGAACATTGGCTGAAAAAAATTTCTTTTCATTCAATTTTATGACGTGAAGACACGAAGGGAGGATTTTTTTCTTCAATCATAAAACATATATGATCACCGACATGTATGGTGAGGGGGGGGGGGGGGGAGGGGGGGGGGGGGGGGCTAGAGAATCATCAGACCTATCAGACCAAACATGGTTCAGCCCAGTGGTAGACATTTTTATTTTAATTGGAAAAAAGTCCAAATATGCATGACATAAAATGAAACACAAAAAATATTTGTGGCTACTGGAGAACTAGGATATCAAAAACAGGTGTTATGGCGATTCGCCATTATACCTGTTTTTAATACCCTAGTTCCAGAAACCACAAATTTAATAAATACAATATAACTGACAACAGAGATTAGATGTGTGTTGACCAGTGATTGTGTAGAAAATTTCTGGTATCAGACTTAATAGAACTCTCGCACTGTAATTAACCTATGCCACAATGATTATATGCCCACAGGGTTATTCCTTTTATGCACATGTATCGGGTCCTCGGGAGTATTATGTCTATCTTTATGGTGTTTGCATAATTTTATCTCCCTGACGAATTTGGCTCATTCCCACAGATTGGGGGTGCAGTAGCCCCCCTGAAAATAACCCCAACCCATTCCCCATTGCCACCCCCTGCTTTAGAGAGTGTAGACAAACAAGTACTACAGATGCGTGCTGAAATAACAAAAAAATGTGACCAGTTTACAATCAACGGGTAAAAGGAGGTAGAATTTCAATGATGAGGGAGGAGCCTCAGGAACAACAGTTGTTTTTTCAATACCCAATTAAGTTTCTATACACATACCTAGAAATATCCTCAACAATTACGGTGAAAAGCTTTTGCTCAAATCATTGAGGTTATTTCTCAGTATTCTTTGAAAAACATAACAGTTGTTCAAATTTAATTGAATTTACTACAATATATTTATGTTTAATCAGGATGCAGAGAGTCTACCATTTTTGCATTGGATACCTGATTTGTTTTTTTCAAATACGGTCGTGTTTTTCAATATATACAGTACAGTCACCGTGGGCGGGCACTTTTCCACATGTCCACAGTGGTTGTGGAAAACCGTAGGTAAATTACCTGTCAACTGCCCACAGAAATTTCTGTGGACAGAGATTTTTCTAGACCGTCGGCATGCTACCTACTTGCCCACGGAGTTAATAACTAACACGGCAATTCCCGTGCAGTCCACATGACTTTTTATTACACTACTATAATATTTTTTCTACACGATAGCAATAAGAACAAGAGCGCTCGTATCGCTGAAGCAATACAATGTCCCCTACCGGACTAATGAGCATTAATAATTATACAAATGTTATAACCTAGATGTGATCAGCATGAATTCCGTTGAAGCATTTCCAAAAAAAGTCCAGAAAACTGATATTTTGGCACTTTTCCATATTTCCAAGGGTCATAACTCACACAAGAATAATGCAATCAGCATGAAACTCAAACCTAATCTATAAGTTATCGTTCTATAGTAGTTTACCAAAAATGAAATCATTCCGTTGAAGCATTTCCAAAAAAACTCTGGAAAACTGATATTTTGGTGTTTTTACATATTTCCAAGGGCCGTAACTCACACAAGAATAATGCAATCAGCATGAAACTCAAACTTGATCTGTAAGTCATCGTTCTATAGTAGTTTACCAAAAATGAAATCATTCCGTTGAAGCGTTTCCCCCAAAAATCTGGAAAACTGATATTTTGGTGCTTTTTCCCATATTTCCAAGGGCCGTAACTCACACAAGAATAATGCAATCAGCATGAAACTCAAACTTGATCTGTAAGTCATCGTTCTATAGTAGTTTACCAAAAATGAAATCATTCTGTTGAAGTGTTTCCAAAAAAACTCCGGAAAACTGATATTTTGGTGCTTTTCCATATTTTCAAGGACCGGGACTCACACAAGAATAATGCAATCGGCATGAAACTCAAACTTGATCTGTAAGTCATCGTTCTATAGTAGTTTACCAAAAATGAAATCATTCCGTTGAAGCGTTTCCAAAAAAACTCCGGAAAACTAAAGTGTGATTGACAGACAGATGCACAGACTGACGGATGGACGGAGTGCAAACCTATAGTCCCCTCTGGCGATGCCGTTAGGGGACTAAAAAAAATCTGTTAACATCGGAACGAGGTCAAAATATCAGACTAGTTTCTGTTCTGCCCTGTCACGACAAATTCCCGGGATAATCCAACTGACGAAAATGCAGAAACTAAAAGGCTTGTGGACCATGTGATATTTATCTACTCATCTGTTTGCCATTTGTTAACCCTTTACCTAATGCTAGGAATAGACGACACTTGTGAAAAAAATTCTTGTGTAACTAAAAATTTTCATTTTTTGCTTCCAAAACATAGATTATGACCCCTCATTGGAACGAGCTTGATGCGCACGTTCGAACGAGGGGTCATAACCTATGTTTTGGAAGCAAAAAATGAAAATATAAAATAGACTGAATGACGATTTTCGTGTATAGCACTGGCAGGTTTTGGCTGTTACGTTAGGTAAAGGGTTAAATAAAAAAGGAGGAACATTTCCACCAATTATGAATTTATCGTCACCAAATAAGGCCTCTCCAGTTCCCCCTCACAGCATAATTTTTATATTCCGCTTCTGCAAAGTTCTGGTTCGTTTTCGCGACAGCTACCAGCTGTCTTCCAAATTCGAATCAAGAGTTGAGAGTATAATTACAGAAAAACAACTCCTACCCCAAGCTGGGTACTCGGTCATAATCCACCAGTAAAGCAGGGCTTGTTTACCACAATGAACAAGCAATGCTTCACTTCCCGGGATCCCCATGGGGAGGGGGGTGGGGGGGGGAAGCACCTCTCGAGTATTCGCTGACCAATACCTGATGTTGGTTTTTAACCCAACCCCCGTGGATAATAATAAAAGTTAGCCCCAGTGGTCTGAGTCAGACAAGATAGATCCATTAGTCTTGTGAACACAAGTCGTTTGAAATTTTTAATCCTTTCAAACGCTGCTGTATATAGTATACACATGCCACTAACTTCTGTAAAACTACTTCAGAAGGATTATAGCAGGTCATAAATCATAAACACAAGAGCACCATTAATTGCTGATCAACATAAGTCAATCAAGTTAATTAGTTTAATTATTGATGAATAACAAACAATCTTGCAGAAAAATAATAACAACCAAGAGAATAAAAATGTTTGGTTTATATTTTTTCATTCTTTCACTTCACTTAAACAATTAAAAATATACAAACTGATTTACAGAGGTTCCGGGACGAGAAGGCCCAATAATCAGTTAACCTTTTACTCAATTAAAGAGAAGTGACCCTGCCCCCCCTCCCCCCCCCCCCCCCCAAAAAAAAAAATTAACTCAAATGAGGCCGCCACAGAATGAAATATCTCAATAAAACCATGCAAATATGGATGTCGTGGGAACCGACTGATCAAGCCAGACCCACTGATATCCATATTTCCGTGGTTTCATTGCGATATACATTGTACCCATCCAAAGTTTCCAAAAATATAAAAATAAATTTATGGTAAAAATCCTCCATGCCATTGATTCGCCCCTCTGTGTAATTTTTAACTTTGGTTATTTTGCCTCATTTGAATTTACAAGAACAGATATTTTCACATTCCATCCTTTCCGTCCACATTGTATTCACTTGCGTTTCACAGTTTTCTATGTGTCTTATGATATTTACAAGTCTACAAATCAAGAAGATCACACTCATAATCTAAAACACGGTCCATAGCCTCCACTATAGGAGGCACCTGCACCAGCAGTCAGGTTTTTTTCTTCAGAGGCCGCCTCAAACCTTCATTTATCGCCTCAATCACTTCCTTGAACATCTGGGGATGGCTATACTCAGGGAAAAACTTAATAACATAGTGTTCTAAAACCCATTTCTTCGATAGGTCCATTTCTGTTTTGTGGGTCATGCCACCGCTCCTGCAATTATATTTGAACTGCAAATTGTGATTAGGATTATGAGGCGTATTTGGTCATTCTTGTCGGATAAACACTTTTCAAAGATTTTTGTGTCATTTTCAAATGTAATCAGTCAGACAACTCAAATTTAAGACAGCTAGAATTGATTTCTGTTGTATCGACTTGCTCTTGTATTCCTCATGTACATTATGTTCTTTGCAATGTGACTTTCTTAAATGTTTGTTTTTTTGTCCAGTTGGATCGATAGTGCTACTTATGTTATGTTTTTGTGAAAATAAATCCCAATTGTGATTTTGATGACTTGTTCACAGGTCTCTTTTTTATGCCCAGTTTGCAGGAATAAACTACGAGCTAATTAAAACTGAGTAGAACAGTTTCAACTATGAGTTGTCTGGTGTCAGGATACTGGATGTCCAGAACATTGGTACGCTTCAATCGAACAAATGTACCTGTATGCCACACAAAGTGCATGGAGGTGCAATTTTACTAATTTGCCCGAATAATTTTTTTAATTATTATCAGAACCCAAAAAAGGTTCAAGGCCTGGGGGTGCTGTCATGATTAGCCTCTTTTTGCATAAATATATGACATTAAACACAAATAAATAAATAAATAAATAAATAAATAAATGGGCCTGGGTACTGGGCGCTAATTTCCCCAGGCTGATGTTCCTTTGTCAAAATATTTCCAGGCCGAAAATTCTAGAAGCCGAATGTTCTCCTTCCTGCCCGTGCTTCGAGTTGTCAACCAAAGCGAACAAATTGTTCAACAGTCGATCGAAAATCAGATTCAGTTTAACAGAAAGATCATATCATTACATAATTGCATATCAGCGATATTCCTAGGTGCACTCTTTTATTTTCAACTATTTTTTTTCATTTTGTACACATTTTTTTCAAAGCACTCGTTCGCAATCGACATGGGTTTGTCACTGTATGTCTTGTTTTCAAAGTGTGGGTTGTGCTATTCACTTTTCAGATTGAGAAAATGTGACGTAATTTTGACAAGTTATAAATTTTCTCCTTTTTGTAAATACAAAAATGACCATATATACCTGTGCTTGCAAATTGAAAAGATAAAGAAATAAATATTTTTAAACAGAGTCCTATTCTATCAAGACGTGTTAAAAATTACTTCCATTTACATTTCTGTGGGCAGACGTGTTTCGGATTAATTATGTGGACACTGCCATCCGGCAATATCATCGATCAGTAATCTTTTCCACAGAAGTCAACAGGATTTGCCCACAGAACTACATGCCCACAGAAGTCTGCAGAAATTGGTATCAAACTGATTTCTGTAGAAAACCAGTGGGCGCCCACTCTGAACATGTGGAAAAGTGACCGCCCATGGCGACTGTACTGTACTAAGAAATAAGCTCAAATATTGTAGCAAAAAGGCTTTGCCAAAATCACTAAGTATCTTATGAGTGTCAATATAGGACATGAGAATTATGTATTTCCATGGGTGACATTAATTTCTCATACCCACAGCAGGACTCAACAATACAAGATTTTGTATAACCTACCAACAGGTTGTGCCATCCCACACTCATTAACCTTTTGATCATTTGCCCCAAAAATGTTGGCTAACCTTTTGGTCAACCAATTTTTCTATGCAGTCAATTAACTGGAATTATATTGAACAATGATAATAGCTGCTACATGTACAGTATGTGAAGAGTGGATTGTAACTAAATCCCCCATGAAGTGGAGTTATCACCCAAAGTATCACTTTCAAATTCTGCACATATGGACAAAAAACACAGGCAAGTTAAAATTTGGGCTCCCATAGAGAGCCCAATTATAAATTGATGGTCACGATGTATACAAACTTGAGTCCACTCCCTGTAAGTCCGCCCCCTGTAAGGATTCAGTATACCATATATCAAAAGATTCTGATGAGTGGTTCTGGATAAAAGCAGTTTTAGAGATTATTCCCTGTATTGCACTAAGTTCAAATTCAGGCTCCCAAAGAAAGCTCAAATATTAATCGAGGCACTTGATTTCAACAAGTATGAATCTGACCCCTGTATGGATGCTGTATACCATATGTCAAAAGATTCTGACTAGTGGTTCTGGAAAAGAAGGTTTTAAAAGATTATTCCTAATATTGGACTAAGTTAAAACTCAGGCTTCAGTAGGGAACCAAAATATTAAACTGGGAACTTGAATTTTACAAACTTGCATCTGATTCCACTGAGGATGGTGAATACCATATATCAAAAAACTCTCAAATGGGGATTCATGAGAGAAAATTTTTTAAAGCATATTCCCCATATCGTACCAAGTCAAAATTTGGGCTCCAAAAGAGAGCCCAAATATTAACACAGGGACTTGATTTAGTTAGATCTGGCCTCCCTAAAGATGCATTATACTGAACGTTAAAACATTCTGATTGGTGGATCTGAAGAAGAAGATTTTTTAAGATTATTCCCCATATTGCACAAAATTAAAAATAGGCTTGCTTTGGACAAATTTAATCTGACCACTGTGTGGATTCTGTATACCAAAGATCAAAACATTCTGACAAGTGGTTTTAGAAAAAAAATGAGTTTTAAAGATTATTCCTCATATTGGACTAAGTTAAGATTCAGGCTCCAATGGGGAGCCCAAATAGTAACACAGGGACTTGGTTTGAACAAACTTACATTCCCCCCCCCCCCCTCCCCCCCTCTCCCTAAGAATGCTGCATACCAAATGTCAAACGATTCTGACTGGTGGATCTAAAGAAGATTTTTAAAGATTATTCCTCATATTGCACTAAGTTAACATTCAGGCCACCATAGGGAGCCCAAATATTAACTGAGGGATTTGATTTAAACAAATGTGAATTTGACCCCTGTAACAATGTTGTATACCAAATATTAAAAGATTCTGACCGGTGGTACTGGAGAAGAAGATTCTTTAAAGAACACTTCTCAAATTGAACCAAGTTAAAATTTTGTCTCCTGTATTGAGCCCAAATATTCACCTAGGAGCTTAATTTTAACAAATGGCATCTGATCTCACTATGGATGCTGTATACCAAATAACAAAAGATTCTGATCAGTGTTTCTGGAGAAGATTTTTAAAAATTTTTGCAAATAACTTTCCAATTCCCTCTACAGTACACCATGACACAACCGATGGCAACCTTTTTTTTACTACTCAATTCTGCTGGTCCTAAGGATGCTTCATACCAAACAACAGATTTCTGTTCCATGTGGTTTGGGAAATATGAGCCTTTGAAAATATTTCTATTTTTAGTTTGTAGGGTTCCCATGTGGATGTGGCAAAAAAATGTTTGCATGAATCATGTACTTGTGAATCAATAGTATTACAAACCAGTTACAAACTGGCTCATCGGTTCTGGAAATATAAATTTTGGGCGGGGCCATATATTTTGCCCCTCCCATTACAAAGGCAAATATTGCTCCACAAACTTTGTTTGAACAAACTTGACTTCACACATCAAAAGGAAGCTCAGTAACAAATAGCAAGTCATTGTACCCACTGGTTCATGAGAAGAATATTGTTTTAAATTTGGGAATATTTTCATCAAACAAACCCCTCCCTATGAGGCTAGGCACATTGATTTGAATACAATCAAAAGGTGATGTCAGGACAAACAATCACCTCAAAATTTATCTGAAGTCAGTCCATTGGTTTTGGAAAAGATGTTGACAACACCACCTTTACACCGGGTGCTTCCAGATGCAAAGTGATTACTAAAGCTCACCCTGACCTTTGGTCAGGTGAGCTAAAAATTTTCATTTTTTCCCTCGCAAACATAGCACATAACCCCTCATTGGAAAGAACTCAAAGAGCTTGTTTCAGTAAGAGGTCATGAGCTACTTTTGATTGAGGCAAAATTTGGAAAAATACAATTTGAATTAGCACACTGGCCGGTTATTACCATTATGTTAAAAAGTGTAATCCACAGGCATCCACAAATTCAAGGATGCTCACCATTTTGAAGCCCCATTTTATGTGTGAGCATTTGTGTGGAGGTCAAACACTGATAACAAGTATCAAAGTGGCCCAAATATGAGAAAAGACACCTCACAAAACTAATGTAATAATCTCCTAATTCCAAAGATTCTACATGCCATAGAAAAAACAGACAGCCTGAAAAATAAATATGTTTAACCCTTTACCCAAGGCAGACGATATCAAAATTTATTATTTTAAATACAATTTTTTCAAAAAATTTCAACAAAACCATATCATGTGACCCCTCATTGGAACGAGCTCATTCCAATGAGGGGTCACATGATATGGTTTTGTTGAAATGTTTTGAAAAATAATATTTTTTCAACTACTGAATCTGCATATTACGCGGGCAGATGCGGCCGATTCGTTGGGTAAAGGGTTAATCCAATAAGACCCCCACAAAGTAGATCTTCTGTTTCTCAGGCCATTTCTCATGCAGGTGTTTTTATTTATTTTTTATTTTTGTAATTATTTCTTTGCCATCAAAAGTTCATGTTCTTGATTTGTTTTATGGTTTAGGCCTCATAATCTACAGAATAGCATTGGGTGGTGGTGTATTCTGTCCCTTGAGTGCAAGAAGACTTCGCAATGCTAAAGCATTGCAAAGCCTTGTTGCACTCAAGGAACAAATTTGTCAATTTCATTAACTTGGGTAAAATATCAGACATTTAATTTTTTTTTAAAAGTTTGCATTGACTGTTGAAAGAGAGCAAGCAGCAGCTAAAAGGACCATGCGGGAAGGCCTGAGAAACATATTTTTAACTTTTTTAGACCTAACTTACCTGGAGTTGATGGAATTAAAGATGGTACATTAAAAACTGTTGATTGACATATGAAAGCCCTTGGTACATCACAGCCTCCTGTAGACCATCTTCCTCTTGAATCTCCTGACAAATAACAAGTAAACGTTTCATCAACTACTCTGGTGGATTGTTTTGTTTTAGAATGCTAGAAGCTAATTTGTGCATTTCCAGTATTTCCAGGTAAAATATTGTTGTGATTTTCTGTTAAAAAGAATTCTTTATCCCATTAAAGTACAGCAGAGCCCACTTAATGTACAGTAGAGCCCACATGATATCTCTTAACTTAAAGATAACTTCCAAACACAAAACAATTTACCATACCTTCAGTACAAATTTTACCTGCTAATCGAATATGGGTTATAGAGAAAACTCCCGTTAATTGAAGAAAAAATCTTGCAATACATCAGTATACTCTGATATTCACTAAATTACCCTTATTTATAGACCTATTTGGCCTCACTAGGAAAGTGTGGTGGCTCAATGGTTAGAGCATTGGACTTTATACCAAAAGCATATACAAGAGAGTCTGACAACATCCATATCCCCCGTCGACTTGTATGCTCTGATAGGAATCAAATCCAATGAAAAATGGAGGAGGAGTTAAGCAGACAAGCATTTGTGACTGAAATTTTGCTATTACCAAGGGCCATAACCAAGCAAAATTTCTGCAAGCAAAAATGAACAGTTGCATGGATGCAAGCAATATCCAGAAAAAAATATAGCCAAATATATCATCACAGAAATTCAAAAGAATTCTAAGTACAGAAAGTGCAATAATTGTGGTAAAGAAATGTGGACTAATCTTATTATCAACCTGGTCATTCTAAGTACATAAAGGGCCATAAATCTGGTAAAAAGAAGCAGACCATTCTCATTATCGAACTGGACATGTATTCATACCCAATAATGTCACTCACCAAATATCATTTAATTTCTTTAATTGCAACTGAAGATCTCCACCAAAAACCTGCAATTTTGGTAAATTCAAAGTTGACAAGGGCTATACCTCTGGAAAACTTATTCGAATCGTAACTTCCTTTCCATATGCACATGTACACATCATACTCATACTGCACACAAGTTTTGCATTTGTGATGTTACCAAGGGCTGTAACCACACAAACTTTGTCGCATCAAAAATTCCTGATGACATGCACATCTAAACTTGCTTCAGACCAAGTTTTGTAGAAATCCAATAAAAAATGTAGGCAGTGTTAAACAGACAAGCTTTTGTGATGGAAAGTTTGCTATTTTCAAGAGCTGTAACCATGCAAAATTCATCACATAGAAAATTCCTGATTACATGCACCTCTACACCTGATACTGATACTTCAGACGAAGTTTCGTAAAAATCCTTTGAAAACTGTAGGAGTTAAGTGGACAAAGTTTGTGACGGATGGAAGAA
This sequence comes from Pictodentalium vernedei, assembly GCA_031216915.1. NCBI lineage: Eukaryota > Metazoa > Mollusca > Scaphopoda > Dentaliida > Dentaliidae > Pictodentalium > Pictodentalium vernedei. Next base: position 183,499,199 of record CM062289.1, read on the forward strand.
CACCATTCTAATTTCTCTCTTCCGACTTCTTTGGCTGGGGGATAATAAAATGACTTTGATTGTGAGATGGCCTGGCAATCAGAGATCCTGTATGGTTTCAAAATATAGCCTAACCCATTTTATACTAACTGTGGACTTCATCAAAGGCAAGAAAACTGCTGAGAAGTGGCTCTCCTTTTTATTTCTTTTCAAACTGTGGAGAACATGTCTCTCCTTTTTATGTCTTTTCCGATGTCAAGATCGCACTTACATAATTTGGTGGTTATGCCAGGTTGTGTGTTAACTGGTAGAATGCTGAATTATTTTTCAAAGGTGATTTGTAACACATGTACTTTTTTAAAGGTACCATGCTACAAGCAAAAGGAGCACCAGTTCAGTAATTTTTGTTCATAAACACTTATTTTGTTACAATTTATTGGAGAGTGTCAAGAGGCACTCTCCAATAAATTGTAACAAAATAATTTTTTTCAAACATTTTTTTTGGTGTTTAACTGCTGAGCAAACGTGTTGATGAATACAGTGTAAAACCACTAAAGTGGCTTTCTGCACTTTTCAGTAGAGTCCTGATAGTGGCTTCTAGCACTCAACAGTTAATGATTGGGTTAGATTGGCGGTTAGATCGTCAAATAGATCATGTGTGGTTATTGTGTCCACTTTTGTTTGCTATGTCTTTAATCTACTGTTTAGTTATCTGGCAGTTACATAACTAATATTGTCTTAAATTGTTAACTGGTAGAGTGCTGGAAGCTCATATTTGGGCTTTATTCTGAAGTGCAGGCACCACAGCTTGAAGGCTCATATTCAGTGCACATGCTTTGTATTATCTTTGAAATGATATTATTTAGTCTATAAGGGTTTGCCTTACTACAATTTATGAGAGAGTGCCCATAGGCACTCTCTCATAAATTGCAGCAAGGCAAAGACATGTGTACAAGATTTGATTGCCAAAAATAATTTAGCACTATACCAGTTAAACATTGATTGTTAGTAATCTAAATTAATCAAGAACTATTTGACATGTGTGTGTAAAAAGATCAACAATGACATCGTCACCATCACCAATGCAGATAACTGATCTGCTTAAAAAGAAATCCAAGAACAAAACAACCTTAAGCTTGAATCCTAGGCACTGTTCTTAGAGATATGCCTTCAAATTAACATTGCCCAAGATGGACTGAAGGCAAAAATAGACAAACTACGCACTATGAGAAAGGAGGTCACAAAAACATAAGACACTTTAATTTCACCAAATGCTATTGGGGTCAGTGACATACCAATTGTATGATGCGAAATTGCATATATTTACTGACATGCACCATATGCAAGGAACAGTATGTTGAGGATACTAAAAAACATTTCCACATATGCTTACCAGAATATATGGGTGACATTAAACACAAACGAGATAAGCATATTGCAAATCACTTTAACCAAAACAATCACCAACCCTCAGACTCCAATACTGCATTTTTCAAAGATTATACTCCATTCTGGAAGAACTCTAAAGCACCAAACAATGGCGAAACTGAGAAATACAATGGATATTCATGCTTAACCCTTAAGGGCCTGGAGATTTTTATACATTTTCGCTATAATTTGAAAGTGTACCTCCTGTGGCTGTGCAGTTGTTTCTAGTCAAGTCATGGCTGCCTACAGAGGCAGTGAAGACTTGCCTAGATACAAGTAACAAGGTATTTAGAAAACAAGTTTTGAGTTTCCCTACATTTTGGGGCACCTGTTCCTTTGCAGTAAAAAGATATCAAATTCAGAATTAGGTCCTCAAGGGTTAAAACACTCATTCTGCTTGGTCCGAACAGGAAAGTTTTTGATTATAAAACTTTATACCAAAAAGTCAATGGTTCAATCCTGATCAGAGGTAACTATGTTGTGTCCTTGGGCAAAAAAACTTAATTGAGATTGCCCACATACGGGCATACTGGTGCTCTGTACTAAGGCATACTGCATGTCATTGGTGCGATTGACTTCAACAGATGATAACTCTGCTTGAGCAGAATCAGTAAGTTGGAGAGTCTGACAGTTGTTCAGAACTGCCTGGTAGTTCTCTCCTGGTACTAAATTGGCTTCGTCCACCTATTATACACTGTCAGTAACAATGTGACCCTAGCTGCTTAATTGGTTAAGGGATACATCATTTTTGGTGGTCTGAATATGCTCCTCAAAATTTGTTTTTATTACAAATTATTGAAGAGTGCCCAAAAGCACTCTTCAATAATTTGTGATGAAACAAATTTATATAAACAAAATATTATTTGCTTTTGACTGAATATGAAACATGAGCAAGGAAAATGTTGGTTTTTGCTCTAGTACCCTCATTTTTTTGAAAGCCCTGAGCAGGGACCAGCCTAGAGGGTACTTTGAGGTAGAAGTCACTTCTCCTTCCACTGACTTTAGGGAGAAGTGAGATGAAACAGGGAGAAGTGAGAAGAAAATGTAGAGCGATGATTCTGCATTCGTATGATCTACTAGTATATTATATTTTCATCTCTCACAAAAATAAATCACTACAATTGGGCAATAACACATCTCCATGTGTAAATTTATTTGTACAAAGAATTGTTTACAAGAGAAAAACATGCCTCTCTCTATTAATTTATTTATAAAAAGAAAAGTTTACAATTCAAATTCAAATGGGCATTTACTTTTTAGAAGAGACAGATCAGCCTTGAATTAAACAATTCAAGTGTGTCCATTTCTTGGTCCAGAGTGAGTAAAAAGTAGGTAAATTTTCTGTTTTGGTCTTCAAAACACAAAAATAAAATCCAGATTGGAATTAAAACTTCAGCTTTTACAAAAAAGTGTTGTTTTATGAAAAACTACTCCCCAGAAAAAAAAATTCTGAGTGTGAAAAATACTTATTTTAAAGATAACTTAAATAGAAAATCTGGTCTTAACTTGACGACTTGTCACCTAATTTCAATGCAGCCAAGATGGTTCGTGATTACATTATTAATTGGGCATTGTTTTTAGATGCTGATTTTATTTTTAGTTACTATGAAAATTAATCACAATAACAATTAACGGTAGCAATAATACTCTTTTCAGGTGGAAATTACTTTGTAAATTCTACGTGAATTCCCCTAATTTCAAGGTATGTCAATTGAGAATTTACAAATTACAGGGCGATACGATTTTGCTTTTTAGTGATGTCACAGCAAAGGTATGCAATCCAAGGCAACTTTTTCGCCCCAGTTGCCTCGTCGACTGGTCTCTGACCCTGAGAGTGGCTTCTAGCACTCAACCAGTTAAAGTACGAATTCAATCAACAGGATTCCACTGTATTGTGAAAAAAAAAGTAGATGAAGAATTTTGAATTGATCGTGACTGGAATATGATCTGGTCAGAATTCTCTCCTCTTTTCTGATCACAACACTGTAGAATCTCACTTGTCGAAAAAGAATTGCATCTTGGATATTATTTTATTTGTTGTTCATGAATTAGTCTATATTTTGAAATATTTTATTAATGTCCACCAGTGTGTAGATGGAAGCGAAATAAGGCAACTCATCATCCAATAGTTATTTATTTCATAACAGTTCAAACCTTCAAATAGAGAATAGGAATGAATTCAAGAAAAAGTTAACAGCAATGCTTCTCGCCTCTTATTCTGAAGATGTCTCCTGTTCGAACCCTTATTGTCCAGATTGTCTCACCTAACCTATGTGGCACATGAACCGATTAAGTTGGCAGCTTTCATTGTCCGTCTCAGGAACATGGCTGTGTGCCCTCACTGGGACGAGCTCAACGAGCTCGCTCCGGTGAGGGGCCATGGCATGCGGCTTTGAGACGGGAAGTGGAAGTGTAATAAAATGTGAATGGTGATTTCCGTGTGCGGCGGGTTTTGTTCTTTGTGTTGGATAAAGGATTAACAATAAATCAGGTGTTGACTCTAAAAGCTGTCTGGTATTCTCATCCACGTCACCTCTAATTCAGCCTCCACCAATCACTGCGTAGGTCTATGTATTGTTCCGTTACATTCAGGGTATCTGGAGGATTGTGTCGGCAGAATCAAGAGAGCAACATTTTGCAGGTGCTAACCATCAGCGGCACTATGAGCGCATGTCGGAGTGTGACCACGTCAAGACAGAGTATGGAATCCACAATGTTGCAATTATTTATCCCTTTTTTCCCTACTTATTGTTATCTTTCTTTCTTTTCGTTTCTTTTCTTCTCTCTTTCACAGGGAAAGGTAGGAAGACAGCCAATCTGGCTATGCCTTTCCCTGCCAGTATACAATTATTTTGGAAAATGTGCAATGTGTAATATGTTTTGGTGGAAATGTTTATGTTACAATTACAATATGTAAACTTTGTATCATTTTCGTATACTGGCAAATAAAATATCAATCAATCATAGTCTTACCTTAGATCATCACTATGAATGGCTGTAGAAGAAAAAAGGTGAACTCAACAGATACAGAAAGTAGAAGAACACCCTCAACTACGAGAGAAGGTGGCAGAAAAAAAAACGTTGCGTACACGACAGAACCCAGACGGCTGACAGGGACCAAAAAAACAGAAATTCAGCCCTCAACAGAGTGAAGAAATCCTGTCCAGACAGTTCCTCATTGACACCTAACTCCAATAACAATAAAAATTTATCAACCGAAAAATTTCATTGCCAAACTGCGTTGACACGATGTCGAAAAAACATTCGCGAAAACGGAATATATAAATAATATACAATGAGAATGTGGTTGAAAATATTAACAAGAATATATAAAACCCAGTCCTGTTATTAAACGATCTTCAGATCCATAATCCACTCACAGGAAAACCATTATCGACGAGTTGAATTATCACTGTATCATAATGCAAAGATGGCAACACGTCAACAACATTGCACGGACAAAAGAAGAATGGTTTTAATGACTGCTTGCACACTGGTTAATGGAAGTCGTGGAATTGTACTAAGAGAAGAGCATCCCTTACTGGGTGTTCGGCGATGGCGCTCGACACAGTTTTAGCTTATTTTTTCGTGGTGTTTTTACACCACTTTTTTTTCCCAAATCTCTTGGGAAAGATTAAAATAGAGAGTATTTTATCCGAGTTAGGTTCTTCCACTGTAGTGCAAGCCTGTAGTAAACAATTGCGGTAGGTATAATAAGAAAGGAAATTTACTATAAAATTTATATGTTTGTTGAAATTCGTATCACTGTTTCTCTTCGGCTAGTGTCCATTCATGCATAACCATTCGGTGGCTATTAGTGTTGGTAAAAATATAAGAAGAAATTTGGGCAGATTTGCAAAACAGCTGGGAGAAACTTTTTTAAAAGAAGTTTGAAGCATGTCAAGATGATGTCTGAAGATTTACTGAAATAAAGTTGGCCAATTTAGAATATAATGGCATCCGCAGATGGGACAGCCAGGGGACTGGATTAATGTTGTTGTTGGAAATGATTGGTTTTTTTTCAACATTACCTCATTTTTAATTAACTAATTTTTTTATGAACCAACTTTATTTTGCTTTGGACATTTTTGTTTTCAGACTACATGACAGACAATCGATAATTGTATAAGTAAATTTGGAAACTAATGACTCAACAGGAAAGGAACAAGTATAAACAGTGCTGGGAAAAAGTTCTGGCATGTACGTCACCAGTTGAATACAGAAACATTTATGTCATAGGGGCAATTTCATTAAAAACATGGGTTTAAAGTCTAATGGATGTGTAATAAATAAGGTATCTTTCTGCTGTGCTCCAGACCTTTGCTTTGAAACTGCTCACCCTACACAGATGTTCAGTGGATAAACAAAAATAAAAAATTTTGCAGGTCACAATATAAATTATTATTATTAGTCCAGGCACATTAGACATAAAAATGAGAAAGTAAGGAAAAAAATCGGAGAAAGCTGATTTTTTTATATGTTTCCGGGACACACATTGCGGATAAAGTGTGAAAAGTCCCCGCGAATCCGAGTTGAGCTTTTTTAGTTATAGCGTTTTTTTGATGAAAAAAAAAAAAAAAAAAAAAAATTCGACCCAGCTCCATATTTCTCATTCTTATTCGCCTTAGTAGGGTGAGAATCATAAATATCGTGCTGAATTATATTGAGAATACATATTCCCAACAGAAAATGCCAACTTTGTACCAATCCGCACACTCAATGGTGAAATATTCACGAAAATGTACAAAATTACGAAAAAAAAATTTATTGTTTTCATACACACAACGGTACACAACGTCCATTAAATCAAATCTATGACTACTTTGGGAGTTAAATTATATATCAAAAATTGCAGAAAAGCAGTGGCTTTATAATGATATATAACAATAGTCATTTATTCCATAATGAACTGGTGAAACGTGTGAAATATTAACCATACCCCCTAAACTCAAATTCAAACGGCATCGACTTTTCTCATTCAAATACCGTATTATAGCATCACTGTTTCAATTTCCATGTTCGATTAAATCACATAATGTGGTGTTCGCCTACACTCAAGATGCATTGGCATGTAATGTGTGCATGCCCTTGATGTGTACTCATAAACAAATTTGTATTGTACAGAGATTGTGTCTTCGTCAGATAAGTTGACAAAAGTTTTCGTTAGACTCGGCGGCTTCCATATGATTATGTCATATTTAGGGGGCAATTGGTTCGATCATGGCTGGTAGCGGCTTGGATGAACTTTGGGGGACTGTTTATGCTGGTGGGTCAATCCATCATTTGATCAGTGGTCATGCATATTCAAGAGCAGTTCGTGCCCATTTGCTAACACAAATTGCCATCACAAAACTTGTGTTTGAAGAAAGCCGAACACTAGATAACATAGACTGCGCAGAAGTCAATGAAATATTCTGTGGACTTGCCAGAGGTGACTGTACAACAGCTGACGCTGCCAATCAAGAAAGTGTCAACCATCTACTGTCAAAATTACACGAACTGCTCCAGAATGCGACCGTAGGACGCCTAGGAAAGCTTTGGGTACAATACTACGAGCAAATAGGTCTTCTCCAGTTGTTCTTGAGAGCAGAGCGCACAGGCGACTGGGAACTCCACACATATTGTGTTCGCAATATGATTCCAGTATTTCACGCAGGTGGTCATTTTGCATACGCAAAAAGTTCTCATCTCTATTTGCAGCAGATGAATGAGCTAACAGAAATAATGCAACAGGATGATTTGAAGTTGTTCACTGAGAAAGGTTACTTTACCATAAGGCGCTCAGATAAATTCTGGGACGGGATATATTCTGATCAGACCATAGAGCAGTGTTTAATGAGAATGTTCAAGCTCCCTGGTGGTCTCACACATGGCAGGGGAATAACCGATAGCACTGTTGCGAAATGGGTACATGGACTACCTCTTTGCCTTCCGATATGTAATGCTCTTGAAAATTTTGTTCATGTTCACACTGGTCATGGCGAACAACATCGGGATCTCCGTCAAAGTTCACAATTGACTGATGCCAATGATATCACCAAATTATTGAACTGGCTCAGAGTGCATTCCCCCTTTCAGAATAGAGATCCACTACAATTAGTCTCTATAGCGACCGGGCTTGTGGCCGACGAAACTGTGAACTGTGACCAAGTTCGCAAAATTGGTGAATGTTGCGTATCGAATGTTGTAAGCAAAACGTTCAACAGCATCAAACTACGACGTGTTGACACTGTGAAGTCTTTCTCATCGATGGCAAATAGCATCAAAGTCCATGGAAGTAAGGTAGTGATTGACCCCACAATTCTGTTCAACCGCATCACATGTGTTATTCAGTCACAAGCAGAGATGGAAGAGTATCTCAAATATGAACTCGCCCCGAAACCACCAGCATTGTTTGATTCTGCTGGAATGAGGAAGCCACAGAAAAGCACGCTTGGTAAGATCCTCAAAACATACGGTTCCGAGCAAACTAAAATCCCAGAACATTCTCTGTTTGTTGTAGATGGTGGATTTTTATTGAGGGCAGTTGTATGGCCTAAACAGTCGTCATATAAGGACATATGTACATCATATTCCAATTATCTAGTGAGACATTTTGGGGCGAACGTCGTGGTTGTTTTTGATGGTTATGCTTGTACAATGTCGACAAAGGGCATGGAACAAGCCCGTAGATCTAAAGACAGGTATTCCATTGATATCAATATCTCACCCGAGTTACCAGCCACCACACCCCAATCCGATTTCCTTGCAAATGCCAAGAACAAAACCCAACTGATCGATCTTCTTATGCAGGAGCTATCTGCTATCAATATTCAGTCCAAGCAGGCCAAGGCTGATGCTGATGTACTGATAGCCGAAACTGCACTTGACATCGCTCAAGATGACAACAATGTTGTCTTTGTGGGAACAGACACAGACTTGTTAGTCATTCTTACCTCTCGAGTTCAACCGGGATGTAATATTCACATGATGTATTCCATTATCCCAAACTTACTAGTTTCAGTTAGTGAAATAGCAACCAAAATGGGTGACCATAGAAGCAACCTCCTTGTAGCACATTCTATAAGTGGTTGTGACACTACTTCTGCACTCTTTCGAGTTGGTAAGAAGAAAGTATTCAGTACAATTGTCTCCGATGTTACTAGCGACTCACAACAGTATGTCAACACAATTTTGGTGGATGACAGTACACCAAGTGCAGTAGCCGCTGCCGGGGAACAACTTCTCCTGATCTTATACGGAAGTAAAACTGTTTCCTCTCTCGACCAATATAGATATGTCACTTACAAGCGTTATGTAGCAAAATCTAAACTGAATAAACCCATCGACCTAGCCTCACTCCCACCAAGCAGCGATGCTGCACAACAACATGTCTACAGATGTTATCTCCAGGTCCAACAATGGCTGGGCACTTCGCTTCCTCCGACGGATTGGGGGTGGTCGCTAGACAATGGACTTCTTGTACTGACTGCAGCCACAAACCATGTGCCCCCGATAACCTACTGAATCTGATCAGTAGTGGTTGCAAGAGTGCTTGTACAAAAAGGTGTGGGTGTAAGAAGGCAGGACTCTCTTGCTCAGGTTTGTGTAATTGCAGTTCGGATTCTTGTAACAACCACAGAAACACTGTCCTGTCGGAAATTTCTGAGTTCGATGAATAATATGTATATAGGTCATGTCATTTCTGTATATAGCGTTGATAATAGTCAATGTAACTTAATCCATGTTGATTGATTTGTACATTCTGTAAATATTATTTATTGATTTTTGTACATTCTGTAAATATTATTTATTGATCTAATGCTGCCAGACACAGACGTGTCTGTTCGGTCCCAAGCCCGAAAATAGTTGAGTTCTCATGCTGACGAATTTTATGCCAAAAGGGGAACTCGGCCAGAAGCAGAGGGGGTCTTCCATAATGTCTATTTTGTAAGCAATGATAAAAGTCTTCAAATGGTGGTGGATTTTTTATCGTCTGTCCAACTAACATCCCATTCTGTACTACGACCCTTTGGGCAAATCCGTTAGGAAAATCGTCATTTTTTGCATAAATCCGATACTTTTTTGTGAATTTTCAATAATTTTTCGCAGAAATTGTCACAGAATGCACATTTTCCTCTAGGTAAATGTATATTAGACATTATGTAGCTCGAAATACGCGTAAACAAAAAATACAGTTGGATCAATTCGAGGTTACAAAGTTCGTGCGATTTTTTTTTATTTTTTTCAAACGCGTTTTCGAAAAAAGGCTGTAGAAAAAAAAGCTAAACTGGGATTTTAGGGGACTTTTGTCTAATCGTTCAGTGACATGTACTCGACATTCCCTGACAAAATCAGCTTTCTCCGATTTTTTTCCCTAGTGAAACCCAATGTTCTTGGGCTATATGAATTGACGGTAACATGGTCTGAGGTTCGTGGCTCAGAGCTTATGTTCAACCGAGACATGAATAAGACAGTATTAATAGCCCAAAACCTACACTGTGAAACACAGGAGGCGTATTTACTAAACTTGTGATCGTTAGAAGTTGCCTTCTGCAAGGCACCTTTTAACGATAACTGGTTTGGTAAATAAACCTCTCGTATCCCCACGATTGCACTGGATAAATAATCAATAAACCAGATAAACTCATTCCATCTTAGTTCAAATCGTAAATCTGTTTGAAATTTAAACAACACTTCATTCCGAATACTGTCTGCTGCACGTGTGAAACATATAGAAAAATGAAGCAGCTTGATAGTCACTCCGTTGATGAAGCTATTACGAAATAGGCAACATCATTTCAAATATTTCAGGTGGTGATGTCAGGTGGTAACATTTGCTACTGGAGCCGTGAACATAAAAGAAACTATGCCAGCTCTCATCCAATCAGAGGGCAAGGATTTTACTCTTATTGGAACATTATTTGGACAATATTATTTCTACATTTGAAAACAGTAATGTAAGTCAATAGATTATCAAATTACATATCTTCTTGTAGATTTTTTCTTAACCTATTGGGACTGATATGACTTGTATTATCACAAAATTCATACAGTAGGCTGACTGGTATTGTGGAGCCCACTTAATTGGATATCTCTTAATTGAATAGCATGGTTAACTGAATACCAAGCTCAAAACCATTTACCATACCTTCAGTACAAATTTGACCAGTTAACTGCACATAGGTTATATGGTAAACTTCTGTTAACCCTCTGCACTCTGATGTCAAAATGCCAAAGTCTTTGCCAAAGTCTTCAGCAGCAATTTTTTTCCACAATGCAACTCAGAATTAAATAAATTATATCTTGTCTGACAGAGCTCATTGAGCTCTGTCAAACAAGATATATTTTGTTAAATTTTTCATTCTACATGGACAATATGGAGTCAATGATGGAAATTTTTAAATACTACTAGAGTGCTAGGAGTTAATTGAAAAAAAAATCTTGTAATATTTTGAGAAATTGCGCTGACAATCACAAAATTCCCCTTATTTATAGACCTTTGGCCCCTGTAAATCCAGTACAGGCATTTAATTTATTATATCTTGTTTGTGAGGACTCCATAATAGACCAAGGGCTATAAGTTGGCATGGCTAACAGATGCTCCCCGAATGCCAAGGGTGGCTATATCCCTGTCCCCTACTGCCAAGCATGAGTTTCTAGTCATTTGTCTTTGTTGAAACAGAATTCATAAATATCTAAATATCTTATCGCCATTAAACCACAGCACCGATACAGCAAGCCACCAAATGTGTTCATGGGACACCAATGCCCCCGCTTTATGAAAAAACTATATTTTAGTGGTTAACAAAGTTCAAAAAGGGGCCATAACTCATATAAAAGTTATCACAACACAGTCAAAAACAAAGCCATCTGGCATATTGTCTACAGTAAGCTACATTCCAAGTTTAAATGAAATCGGACACCTTTTACTCAAGTTACCACCCAGAAACCATTATCAACATTTATTACTTTTCAAAGTGTGATTTACTGGGATTTCCGGTGTAACAGTTTATCTTCTTCCCTTGCGTATCTTCCCCCCCCCCCCCCCCCCCCCCACACACACCAAAATTTTGTTTACCTTCTTTTTCACTAACATTTTTTTTCTCTTGTATTCATTATAGATAAGATACTGTGACAACAACATCTTCCCCTCACCTGGGACTTCAAAAGTCAGAAAAAATTTCTTGAAATCACTATTTATGAATAGTTTTTATGATATAAAACTGTTTTGGGACTTGCCCAAGTATTAGTCTTCAATAATAAAAAAAACTTGACTTTCGATGTCCCCTGGGGGAGGGGGGGGGGGGATATTGTGCCCCCCCTACCTGAAATTTGTTTATTTATTGAAGAATAATACCTGGTCGAGTCCTAAAACACTTTTATATCATGGAAACTATGGAAACTATTCAAAAATTATAATTTCACACCAAAATTTTTTTTCTTGTGTGTGTGGGGGGGTGGGGGGGTTGGGGGGGATATTGTGCCCCCCCCCCCCCCCCACACACACACACACACCTGAAATTTGTTTATTTGTTGAAGAATAATACCTGGTCGGGTCCTAAAACACTTTTATACCATGGAAACTATTCATAAATGATAATTTCACACAAGAAATTTTTTCATTGACTTTTGAAGTCCCAGCTGGGGGGAAGATATCGTGGTCATGATATCTTCCCCTCACCACCCAAATTTTTTTTTTCTTGAAGACATAATACCTTATCAAGTCCTGAAACACTTTTATATCGCATCATGTTTCTATATGTTTGTCAATTTTTGTGTTCACATTATTTTATATTGTTGGCATATTCACTTGTTAAATCTTGAATAAACACTTGAAAGTATACAGACTGAATATAATGGATATGAAGCAGACCATACTATTCTGCAACCACCCATTCCCCTTGACAGCTATTATCCTATCTGATGTAATATCTGGTTGTGTCTTACAGTTTGTGTGAACAGCATATCTCCCCAAAACCCCGAAACCTGACCTTTTTGAATAATTTATTGAAAACTTAGAACCTAAAATGTTTTCCAGCTGGTACCAACCATTTATGGTATTTGAAATGCAAAGGAAAAAAAAATTTTATGTAGGGACATTTGCAAAAAAAATTCTTGAATAACTATTATTTTCATTTTTTGGTCTCAAAAACATAGGTTATGACCCCTCATTGGAACGAGCTCGATGAGCTCGTTCCAATGAGGGGTCATGACCTATGTTTTAGAGACAAAAATGAAAAAATAATGAAAATTAATTGGCGATTTTTGAGAATAGCGCTGGCCGGTTTGGCCGTTACGTTAGGTAAAGGGTTAAATAATATAATTATCGTTAATAATGAAAAGTAATAAACAGAGTAATCACTTGACTGGACTGGTCCAGTCCAGTCAAGCGATTACTCTCTATGTCTTCTAAGTCAGAAAAGGGCCATATCACAGCCAACAAATATCAGACTAAGCCCACTATCAATCCCCACCTGTATTATGTGGTTATAAACCTGTGAACAAAATTTTGTTTCATTTCTTTTCCTCAAACTAAAGTTATCATCCAGAAACCATTTGTTTCAGGTGGATGGGTCAGATGGATGTACAGCAACACAGACAGACAAATTTTTTCGGGGAGCATAATAAACGATCAGTTTATCTTTAGGCTACAAAATCCTTGTTAATTGAATATTTCTGTTAATTGAATAAATCTCAATGGCAAAGTGGCTATTCATTTAACAGGGTTCCACTTTACAAGATTTTTTATTCAATTACAAGGAGTTTACTCTATATCTTGTATACAACAAGAGCGCACGTATCGCTGAAGCAATACAATGTCCCCTACAGGACTAATGAGCATTAATAATTATACAAATGTTATAACCCAGATGTGATCAGCATGAATTCCGTTGAAGCATTTCAAAAAAAAAGTCCAGAAAACTGATATTTTGGCGCTTTTCCATATTTCCAAGGGCCATAACTCACACAAGAATAATGCAATCAGCATGAAACTCGAACTGTAAGTCATTGTTCTATAGTAGGTTACCAAGAATGAAATCATTCGGTTGAAGCATTTCCAAAAAAAGTCCAGAAAACTAAAGTATGACTGACAGACTGACTGACAGACTGACGGATGGACAGAGTGCAAATGAAACTTGATCTGTAAGTCATCGTTCTATAGTAGGTTACCAAAAATGAAATCATTCCGTTGAAGCGTTTCCAAAAAAAGTCTGGAAAATTAAAGTATGACCGACAGACTGACTGACAGACTGAGGGTTGAATGGACAGAGTGTAAATGACACTTGATCTGTAAGTCATCGTTCTATAGTAGGTTACCAAAAATGAAATCATTCCGTTGAAGCATTTCCAGAAAAAGTCTGGAAAACTGATATTTTGGCGCTTTTCCATATTTCCAAGGGACATAACACACACAAGAATAAGGCAATCAACATGAAACTCAAACTTGATCTGTAAGTCATCGTTCTATAGTAGGTTACCAAAAATGAAATCATTCCGTTGAAGCGTTTCCAAAAAAAGTGCGGAAAACTGATATTTTGGCACTTTTCCATATTTTCAAGGGACATAACTCACACAAGAATAATGCAATCAGCATGAAACTCAAACTTGATCTGTAAGTCATTGTTCTATAGTAGTTTACCAAAAATGAAATCATTCCGTTGAAGCGTTTCCAAAAACACTCCGGAAAACTTATATTTTGGCGCTTTTCCATATTTCCAAGGGCCATAACTCACACAAGAATAACGCAATCAGCATGAAACTCAAACTTGATCTGTAAGTCATCGTTTTATAGTAGTTTACCAAAAATGAAATCATTCCATTGAAGCGTTTCCAAAAAAACTCCGGAAAACTAAAGTGTGACTGACAGACTAACAGGCGGACAGACTGACAGATGGACGGAGTGAAAACCTATAGTCCCCTCCGGAGATGCCGGTTGGGGACTAATTAGCAGGTCAAATTTGTTCTGAAGGTAAGGTAATTGGTTTTGTCTTTGGAAGTAGTATTCAAGTAACTGGGGTATTCAACTGAAACATATCCCATCAAGTGGCCTCCACAGTATTATTATTATTTTTGGTTCCAAATTGTACTTTGAAGGATATTCTTACAAAATAATAATTAGAGCATGTCTTGTCACTGACTACTCTTGTACTTTGCATAGTGGGGGTCTGTACAGATCCCTCTAATTCACAACAGGAACTATATTACCTCCAAAGGAAACAACAAGGGAATAGCGAAGTCCATGTCATGCTCCAAATTATTAAGTATAAAACTGTATTCTCAGATAAATGTTCTATATATTGCTTATACACTGCCCAGATTGGCGGTATAGTGGAACCCTGTTAATTGAATAGCCAATTTGCCAATGATAATTATTCAATTAACAGGAGTATTCAATTAAAAGGGATGGTGTCACTTTCCTGTATTCTAGAGATAAGCTCAGCATTTATTCTAACTTGTTTGACAGAGCTCCATGAGCAACATATAATAGATTAAACGTCTGTATTATTATTATTATTTATTGGTGTTTAAGGTCACATACTTATGCACAATGGCTAATTGGGACCGTGACAGTTTTACGGGTGGAGGAAGCCAGAGTACCCGGAGAGAACCACCGAGCAACGACGAGCAAACACCTGTATTAGATGTACTGAGGCCAAATAGGTTTATAAACAAAGGAAAACTGGGGAGAGTCAGGCTAATTTCTAGACAGGTTGCAAGATTTTTTATTCATTTAACAGGAGTTTACTCCATAACCTATATTCAATTAACAGGTCAAATTTGTAGTGGAGGTATGGTAGATGGTTTTGTGTTGGGAAATTATCTTCAATTAACAGGGTTATTCAGTTAAGAGATATCAACTTAAGTGGGCTCCACTGTATCTGACTTTACTGAGATTTACTGATAGTAGCAAATAGGAATTCACAACAGGAAAATACAGAATAAGTTGTTCTTGTATCATTCTGCCACAGAACAACAAATGCCACTGCAATAAGCTGAACACTGACATTCTTTCGCCAACACAAATAATATCTACAATAATGTTGTGCTTTGTTCCAAACACACCTTAATCTTTTAAGGCCTATATCAGGCTTTGGCGATCTCAGAACATGTGTCCTTTACATGCCATCATTAGGAGGTCCTGCTGACTATAGACAAAATACCTAGGCAGCGATTTCTAGTCAAGTCTTGGCTGCCTTCACAGGAAGCTGAGATTTTACTAGAAATCACAGCTAAGCAACTGGACATGTACAGGTTGTAGTCTAGTCGGAAAATTGCTCAGGTCTTTCATGGTTAACAAAACTGAAAAGAAAAGCAGTCATTTCTTTCATGAAAATGAACACATAAACTGATATCAGGCCTCAACAAAGCCTTATAAATAGAAAATGTAGGAACATTTGAAAATGCAGACGATTTCGTTATTCAGTGATTGGTTCGGTTTGGTTTTTATGTATCTCCATGATATCAGTATTGGTTCAGTTTTTTGGTATATTGTCCATCTCTTCTGCCCAGCATTTTATAGTCAGACAGACTTATTACACCACAAGTTAAAAGTAAATGTATTTATAAATAGATATGTAAATGTGAAAAAAAGACTTTGTATTTTATAAACCTATTTTTGAAATAGGTTTCAATCCTCTGAGCTGAATGAACAGCCTCCAATATATTGTAGGATAACACTGACATTCATTGCATAAAAGGTAATATATACTACTCAAAGTTTGTTAAGCACCAAGTATATCTAACTTACCTTTTTAGCTCAACTTGACAAAGTCAAGCTGAGCTATTGCCATCACTTCTCGTCCGTCGGCATACGTACGTTAGTTAGTACGTTAGTACGTACTTCCACAATTTCCTTTGGAACACCTCACAGGTTGCATTTATGATCAGATCACTTTGAAACTTGGTATGCTTGTTTGGGGTGACCTCTAGGTGGGCACTATTGATTTTCTTCAATTTCCGTCAAAAAATGTTGCCGCGGCCAACGTTCTTAGAACTTAGTTTAGTCAAACCACAATATTTCCTTTTGGCACACCCTACAGGGCACATTTATGATTGGATTGCTTTGAAACCTGGTTTGATTGTTTAGGATGACCTCTAGTTGGGAGCTATCGATTTTCTTCAATTTCCGTCAAAAAATGTTGCCACAGCCAACGTTCTTAGAACTTAGTTTAGTCAGACCATAATATTTCCCTTTGGCATACCCTACAGGGCACATTTATGATTGGATTGATTTGAAACCTGGTATGCTTGTTTGAGGAGACCTCTAGATGGGAGCTATCGATTTTCTTCAATTTTCGTCAAAAAATGTTGCCGCGGTCAACGTTCTTAGAACATAGTTTAGTCAGAAGACCTCAATATTTCTCTTTGGCACACCCTACAGGGCACATTTATGATCGGATTGCTTTGAAACCTGGCATGCCTGTTTGGGGTGACCTCTAGATGGGAGCTATCGATTTTCGTCAATTTCCGTCAAAAAATGTTGCTGCGGCCAATGTTCTTCGAACTTAGTTTAGTCAAACCACAATATTTCCCTTTGGCACACCCTAAAGGGCACATTTATGATTGGATTGCTTTGGAACCTGGTATGCTTGTTTAGTGTGACCTCTAGATGGGAGCTATCGATTTTCTTCAATTTCCGTCAAAAAATGTTGCTACGGCCAACGTTCTTAGAACTTAGTTTAGTCAGAAGACCTTGATATTTCTCTTTGGCACACCCTACAGGGCACATTTATGATCGGATTGCTTTGAAACTTGGTATGCTTGTTTGGGGTGACCTCTAGATGGGAGTTATTGATTTTCTTCAATTTCCGTAAGAAAATGTTGCCACGGCCAACGTTCTTAGAACTTAGTTTAGTCAGAAGACCTCAATATTTCTCTTTGGCACACCCTACAGGGCACATTTATGATCGGATTGCTTTGAAACCTGGCATGCCTGTTTGGGGTGACCTCTAGATGGGAGCTATCGATTTTTGTCAATTTCCGTCAAAAAATGTTGCTGCGGCCAATGTTCTTCGAACTTAGTTTAGTCAAACCACAATATTTCCCTTTGGCACACCCTACAGGGCCCATTTATGATTGGATTGCTTTGAAACCTGGTATGCTTGTTTAGAGTGACCTCTAGATGGGAGCAATCGATTTTTTTCAATTTCCGTCAAAAAATGTTGTGACAGCCAACGTTCTTAGAACTTAGTTTAGTCAGACCTCAATATTTCCCTTTGGCACACCCTACAGGGTGACTGGATTGCTTTGAAACCTGGTATGCTTGTTTGGGGTGACCTCTAGATGGGAGCTATCGATTTTTTTCCATTTCTGTCAAAAAATGTTGCCACGGCCAACGTTCTTAGAATTTAGTTCAGTCAGAAGATCTCGATATTTCTCTTTGGCACACCCTACAGGGCACATTAATGATCGGATTGCTTTGAAACCTGGCATGCTTGTTTGGGGTGACCTCTAGATGGGGGCTATCGATTTTCTTCCATTTCCGTCAAAAAATGTTGCCAAGACCTACGTTCTTAAAACCTAGTTTAGTCAGACCTCAATATTTCCCTTAGGCACACCCTACAGGGCACACTTGTGATTGGATTGCTTTGAAACCTGGCATGATTGTTTGGGGTGACCTCTAGATGGGAGCTATCGATTTTCTTCAATTTCCGTAAGAAAATGTTGCTAAGGCCAACGTTCTTAGAACTTAGTTTAGTCAGACCTCAATATTTCTCTTTGGCACACCCTACAGGGCACATTTATGATTGGATTGCTTTGAAACCTGGTATGCTTGTTTAACTTGGTGTGCTTATTAAACAAGACCTTTCGATAAGAACTATTGATTAGCATTCATTTCTGTGAAAAAAGTTGCCATTTACAGTATCCCCTGAACATACTGCATTTGTGTATCAACATTCTTCCTTTAGCCAGTCTTACAGTTTACATTTAAAAATTGATGGATTACCCTGTTCTTCAATTTTGCCATTTCATTTATAACTTACCAAGTTCAAGTTTGTCAAGTTGAGCTACAGTGTCATTGACACTTTCATTTATGTTTTAGTTGAAATATTGTAATGAAAAGTGTATATATTTTTTATTTAATTATATCTTTAATGATTTAAGTACAGAAATTAAGATTTTGTTTGTGTTTGACATTATTTTTTAGCTTTTGAATACGATAACCATGGAAAATGGATATTATTGGTAAAAGAGGAAATTTTTCAATTTGCCAAAAAGTTGACAGAGCGAACTGGTATGGGTTCAATATCGAGTATGAGACCCATTACTGTTAATTACAGCTTGACAACGCCTTCTCATGCGCCCAATCAGGTTCCTGGTGGTCCTTTGTGGGATGTTGTTCCATTCTTGGACCAGCATGGCACCAAGCTCCTGGACACTTCTTGGCTGGACTGGATGGGCTGAAATTGCAAGCTGCAACTCATTCCAGACATGTTTGATTAGATTGAGGTCATCAGGGGATCCTGCTGGCCAGTCCATACATTCAATCCCCTCCCTCCGTTGGTACTCCCTGACAGCATGGGCAACATGAGGACGGGCATTACCGTCAATCAGAATGAATCTATCACCCACTGTACCTGCATACAATCTGACGTGGACATCCAGGATCTCATCAATTTTCCATTGTGCAGTCAATGTACCACGTTCAAGAAGACAGAGCTCTGTACGTCCATACAAGCGGATGCCGACCTAGACCATGATTGAGCCTCAACCATAGCGGTCATGCTCAGCAATGCTGGCTACATGGAATTGCTCTCCTGGTCTTTTCCATACCCTAAAACGCCTATCTGTGTGGTCTAGGCAGCACCTTGCCTCAGCTGTAAAAAGGACAGGTTGCCAATCTTCTCTGGTCCATCCAACGTGGTCCATGGCCCATTCATATCGTGCCTGGCAGTGGTTCTGGGAAAGCAGAATGCGAATACATGGTCTCTCGATTGGAGACCACCTTCGCGCAACCTTGCCCGGATAGTCTGCATTGAAACATTTACCCCGGATGCATTCTGAAGGTCACTGCAAAGCTGGTTTGCTGTGGCAAAACGGTTCCTGTGGGCCTGAATGATGAAAAACTGGTCTTCAGCTGCAGATGTTGCCCTGTCTCTGCCACCACCATGCCGTCTTACTGGTGTGCCATACTGCTGAAATCTTGCCCAGGCTCTGGTGATCACCGTATGGTGCACACAAAGGGCTTCACCAACCTGACGATGGGTAGGCCCTTGCTCCACTATCCCAACAGCCCACCACATTTCTGCTTCAGACAAATGTCTTCTTACATTTGCATTTGCCATATTCAATCATAAAAGCACAAGGCTTTGTGTTGGAATAAAGATTGAATACCCTACACATGTCATATACATGTAGACAGTACATGAAAACATCATGAAAGTCAAGGGGTACATGCTTTCCATGACTGTCATGAAATGTCTGTCAAGAGAGCTAATGTAAACACTGGGGACCATCTCAATACATTCCTCAATCATATCCACCCAAAATATCGCAAATATGTCACCAGCAAACTTCACAATGGTGTGTCATATATTTGGTGCTTAGCAAACTTTGAGTAGTATATAAATCACAGAGGTGTCACTCCGCACATTAGAGCCCAAACATTTCCATAAGGCATCCTGACCAAAACTGGAAAGATATGGTAGACCTTTTCAACTCAATGTGGTCACCATTTCTTTTGCACTTTATCATCTGACTTATTAAGATGAATCAACCAAAGCTTACTGACCGCTCATCAAATGATGCACTACTCAATTCATTCAAGGTGCAACAATGCAGTTTATGAGGCGTAGATTTCCTATACTAAAGAATCACCCCTCATCATATTGACTATTGACAGGTTCAATACAACAATGAGCTAACTGCCACTATGAATTGTGCACATGACAATGCTCAATAAATTCATATTAGACTGATGAAACTAAAATTGAGTGTAGAAATTGGTAGAACAGAAAGAAGTAGTAGAAACAGCAGCAAATACAGTGGTGAAACCAGGTAAAACATCAAAATGTTCAACATATTTCACACATGTTCCTGCTACACCTGTCTTAATACTGTTCAGATAGAATGCCAGTATATGCTATATACTCTCCTGATTACCCATGTATACACTGACTGTCAGTGCCTGTGAGAAAGTTTGAATAATTCATAAACTTGCCAAGAAATGGGACCAAATTCCGACCAGTCTTCATTAGCTGGTTGTGAGTAGATTAAATGTCAACAATGGTTACTGGAACAATACAAACCATGTTCCACCAAAAAAAACCAACTTTTTGCGCCTAGTGTCAGAAAAAAAATTTCTGACAAGCCCCCATTCAAACCCCCCACCCCCTCCCCCCACCCCTGATAACCTTCCTCTATTTGCATTATGGGCACATGAAACTTTGGGGAGCACAATGAGATAGAGAATATTTGTGACTATTTCTGGTTATTCCACATTATCATATTTATTTATTTACTGGGTTTTAACAACACTTTTGACAGCCATGGTCACCTCGTGTCAGATGCACAGTGTCAAAGAAAGTTAACCCTGTTATAATTTTGAAGAATATTCTGGAATATTAACTTTCACAAATACACCTGATTATATTCCACATTACACAAGAGCCATTGAGTATTTGGGGAAATATTCTAGAATGTTCATGAATATTCTATTCAAGGATATTCTAGATAGTGCATGTGAAATTTAACATTCTTGAATATTCATGAATATCCTAGAATTTTTTCCTAGAATATTCTAGAAGATGCATGAATAATATTCTAAAATATTCATGAATAATTCTGGAATATTCAGGAATAATTCATTTTCTAGAAAGTGCATAGGAGGTATAGCAAGCCAGGTAGCACGTAACAAGAAGTGCACTGCAGACTGCCAGCGATCAGACAATATTCTAGCAATGTTGGGGGAGTCACCAAATTGTGGACTGATGTCAGACAAATGCAGAAAGATTGAAAGAACAGCATCAAAATATGTCTGAGCAACAGGTTGTGATAAAAAAAAATATGGAAAAAAACAAGGGTTATTGATGTGGGGGTCGAGTTTTTTCGCACCTGTAAGGACTGTCGTTATAAGAAAATGTACTTCAAGTAGTGGAAACCAACCTAAAATTGTCAGGGCGGGCTGGTTTTTTAACTCAGTATAGACACAGATGGAAAATGTCATTGGTTTAACACTTAACAACAGTGTTTGCAAATGACTAGGTCATTTCGGTAACATATACACTATGCACAGTCTGGCACGTCTATGGGTTTGTAAGCATCACCCTTTTAGGAACAATGGACATTTACATCTTGATTCTGGACAGAAAAACACTGGAAACAGTCAGCACTGGTTCATGATCAAGCCGTTAACCTGAACTAGTGATCCATAGAACTGAATACATGGAGAGATTACCACTAGTTGTCTGAAAATCATTAAAAACATGATAATCTTACTGACTGAACCTTAAACCCCAACAGCCTCCTGTGTCTTACAATATGGTAAACCAAGGGAGGTCTTACAGATGGGGAAGTGATCCAGTGTAGCAGTAAACTGGTCTGCATATGATATTCCATGAAGGATCAGATGTCATAGAAGTCTGAAAAATAAAATCGGTCACTTGAACAAAATTTTGTTTGACAGAAACAGAAGAAAAACCTAAATTTTACAATTTCTTTTTCATAATTCAAGGGGCATAACTCAAGCTAGTAGAAGTACAGAAGCAGAAATCAAACTTGACCTGCATTTTATCACACTTAAGATGGTCGAGAAGTGGAAAATAATCAGTCACAACAGTTTTGTCCTATTTCAAGGGGCATGACTTGTAAACTATAATGAACAGGCAAAAATCCACTAATTAATAGCCATTACTTTGTTCAGTATGGTCAAACTTCACTGTTTTCGAACTCCTTTAAGACATAGATAAGAAAGTCTCATATACCAAATATTGACCAAATCCGATAATATTTTGTAAAGTTATCACACTAACAAGCAGAAAATGTGCAAAAATTAACTAATTAATGGCTATAACTCTGCTCAAAATCATCAAGCCACACTGTTTATCAAACTTGTTCAAGACATTGTTAAGAAAGTCTCACATATCAAATATTGACAGAATCCATTAATATTTGTGCAAGTTATCACGCTAACAAAATGAAAATGTGTAAATATTAACTAATCAAGGGCCAGAACTCTGTTCAGTATGATCAAACTGCACCAGTTTTTAGCTCAACTTTGACGAAGTCAAATTTGAGCTATTGTCATGGCCCGTCGTCCGTCTGTCCGTACGTCAACAATTGGCTATGGCTCGGGCTAGAGGTCGTATTTATGAACCGATCTTTACGAAACTTCTTGTGTACCTTTGTTATGACCCTGGGACGGGAACGAGTGTTTTTAGGTGTGGTCCAAAATTCAAGATGGCTGCCAGCCACCATTTTGTACCGACGATGCAGAAATCTATTTTTTGTACAGAACTTCCATATGAAAGCTATGATTTGAATAATATTTTGTATGAATGTTTAGTACCATGGGATACATCACACATAATACAGGTTTTTTTCTCGTGTGTAAATTATGCAAATTAGACTAACTTTGGTGTTACTTTCAGCACTGTAAGTGCAAATGCCAATACGGCTCGGACTAGAGACCGTATTTATGAACCGATCTTTACGAAACTCCATGGGTACCTTTGTTATCACCGTGGGACGAGAACGAGTGTTTTGGGGTCCGGTCCGAAATTCAAGATGGCCGATGGCAGCCATTTTGTACAAAATTTGGTGCAATCAGATTTTTGCACAGAACTTCCAGATGAAAGCGCTGATTTGAATAATTTTTTGTGTGAATGTTTAGTACCATGGGATACATCACATATAATACAGGTTTTTTTCTCGTGCAGAAATTATGCAAATTTGATGAACTTTGATTTTTTCAGTACTACTTACACACAGTAAGTACACATGTCAATACGGCTCGGGCTAGAGTCTGTATTTATGAACCGATCTTCACGAAACGTCTTGGGTACCTTTGTTATCACCTTGGGACGAGAACGAGTGTTTCTGGGTGCGGTCCAAAATTCAAGATGGCTGCCAGTGGCCATTTTGTACCGAAATTAGGTCTAATCAGTTTTTTGTACACAACTTCTATACAGCTCAGGCTAGAGGCTGTATTTATGAACAGATCTTTACGAAACTTCTTGGGTACCTTTGTTATCACCGTGGGATGAGAACGAGTGTTTGTGGGTGTGGTCCGAAATTCAAGATGGCCACCAGCAGCCATTTTGTACCAAAATTAGTGCAATCAGTCTTTTGTACAGAACTTCTGTATGAAAGTTCTGATTTGAATAAATTTTTGTATGAATGTTTAGTAACATGGAATGCATCACATATAGTACGGGTTTTTTTCTCGTGCAGAAATTATGCAAATTAGATGAACTTTGATTTATTCAGTGCTACTTATACACTGTAAGTGCACATGTCAATATGGCTAGGGCAAGAGGCTGTATTTATGAACCGATCTTCACAAAACTTCTTGGGTACCTTTGTTATCACCTTGGGACGAGAACGAGTGTTTCTGGGTGCGGTCCAGAATTCAAGATGGCTGCCAGTGGCCATTTTGTACCGAAATTAGGTCCAATCAGTTTTTTGTCACAACTTCTACACAGCTCATATTTGTGAAATGATCTTCACGAAACTTCTTGGGTACCTTTGTTTTCACCTTGGGACAGGAATGAGTGTGTTTTGTGGTGCCTTTGTTATCACTGTGCTATGAGAACAAATATTTTGGGGTTCAGTCAGACCCACTCTAGGACTCAAAGATTTCTTTTCTAGTTTAGCATCTGACTGTCACCCACCTTTACAATACTTTACCATTACATTTGTTACAGGCAACGGTCAGTATTTATGTACAGACCGTTACAATACTTTATATGTACCTTTGTTATCAGGTCATTACCTAGATGTTTGTCATTGCTGTGTCACATACTTTACATGTACATGTCTTTGTCTTGACAAGTTGAGCTACAGTGTCATTGACACTTTCATTTAACTTGTTCAAGACATTGTTAACAAAGTCTCATATCCTATATCCATCAATATTTGTTCAAGTTATCGTTCTCAGAGATAAAGGTGGTAGGATATAAAAGTATGAAAAAATACAAAAAAAATATCACAACAAAAATGTCTGGCATTCAGTCATGTGACATGCATGCATCATATTTTCATTAATGAACATCTTGGAGTAACAGGTAGTAATGTATAAAATTATGAAAAAATATGAAAAAAAAAAAATTACTTCAAAAAAGGCCACCATTCAGCCAGCTTAAATTTTATCTACATTTGATGTGTATTATATTTTCACGATGTCTTGATAAATGTTAAAAATTAGACTGACGAATGGATGGACAGATGGATGGACAGATGGACGGATGCCTAGGCAGGCAGGCAGGCAGGCAGGCAGGCAGGCATGGATGGAGTACAATCCATAAGTCTCCTCATGGTAACTCATAGTTGACTAACAATCACTGACACTAACTTCTAACTTACTAGATAACCCTATGAAGGAGGCATAGTAAACAAAGGTACAAGTGTGTAAAAATCACTCACACAACTCACAAAGTTCCCATAGAAGAGCTTTTAGAAGCTAAGCAATAAGCATGATAATAATAATGACTCATACCTGTAATAGGCATAACAAGCCAAAGATCAATTATGTAACAGTCACTGATACCCACTAGATACCTTGGGGTGGTTATTGGGAGACAGGCAATAAGCATGCAGCAATCATCATTACCAACTTAAAAGACAAGCAACAAGCCTGTAACTATCACTAATACAATGCACTTTATACCTGAGAGGGATAAGGAGGCAAGCAATATGTATGTAGCAATTATTGTTACCATCAGACTAGATGCCCCATGGAACAGGCATAACATGCCAAGCAACAAGCATGTAACAATCACTGCTATCAAATAACCAGACACCCCAGAGGGGCATAACAGACTATGAAACAATAGCACAGAAATCAACTTATTAACTGGTAGTGCTGAAATAAGTATTTTTGTCATAAAAATTTGTTCACATATTTCTTATCAACCTACCTACAATTATTTACTACAGGCTTGCACGACACTGGAAGTCCCTAACTAGGATAATATACTCTCTATTTTTGTCTTTCCCAAGCAATTTGGGAAAGAAAAATGGTGCAAAAGCACCAAGAAACAAGAGTACTGCGTTGCGGGACAATATACGTCTGTTTTGTATTTTTGAAGGGTTGGGGTAAGGATGGGGGTGAGGGTGAAAATTGTTTGGACCAACCCCATATTCGAACTTGACCTGTATTTTGTTGTGATTAAACAACATACCAAGTTTGGAACCAGTCGGAAAACAAATAATAAAAGTTATCATCCGGAAACCAAATATTTGATGCATTCTATGTCCAACAAGGTCCATAATTCAGGGAAACTTCGAAGTTTGAACTGACCCCATATTCGAACTTGACCTGTCCTATGTTTTGATTAAACCACATACCAAGTTTAGGAGTCAATCGAAAATTCCACCAACCTCAATGACTCCTGACGTATCGACTATTACTGCTGATCCGTCTGCTTCATCTTCGGTTTCAGCCGGCCTCGGCCTCTCCCTGCAGGGGACTGCAGGGATGTCTGGTAGACTAAGTGTGGACGTGGGATATCGGCCTCAGCCTTCCCTGACTTCAACTCGGCGAAGTTGGAAGGGGCTGCCGGCCGAACCCTCTACTGTGGTCTCTACGTCGTCGAGCACCACAGTTGTGTCATTGGATTCGGATGTTCATAGTGGGGACACTATGAACTCCGTGGCATTTCCGTCCACTCATTCTGGTCCCACGACCAGTGTTTGGGGACCAACGTCTTTTGTGCAGCCTGGACTCTCATGAGTTCCCGCTATGTTGTTCCTCGGGGTGTGTCGTGCCCCTATACACGTCTGCCTTCAGATATTTCAGCTGCCGCCCGTCGCCCCGCTTCGGGTGTTTTAGAGGATTGTGACCCTTCGCTGGTTAAGAGGGTCAGAGGTGAAGCCACTTTGCCGATTCGTTCCCATGTCGAACTGGCCGGTA
This sequence comes from Pictodentalium vernedei, assembly GCA_031216915.1. Classification (NCBI taxonomy): domain Eukaryota; kingdom Metazoa; phylum Mollusca; class Scaphopoda; order Dentaliida; family Dentaliidae; genus Pictodentalium; species Pictodentalium vernedei. The sequence continues at coordinate 183,525,660 of CM062289.1, forward strand.
CGGGCAGTGAGCTTAGGGAGGCCCTCTCCTTACTCACTCAGGTTCTGTCCAAGAGCCTTCCCATTACTTCCAGCGAGGCAGCCAGTGGTTTCCAGGCGCCCCCTATGGCACCGCCTCCCGGGATTGGAAACAGGCCGCTTTCTGATCCCCCTGGTGTCCCTACACCATGGGAGGCGTCGGCTGGTTTGTCCACAATGGGCTATGTGTCTTCTGACTCAGGGGAGGAGTCAGACATGCTTGATGTCGAAAGCCAGCAGTTTTCGGACTTGAGGGCAGCTCTTGACTTTGTGTTTGGGTTCGTTCTGGATCTCAAACCATCAAACCAGCCGACAGTGTCAGCCAGGCCGCGATCATCGGTCACATGCCTACAGCCTATGGAGCAACCTGCTTCTGGGCATCTTCGACCGTGCCAGTCGGTACAGGTGGTTGAAACATTTTCAGCTTTGGACTCTCAGCTGAGTTCCAAAGCTATGAAGGCTCCGTTCTTCACCAGGGTTGACACCTTTTTGCCTCCGGCGTATTATCATTCCTACGATTCCGCCAATCCATCAGTCTGCCAGACTTTGACGATTTTGGATCTGGACTCCAATTCCCTCGGGCTTTCCAAGCCCAAGTCTGGAGTCCATGTTGGGCTTATCGAGAGAGATGCTGGGTATGCTTTCTCTCTCAGATCACATTGTCTCTGCTTTAGCTGCTTATCTGCCTCCAGATAAGTTTGATGATGTACAGGCTCCTTTGCATGTGTTGTCCAAGGCACTCATACATCTTACTCACACGCATGCCTGTAACACGGCTAATTTGGAATTAGTTTGAAGGGACTCTGTGTGGACACAGGCCGATCCCTTCCTGAGGTGCAGCGCGCTGCTCTTCGATCTGCTTCTTTGGCAGGTCCACAACTTTTCCATGGTTCTGTGTTGACGGTCCGGGATGACGTCCTACGTCATCCCAAAGATCAACTTGGCAGGTCCGCAACTTTTCCATGGTTCTGTGTCGACGGTCCGGGATGACGTCCTACATCATCCCAAAGATGAACTGCTGTTTCGTCAGCATGAGGGGAGGCAGGGGCCGTTCCAAGCCTAACAAATACCCTTCTGCTTCCTCTGCGAAGCAAAAGGCTGATCCTTCTGTCACCGCTTCTACTTCTCACTCATGGGGTAAGAGTACGTGTCGGCAGGCTAGAGGGAAGTCTCAGGATTCTTCATATAGTAGAGGAGGTGGTTTCTCCTCTTGCGGACCTCGAAATGAAGGTCCTCACCTCGATTCGTCCCAGGTTGGAGGAAGGATAGCAGTGTTCGCAGACCATTGAGCCACCATCACATCCGATCCTTGGGTGTTAGATGTTGTTCGGTCCGGGTTGCAAATATCCTTCCGGAGGCACCCCACTCTGTCCAGAGTGCCTCTTACAACCAAAGTTCCTTCAGACGTTTTACATCGGGAACTTTTGTCCTCGTAGAAAGACAATCTCCTGGCAAATGGGGCGATCGAGGTCGTCAAGAACATTCAGTCAGTGGGGTTCTCTTCCCGCCTGTTCTTGGTTCCGAAGAAGGACGGCCGACTCCGACCGGTTATTGATCTGAGTATCCTGAACCAGTCTATCATTGCTCCCAAGTTCAGCATGGACACTTTCAGGTCGGTCCGCCGTTCAATTCACCAGGGAGATTTTGCTTCCAGTATCGACCTGCAAGACGCTTACTTTCACTTTCCGATTCATCGGGCGTCACGAAAGTATCTCAGATTCGCTTTTCTGGGGCAAATTTACCAGTTCAAGGCCATGCCTTTCGGCCTCAACCTGGCTCCTTGGGCCTTCACCAGACTGATGTCGCATGTGATAGCTTTCCATCGCACACAGTCAAGGGTGACTACTTCGGCATATCTGGACGATATCCTCCAGAGGCATTCCAATGCTGCCTTACTGGAGTTGGATGTTGCCACTCTGTTGAGCTTGCTCACGTTGCTAGGATTTAGAGTCAACAAGGAGAAGTCGGACCTGGTCCCTTCTCAGTTGTTTTGTCATCTGGGGATGGCCTTCCACACCCAATTCAATTCGGTGGCAGTTCCCCAGACCAAGGCTGTGATTATCTCAGCTTTTGCGATGGCACAGAGTATTCTCCGGCTGATCGGTCTCTGCGGTTCGGTGACGGATCTCATTCCTCCAGGTCGGCTGCGTGTCAGACCTCTCCAACACTTTCTGCTCAGTCATTGGAGGTCGAATGTTGATTCTCTGGATCTGGTGCTTCAGTTACCAGAATCTCTTCATCCTCACCTTCTCCCCTGGACGGATGTTCAGTGGCTTACGCAGGGTGTTCCGTTGGACTTACCCACGTCCGATCGCGTTCTGACGGCAGATGCCAGTGATCTCGGATGGGGTGCGACGTTGGATCCTCTAGGTCTTTCCCTTCACGGGATGTGGGACCAGGATCAGGCAGCTCTACACATCAACCAGAAGGAGCTTCTTGCTCTTCTTCTGAGTTTCAGGCAGTGGATCCTTCACCTGTCGAATCGCCAGGTCCTTGTTGTCCGACAATTCGACAGTGGTTGCTTACATTCGGAACCAGGGCGGCACGCACGCGGTTCCAATGTACGAATTGGCTTGGGATCTTCTAGTGCTAGCTCAGGATGTCCACACCGGGGTGGTTGTTCGTCACATTCCCGATCGTCTGAACGTTCTAGCTGACTTCCCGTCCCGACAAGGCAGGGTCATTTCCACCGAGTGGATGCTCCACAGGGCAGTGTTCCAGTCTCTTTGCGATCTCTGGGGTTGTCCTCACATCGATCTCTTTGCGACTCAGTGGAACCATCAGGTGGACACATTCGTGTCCAGATCCTCTGGCTTTTGCCGTGGACACTCTGTCACTCGACTGGAACGGTCTAGTCAGTTACGACTTCCCACCGGTTCCGATTCTGCCTCAGGTTCTAGCCAAAATTCGAACCTGCAGTTGTTGAATCATTCTGATCGCTCCCCTGTCACCTCAGTGGGTGTGGATCAATCAGCTCCACTCGCTGATGGCGGCGGTTCTGGCACGTCTCCCTCTACGTCACGACCTTCTTTGCCAAGGTCACCCAAGGAGGTTTCATGTCGACCCGACTTCATTGTGCCTTCAAGCATATCTTTTGTCAGGTCCTGTCACCTCCATAGAGGTTTTTCGAGACGAGCAGTGGAGTGCATTTCTTCTTCAAGGAGGCACTCTACTGGTTTAGCTTATGCAGCTAAGTGGAATGTCTTCTGTCGATGGTGTGCTGATCACTCTGTTGATTATGCAAATCCTTCGAATTCACAGATTGTGGAGTTTCTGGTCTATCTGTTTGATTCTCAGGGTCTGCAGCCTTTTACCATCAAGGGTTACAGGTTAAATGCTGTCAGAAACTTTTTCTTATGTGGGGAAGCGTCGTATCAGCACTAATCCTTACCTCTCCAAGCTTGTTAGGCACTTTTCTTTGAAAAGGCCTCGGACTTTGCAGCTTACCCCACGATGGAATCTTTTGTGGGTGTTGTTTTGCTTGGGGGTGGGGGGTATGGGGGGGGTGGGCCATTCAAACCGTTAACCCAGGTGGATATGTGTTTTCTCACATATAAGACGGCTTTTCTGATGGCTTTTGCTTCTGCCAGATGGATTAGTGAGCTTCACACCCTCTCGGTTGACCCGGCCTTTTTTAGGAGCTCTCCCAACAGTGTTACTTTTACCACTGATTGCTCTTTCCTGGCCAAGAATCAGATACCAGATACTACTCCTCCTCCTATCTGTGTCAGGGCTCTTCCTTCTGTTGAGGGTAATCGCCTTTATTCTGTCCGGTCCGTGCTATTCGCATTTATCTCAATCGGACACAATTCATACGGAAAGGCAGGAAATGTTTTTTTCTGTCTCTTATTCCTGGCCGACAGAAGATTTCTCCTCAATCCATTTCTTGATGGATTTGTCTTGCTATTCGTAGGTCTTACGCTCGTTTAGCAGCTGGCAATTGTATTACCAATCGTATATCTGCCTATGAGGTACGTGCATTGTCTACCTCCTGGGCTTACTCTAACTCCGTCAAGTTGTCGGATGTTATGCAGGCAGCCTACTGGAGAAATGCCTCTACTTTCTCCACCTTCTATTTGCGTCAGTTGCAGGAGCAGATGGAGGACCTTTTTGCGTTGGGTCCTCTTTCTTCTGCTCAGGCTGTTGTCTGCCCTAGCCATTAAGCTTCTTGAAGGTCAGTTTCAGCTCTGTGCTGTTACTGCCCTTTTCTGTCTATGTGTCACACAGACCCATTTGCCTCATCTCTCATTGTCTTTACTAATGATTGTGATGCTATGGTTGATAAGCCTCGGGACCTCTTCTATCTGTTCACGGCTCCAGTGAACTTGGGTTATGTGTGGGTTGGTTATGCGATTCCCTTCAGCCTATTGTCTATTCAGCCTGTAGTAAACAATTGTAGGTAGGTTGATAAGAAATTTAAATTTTATAGTAAATTTCCTTTCTTATTATACCTACCACAATTGTTTACATGGAGACCCTCCCGTCTTCTAATACGAGTAAGAATCCTTCCTCCCCGCTGATCACATAACTCTAACATTGGCGGATTCAAAAAGAATGAGTCATTAGCGACGCAAATGTGCACTGGCAACGGAAGTCGTGGAGTTGTACTTGGAAGAGAGCGTCCCCTACTGGGTCTGCACCGGTTGTACTCGACCCAGTTTCGCCTTATTTTTTCTTGGTGCTTTTGCACCACTTTTCTTTCCCAAATTGCTTGGGACAGACAAAAATAGAGAGTATATTATCCGAGTTAGGAACTTCCACTGTAGTGCAAGCCTGTAGCAAACAATTGTGGTAGGTATAATAAGAAAGGAAATTTACTATAAAATTCCAATTTTTGCCTGATTACAATATATGGGAGAGTGTCAGGCACTCTCAAGTAAACTGTAACAAGGCAAAATCCATATAGACTAAATAATTTCACTTCAAAGATAATGTGAAGCACTCTTCAGAATATGAAGACTTTAAGTAATGGTACCTGCATTTCAGAACCCAAACCAAAATGCAAGCTTGCAACAAGCGAGTGCCTAGCTAGTTACTAGCTAGTCACTAGCAAACAAGCGTGTAGTTAGCTTGTGACTAGCACACAGGAAGCATGCAGAGTGTTCTGTGATCAAAATGTCCACATTGGGGTGCTTAATGTACGCTTATGGCATGCAACTAGCTCACAGAAGCACGCAACGAGCTCACAGAAGCACACAACTAGCTCGCAGAAGCCAGACTAGCTCGCAGAAGCACACGACTAGCTCACACAAGCGCGTAACTAGCTCGCCCAAGTTTGCAAATACATAAATGCGCTGACCTAAAACCTACTAAAATTTCATTGGCTTATTTTAAACATCTGTGACATCACAGTATTTTGAAACATGGAGGGAAAAATCTGGGATGAGCAGTTTTCAAGGACAATGGATTTTCTGTCCATTGCACAAACAAGTAAATGTTACACTTAATTCTTGTGCCAGTTATTCAGAAATGGATGAAGGAGAATTTCAAATGGTAAATTAGTAAAAAATGTAAGTATGATCCATTATAATTTTCAGATATGTTCTTAGATCTCCTTTTTCCGAGGTAGTTGTGTTGTATTATATGCCTCAACTGGTGGCATCAATATTCTAGTACACTCCAGCAGCAGTGAACTGGTACAATGAAGCTACATTCACCAGCCTACACTCCTGCAGCTACACTTTCTATGCACTTCCTTCCTAATTATGAAATGAAAGTGTTAATGACACTGTAGCTCAACTTGTCAAGACAATGACATGTACATGTATAGTATGTGACACAGCAATGACAAACATCTAGGTAATGACCTGATAACAATGGTACATATAAAGTATTGTAACAGTCTGTACATAAGTACTGACCGTTGCCTGTAACAAATGTATAGGTAAAGTATTGTAAAGGTGGGCTACAGTCAGATGCTAAACTAGAAAAGAAATCTTTTGAGTCCCAGAGTGGGTCTGACTCAACCCCAAAATATTTGTTCTCATAGCACAGTGATAACAAAGGCACCCCAAAACACACTTGTTCCTGTCCCAAGGTGAAAACAAAGGTACCCAAGAAGTTTTGTGAAGATCATGCAGTTCATAAATACGAGCTGTATAGAACTTGTGACAAAAAACTGATTGGACCAAATTTTGGTACAAAATGGCCACTGGCAGCCATCTTGAATTTTGGACCCCACCCAGAAACACTCATTCTCGTCCCAAGGTGATAACAAAGGTACCCAAGAAGTTTTGTGAAGATCGGTTCATAAATACAGCCTCTACCCTAAGCCGTATTGACATGTGTGCTTACATTGTGTAAGTAGCACTGAATAAATCAAAGTTCATCTAATTTGCATAATTTCTGCACAAAAAAAAAAAACTTACAATATGTGATGTATTCCATGTTACTAAACATTCATATAAAAATTTATTCAAATCAAAACTTTCATACAGAAGTTCTGTACAAAAGACTGATTGCACTAATTTTGGTACAAAATGGCTGCTGGTGGCCATCTTGAATTTCGGACCACACCCAAAAACACTCGCTCTCATCCCACGGTGATAACAAAGGTACCCAAGAAGTTTCGTAAAGATTGGTTCATAAATATGGCCTCTAGTCTGAGCCATATAGAAGTTGTGTACAAAAAACTGATTAGACCTAATTTCGGTACAAAATGGCCACTGGCAGCTATCTTGAATTTTAGACCGCACCCAGAAACACTCGTTCTCGTCCCAAGGTGATAACAAAGGTACCCAAGACATTTTGTGAAGATCAGTTCATAAATACAGACTTTAGCCCGAGCCGTATTGCCATGTGTACTTACTGTGTGTAAGTCGCAATGAAAAAATCAAAGTTCATCTAATTTGTATAATTTCTGCTCGAGAAAAAAACCCGTATTATATGTGATGTATCCCATGGTACTAAACATTCACACACAAAATTATTCAAATCAACGCTTTCATATGGAAGTTCTGTGCAAAAATCTGATTGCACCTAAATTTGTACAAAATGGCTGCCATCGGCCATCTTGAATTTTGGACCGGACCCAAAAACACTCGTTCTCGTCCCTCGGTGATACCAAAGGTACCCAAGAAGTTTCGTAAAGATCGGTTCATAAATATGGCCTCTAGCCCGAGCCGTATTGGCATTTGCACTTACAGTGCTGAAAGTAACACCAAAAAACATCAAAATTAGTCTAATTTGCACAATTTATGTACGAGAAAAAAACCCGTATTATATGTGATGTATCCCATGGTACTAAACATTCATACAAAAAATTATTCAAATCAGAGCTTTCATATGGAAATTCTGTACAAAAAACAGATTTCTGCATCATCGGTACAAAATGGCAGCTGGTGGCCATCTTGAATTTCGGACCGTACCCAAAAACAATCATTCTCGTCCCACGGTCATAACAAAGGTACCCAAGAAGTTTCGTAAAGATCGGTTCATAAATACGGCCTCTAGCCCGAGACGTATCCAATTGTTGATGTACGGACAGATGGACAGACGGCCAGACAGACAGACGGACAGACGGACCATGACAAAAGCTCAAATTTGGCTTCGCCAAAGTTGAGCTAAAAAGGGGGGTGGGGTGGGTGGTGGTATACAGCAGCAACTTTGTATGTCCTTCTGTTCATCAGTCCACCATCCCACTTATTTCTGTGAACTCTAGTATGTCAGATGTAGAACTTTTGTATTCCATATGAATGTTGTCTATCATGAGCAATGATTGGGACTGCTTTTAGGGCCATTAGGTCAATGCATTGTGGCCAGGGGCATTGCAACTGTTAGCTTTATGCCCTAACTAATCAGTAACTCATTTCCAGCATCAGCTAATGACTAAAACATCAGTTTAAATACATAGCAGGGTTTCCGCTAGGTGGGCACAGAGTACATCAAAAGTACGCATTCCTTCCACTAGTTGGTACTGTTATTTGAGTTACTGTTTAGTTATGTCAAAACACATGTATCACAGGATATTTAATTCACTGTAATCTCAGTTACGTTTTGCCTATATTGCAAACAAATCACCAGTTCTCCCATATTAAAAGCAGTATTATACATATTGTTGGTGTTGTACACCATCATAACAGGAATGTTCGGATTTTTTATTGTTTCAATTGGAATGCTGCAAATTTTATATACATAATTTTAAATACTTCTTGAGGTCCAAAAATTTTGGTGAAATACGGCTGCTAACACACTCAGATGCATCGAAATGGGGGGTTTTGGGACCCTGGACATCAAAATTTTCCGACAACAGGCTGCACCATGGACTCATTCCCCAACCCTGGTGGATACCCTGTATTTAGCTTAAGCTTAAGTTTGGCTAAAACATTTACCACCAGATGACTAAAAAATCTCTTTCAACAGTAACTTAGTGATGAACGGACTCTGGAACCTAGCTGAATTGTGACCTTTCTTCCATGGGACACTAGCTTTTTTTATGCTGAACTGGCTAAATACAAGCTAAAGACCTAATTTGCATATTTATCTCTGTTTCAGTGTTAATTTAAATTTTTAGAATGACAAAAAGTTTAACTAGTTACTAGTTAGTGTCTTTTTATAAGCCTGTTTAAAAAATGGAACGTATTATAGTATGGCATTCTCTGTCCATCCGTCCATTTCAACAAATGGATACTTATGTGGCTATTTTTATGTAGCGAACTCTAACCCTACCCTTTACTGATCCTATCCCCACCCCACAACCCTAAATCCTGGAGTCATGCTATTCAATTGGGATGGTAGGAAACCCTAACCCTACCCTTTACAGACCCTAACCCCATCCCACCCCAACTTTAAATCCCTCACTAGAATACCCTAACCCTATTCTTTACCCTCATCTCTAAACCCTACCATAGAATTTGATGGTCTGTTATGTGGCTAGCCAAATAACAGCTATTAGCTACATTAGTATCCTGTTTTAATAAATCCTAGCCACATAAGTAGTCATTTGTATGTGCACCCGTCTGTCCGTCCGTCTGTCCATCCATTTTGGTTTCAGGATGAGAACTTTAGTTTGCCCTGGCCGATTGCTTTCAAATTTTCAGGATTTGTTTTTGCTCACAACATGTAGCTCAAGTTCACTTTTGACCATAATCGCGCGTACCGTTCCAGAGTTATTCTTGAATAATTGTGAATTTGTGAATTTTGTGGTTTCCTTACGATAACTTGAGTTTGCCATGACCGATTTGTTTCAAATTCTCAGATTTTGTTTTCGATTACAAGGCACAGCTCATGTATGACTATAATCGCGTACATCATTCCATAGTTATTCCCCTTTTATGATTGCAAATTTGTGAATTTTGTGTGTTCCAGATGATAACTAAGTACGGTACAACAGATATTTTTCAAATTTTCACATCTTGATTTTGATCACAAAATACAGCTCAAGTTCACTTTTGACCATAATCAAATTTACCATTCTCGAGTTATTCCCTTTGAATGATTTCAAATTTGTAAATTTTGTGGTTTCCAGACAATAACTTAAATGGCATGACTAATTTTTTTTCAAATTTTTAAGGCCTTAGAGTGATTTTATTCAAAAAAAAAAAAAGTACCCCTATAACCCGCCTACACCCACCCCTGAGGTTCAGTTAGGCCTAACAAACTTTTGGGCTCCAAAAAGTATTTTGAAGAACTGATGGTGATTTTACGCACAAAAAAAAATACCTCATGACCACTCACCCCCCACCCACTGGGGATCAATTAGGCAAAAAACTATTCTTGCTCCAAAATGCGTTTTGATGGATTTTGAGTGACTTTTGTGAGCTAGTGTGTGCTTATTGCGAGCTTGTGCATGCTTATTACAAGCAAGTCGCACGCTTGTTGCGAGCTAGTGGATGCTTGTTGCGAGCTAGTGCATGCTTGTTGCGAGCAATAGCACGCTTATTGCGAGCTAGCCGCGTGCTTGTTGCAAGCTAGTGTGTGCTTGTTGCAAGCTAGTTGCCTGCTTATTGCAAGCTAGTCGCATGCTTGTTGTGAGCTAGTCGCATGCTTGTTGTGAGCTAGTGCGTGCTTGAGGAGAGCTAGAGTACGCTTATTGCAAGCTAGTCACGTGCTTATTGCGAGCTAGCAGTTAGCACGCAATAGTGCATTAGCTAGTTACTAGCAAGCAGATAAGCACGTCATTTTGGTTTGGGAATGAAGCCCAAATGGTGTGCTTCCAAAAGTCTACCAGTCAAATACCCTATGGAGTATAATAAGCCAAGTAACAAAGACTGTAAGCCTAAAAAAAGTTAAAAATCTGTTTTTCAGGCCCTCCCACACGGTCCTTTTGGCTGCCAAATGCTCTTTTTTTATAACCAATGCAAACTTGAAAAAATAAAAATTAAATGGTTATGTCTGATATTTTACCCAAGTTAATAAAATTGATAAATTTCTCACTTGAATGCAACAAAGCTTTGCAATGCTTTAGCATTACAAAGCCATCTTGCACTCAAGGGACAAAATAAATCACCACCCATGCTATTTTGTAGATTATGAGGTCTCAAACATAAAACAAACCAAGAGCATGAACTTTTGATGCCAAAGAAACAAAAAATGGCCTGAGAAACTGACAATCTACTTTGTGGGGCCTAAAAGAAATTTATCAGTGCAAAGCAGTGGCATATATATAGAGAGAGTGATGCCCCCAACCTTCACCCCACCCCACACACTTCAACACTATGTTGGAAAATATTCAGTTTGTTGGGAACATTTTTCAGGGTTTATATTGATAAAATTCTGTAAAATCGCAAAAATGAAAATTATTTAAACATATGTTTTTTAGACTGAATTTTTAATACCCAACCTATTTTGTGGGCCAAGACATCACAAATTTAGTTGCCCAATCTGAAAACTGTCAACAAATTTTATTGTTTGTCAAAAACTTCAGGGTTTAAACCAAGCTCCCTCTCAACTCCATCCCCACCCCCAAACAAACATCAATTTTTGCTCCTACTGCAAAGCATGGAATATGGCAGAATACAAAGAACAACCTGTGTTGATGAATCCACAATCCCTTTGACCTTGAGTATTGTGAGGTGGATTATGTGCCCAGTTTTTGAACCTTATTGGCACTATGATCCATCCATATGACCCTCCGTCTCTGTTATTATCTGTTGAAAAAAAAGAATTATTCAAACAGAAACTGTATAATTATCTACCGTGACTAGTCCTCACCTGTGTTTAAAAATCCACAGTCCAGTTTTCCTGGAGCATTAGATGGTGGAGTGTGTGCCCAATTTTTGAAAGTTAGTGGTGTAATATCTCCCCAATGGTAAGGACCAGATAGACTGTTTTTATCTGTGAAAAAAGTAAATTATTAACACAAAAGAAGATTAAAATTTGCTTACTTTCAGCCAGCCCAGACAGACATTCATAATGATCATCCAAAAAACTTGACATTCTTTAGTACAGTAAGGCCGCCATGGACTGGTCACTTTCCATGGGTGGGCAATATTTCCACAGACACAATAATATTAGATTCCAAACACCAATTTTAAGAATAATCACCAAAAATTTAATTAATGAAGCACTGGGTAAAACCTGGTGCTTCATTAATTAAAATTTTGCTGCTGTTGATTTTTATTACCTGGTAAACACATGCGTGGACATCACTGCCCACTCGTGAATTACAACCAGTCCATGGAGACACTACTGTAAAAGACTATTATTATCCCAGAGTGGTGTCAGGGGGGATTGGGATATCTCGCCCAAGGAGAAAGAAAAATGGCCCAGACATGAGGCTTGCCATGTGTCCGGGTCAAATACTTTTCCATGAGGAGGATGAATTTCCCCATCCTGTCCCCACATCACTTGAGGATGATTTTTCTTCCACCACACCCTACATAATGTTACCGAAATCAAAATATGTTCATGCAAGGAAAATTTTGTGCCTACTGATTAATTTTAGTGAAAAATGAACTGCGAATCTGGAAAGAACATCAAATGTTCCGTACATACAAACAGTATATACTGAGAAAATGAGTGTTAACTCATGGCAGGGATGGTTAACCTTTTCAATGTGGTGTTCATAAATTTTGGCATAAATTTTTGACAGGGAATGAGCAGACAATATAAAGAGCCAAAAATATGAAGTGAGGCTCTGTAATAATTTACTTGACAGTGCTGTTAGATTAAATTATTACTGAAACTCATAAACCAGAATAGTTTCGCCCATTTCGCCATTCATAGTATTGACTGAAATGATACCTTCCAGGGTACCAGTTTCGAAAGGGTTAACATTTTGAAGCAAGTTGAAACAATTTACATTCTGGTGACCTCATGTTTCATTGAAATTATTGATCTTGATGACATCACATGGTGTGTTGTGGTAAAAAATCATACCCAAGTGGTGTGGGGGTGGTGTATTGATTGAAGCGAGTAGGATGCCATGTTTGTTTATAAAATGCAGGCAGGAATGAAATAACTCTGGCAATCATTAAATATTCAAATAAGGATGGTCACTTGGAATGTGTAAGATAGCCTGTCTCACCCAGGTATCAATCAATCAATCTTTATTCAACAGTGTACCTGGGTTTAATCAAATTTTGCACACAAAGAACAATTTTAACATGTGGTTCATGGTTGGGAGGCAAAATTGGCCAGTTTGACCATCTTCCCGGAGCCCCCCCCCCCCCTCCCCCACACACCTGCAGAAATTATTATTTTTGGAACAGAACAGTGTAATTACTTTGGTAATGCTTCTTAGGGTTGCATGGCATGGCAATTGGGAGAGAAAAATATTATTAAAGCATCAATGTAAGTACTAAATGAGGTATTTGTGTGGGCGAGGTATTCTTAGACTGGGAATGATACAGTATTATATGTGTTTTTTTCTATTAACCCTTAAAGGCCTATTTCAAACTGTTACAGCCTCAGAATAGTTCAATTTAATTACAATTATATTCAATTTTATTTTTCAATAAATGTATCATATATAAGAGTGTACAATAAATTGGATAACATATAAGAAATACAAATAATGATATAAATAATAAACAATATGTATTGATCCTGTGGTATAAAAATTACAAGGAGAGGGCAAAGCCAGATTGGCTGTCTACCTGCCATCTTCTTAATGTAAGTTGGATTCATCCCTTGGAGACCTGAAACCACAAAATATAATTTGTCTCATTTTAGTAAATATTACTCTTTGGGAATTGGCCAGATAAATTCACAATGTCCAGAATATCCATCGCTCTCTGTTCAATTACTTCAACAGAAAAAGAACCAGAAGGCCTCATCTCACAGGAGGCAACTAGAATGCAGCACAAGGCACAGCAGGGTGACAACCAACAATTCAGCAAATATACTGAATGACATTACAGACACTGGCATGGCACGCAAGACACAAAATCATCAGACACAGATCTGTCCCATCAACATGTAGCTTCAGAATTGTGTCCGGTGAGACAGTGTCTCACTGTTTAGTTTTGTTCACTCAATTGAAGTATTCAAAGAGAGACGCAAATAAGATGCTCTTCACCATCATCATGTCCTCAAGTGTCAAAGAAAAGCACTAATTGGAGATCCTGCTGAAAATAGACATATAGCCTTGGCAGTGGTTTCTAGTCAAATCTTGGCTGCCTAAATGGTCAGCCATGACTTGACTAGAAGTTACTGCTTAGCCACTGACAATGCGCAGATGGTGGGCTAGTGGGGATTCGAAAAATTTGTCCAGGCCCTTACAGGTTGTAGTAGGTGATTCATTAATTAAATTTTTGATGATTATTCCAAAACTTAGTGTTTGGAATCTAATATAATTGCATCTGTGGAAATATTGTCCACCTGTGGAAAGTGTCCAGTCCACGGCAACGGTACTGTAAGGAAATAACAGTCACTTGTATGATTTGTTTTCTTCCCCCTTGATACCCGAAAAGAGAATTAAAAATTTACAATTTTCTTTTTCTTGTCAACTACTTTCATTCAACAAACAAAAGGCAGAAAAAGTATGCCTGAGCAAGAACTGTGACAAAAGGAAATGGTGAATAAGTGCTGTAAATCTTAAGTTCGAACTGTTTAACCCTTTACCTAACATGAAAAGCAGACGGCATTTGCAAACAAAATTCTTGAATAACTAATGTTTTTCATTTTGGTCTCAAAAACATAGGTTATGACTCCTCATTGGAATGAGCTCGATGAGCTCATTCCAACGATGGGTCATAACCTATGCTTTTGAGACAAAAAATAATGGAAATTAATTGGCGATTTTTTAGAATAGTGCTGGCCAGTTTTGGCCGTCATGTTGGGTATAAAGGGTTAAACACACAGATGGATACAGTAAAAGATGAGCATCAGTAAACTAATGGTCACACAAAAAAATATATAATTTTATCATATGTCTTCTCCATTTCCTCGGCTTATTACCATTTCATATTTTTAATAAATATTAATTGCTGCTTCATAACACCTTCAGTTGATTTGATTGGTCAATTTCAAAAGAATGCCTTATGATTGGTTATTGCTGAAAAGATCTGTGTCAAATTAATGCACATGTAAGTAGAACTATTTCAAAATATCAACTAAGCCATGATGCCTGATTCTATTTGTTATAAACATTCACTAAAATCCCAATGAAAAGAAATGTATAAATACTTGAAAATTAGTATTTATAACGTAGAATTGTGCAACAATAATTTGTCAGGGTTATGACGTATGACTGCATGCAGCTGTGGCGCGTCGCAGTCAAATGCATGACGTTCAAGGTTAAATTTTATTCTTTAATCCTTCTTTTCTATCTAAAAGATGTGTTTTTGGTAACTGTAGTGTCATAAGTTAAACAGAATATGAAATTCGTGTTTTGGTGATACTCTACTTATGAAACTTGTCTACGAATTTCATAAATAGAGTGTGACCAAAACACTCATTCCATATCCTCTATTGCTCCAAATTTTACCAGGTAGAAGATATCAAATTTCTGGAGTTAGTGAGGAAGATGTTTTTCTATGTTTCTAACATTACAAATTGTGTATGGGGAAGGGAGGTACGTACTGGTATGCCCCTCCTGAAGAAAAATTTTCTCCATGCTATCCCCATTACCAGCCCTATCTTGGAATGGGGGTGGGGTGCCAAACATCCATCAAAGTGTACCCAGCAGCTTCATTTCAACAAACATGAGAATGATCATTATTACAAAGATGTTATATGTAAAACATGAAATTATTTAGAATAGTGTTTTACAAGATTCTCCTTTCACTCTTAAAATGCCACCCTCCCCAAAACCACTAATTAAAGACATCAAGGTCCTCATTTGAGTAAACAGTCAGTCATTACAGGTAACTTATAAGAAAAATATGAAAGCATATAAAGCAATGGTTGGGGAAAGTAATATTTTCTGTGAAGTCCAGAGTGTTAAAATCTGGAGCCTGATTGATGCCACCTCAAAATATGCCTCCAGGAATCTATTTTTAACAAACTTGTGAATCATACTGACAAAGATGTTTTATATGAAATATGAAAACCTTTAAAGCAGTGGTTGAGAAAAGAAATTTCTAAATTCTTAAACTGCTTTACCTGTCGGAAATATGGAAACTAGAACAGTGGATTGAGAGAAGAAATTTCTAAACTCTTTATTTGCTAATGCGCTAAGTTATTTTTGGTCATCAAAATTTGTTCACGTGTCTTTGCCTTGTTACAATTTATAGGAGAGTGCCAAGAGGCACTCTCCCATAAATTATAACAAGGCAAACCTTTTTAGACTGAGAAATTTCACTTCTGAGATAATATGAAGCATGTCCACAGAATATGACACATTTAGACTGAGGTACCTGCTCTTCATGTTAGAGCCCAAATATGGGCTTCCAGCACTGTACCAATTAATTTTTTTACCTGCTACTTGTCAATGTGAGGGCTCCATGACATCACTAATTATGACCCAAGGAGCATCATTTCAACAAACATGTACACCATCCCTTCAAAGGTGTTATATTTCATACATAGAAGAATTGTGAGCATTGATTTGAGAGAACAGTTTTTAATCCTGAAGGGGACCTATTTCACTCTTTGATCACTTTTAACTGCAACAAATGCCTAAACTCTGTTCTGATGTCATGACCACATCACAGGAATAAAGTCAATTATCTGTACCTGCTGTGATGAAACTGTTAATGAAGTCACAAAAATGTGACTATGTCCAGAAATTATGAGAGATACTGGGATTTGTGATATAAATGACACCTGAGAGGCCTAATTTAGTACAGTAGAATCCTCTTAATTGAATATCCATTTTGCCAGTGAAAATTATTCAATTAACAGGAGTATACAATTAACAGGGATTTGGTCAGTTTCCTGTGTTCTGGAGGTAAACTGAGCATTTATTCTATTATATCTTGTTTGACAGAGCTCATAGAGCTCTGTCAAACAAGATATAATAGAATAAATACCTGTATTGGATGTAGTGAGGCCAAAGAGGTTGATAAATAAGGGGAATTTGGTGCGTGTCACAGTAATTTTTCCGACATATTACAAAAATTTATATACAATTAACAGGAGTTTACTCTACAACCCATATGCAATTAACAGATCAAATTTGTACTGAAGGTATGGTAAATGGTTTTGTGTTTGAAAATTATATTCAATTAACAGGGATATACAATTAAGATATATCCATTTAAGTGGGCTCCACTGTACTGTCAAATGCAAATGGGAAGCCAGACATAATTCTCTAAGAAGCTGATGTTCAATAAAGAAAGATAATAAATATTTCACTGGGATCTAGGGTTTCAGATCTCAGCAACTCCATATTCAAACCGTGTAATCTAAAATCTGCATATCGGTGATATGTCCACTTTTCAGCACGGCCACATCTGCTTTTGGGTTTTTAGTTTGAGCAAAATGGCAGACAAGTAGATGCTTCGCAGGTAAGTAATATAAATAGATAACCCAATTATATAATTTTAATGTGAATTTTAACATGTGGAATTTTAACTGCAGACACATCCCACTTTTACCCATTCCTGCTGTGTTTTAAGGTACAAAATGTTCCAATGAATGTCCCGCACTGTATTCCTTATCTCTTATTAGAAAAGAAAATGTCCTATTTTATAAATTCCAGGCTTATATAGGCGTGTGCAAGCAGATACAGCTAACCAGTTTGTTTGTTTATCAGAGTTAACTACAATATTTGCAAAAAATAATCACTTCCAAATTCATCACTTATTTTTACATTTTGCAACACTTGGATCGGAACTTCACAATGCCGCGGATCTGATCGTTTTTTAATCAAGGCTAAAAATCTAAAATAACTGTGATGCTTCACAAATCTGGTCACCTCAGTTATGATATGTAATTGATGCCAGTATACTTTGAAAGGGTGCCACCACTCATTTTTCCGAATCTAGTATCTGCCAGAAGTTAGCATACCCAAATTGTTATATCACATCTTAGTAAGTGTGGCATATTTGTAAGCTGTGAGAGTAAGAAATTTTCTTTATCTCATTTCAGTTCTGAATTCAATGACTAATATTAGGGTGCATTCCACCTGAGGGTCAGGTGTCATTATCGAGTCTGACAATGCCTCTAAAGGTGTTGATCAAGATAATAATCTCGACTCAGGTGCCTGTAAAAGATGCAAGCATAACCTTGAGAACACGCTTGCAAATATTCACTACTAGTGCACAGAATCGTAATGCCAAATGATTCTCTCAAGCCGCAGCTCCTTTATTAGATACAGAAAACAGCATGATAGTACCTTGCTTTCCTGCTCTGCATGACATTGAAGATGCTATGACATGAATGATCTCAACCAGCACAGGTGATCCATACATATGGGATTGGGTTTGTATCAAGATTGCCCCAAATCATTTATGACAAAGAGTGGGTTGAAGAAACACCAATGTACACATGAGGGAAAGTTCAAATACTAGTGTTAGATCTGAAAGAAAGGTTTCAACTGCTGGACAAAGTTTTCTGATCATGTTAGCAGACACCACAGTCCTAAGCCACACAAATGTTCAAAATGAGGTACTGATTTTACACACGAGAGATTTTACAAATTCCACCTCAGGACTTGTGGAAGGGTTTCGGACCATATTACGTGCGATATTTGTGGAAGCGAGTTTAAAGCCAAGAAATATTTGAAAGAGCATATGCATCTGCACACATCTCCAAGAAAGTATCAGTGCAGTAGATGTGGCAAAGAGTACAGCCAGCGTGCTAGCTTGCTAAACCATGAGAAAAAGAAACACTAACCACTCATGTTCCGCTAAGTTCAACATTACTAGGTAAAGTTTTCTCTCATTTGTTGTATTTCACCACAATGGTATAAAAGATGGTATTTCTCACACTCAATGCTCGTTGAAAAATCACTTCTTTTTAAAACATGGACAAGTCAAACCATGACCAAAACTTACATTGATCTCTTAAAGAAAGATCCACAGCATGTCGGGTATACCAAAATTAAACTCAAATTTGTCTGATTCTGGAACATCAGACAAATGCTGGGTGCATTTTTGTTTATATCAGGATCTATTATTTCACTCAAGTAAATGCTGAAATATACTTTACCTTGACTAACCCTTTAACCATTGTTTCCAATGAAGGTATTGCCCTTGTGTACACTTACCGTGAGATCGGTCCAATATCAACATATAGGGAGGATGAAATAATAACTGCAGTCTGCAGCCAAATGGCTGCAGGCTGCTGCTATTATTTCATTATCAATGTCTTTGTGTACAGAGTTTTATAAAACAACAATAATGGGACAAAATGTTTGGGAAGAGAAACCTCCTTGCAAGTTCAAATGGTTAAAGACTGTCATTCTACAGTCTTTGTCTTCAGTCCCGATTCAAGATGAATAGAAGGCTACCTGCACATATTATTTTGACAACTGCTTGAACAAATCAACAGCATACTAAAATAATCCTTTGTGTGGATTCGGTGTGATCTTATTATGTTGTTTCATTCCTTAGAGGATGCCAGCAGCCATTCTCCACTAAAACAGAACAGTTTAGCATTTAGGAATAATAGGTCTTGTGTCATAATGTACAGATAATACTGCCTGAGCAATGCAGAGGTGGAGATATTTCGGCACTCTACCAGTTAACCCTTTCACCTATCAGTTCTCCAGACTTAGATTTCTTGTTTTCAATGTCACATTAATCTGTGGCTGCTTCATAGCAACCAAGGCTTAATTCGACATTGAACTCATGAACTATTTTGTGATAAACTATAATGCATGAATATAATTCAATCAGATTTTCTATTTTGTTGAAGTTATTGTATATATTTATTTCACTTCCTCGGTTGTCGGTTTGAAAGAGTATCACCGTTTTCAACCCAGAGCTTTTACCGTTCAAGGATCATGAAAATTATATTTCAAGATGAAACAATGCACCCAAACTGATCAGTGGTTGTATTGATAAGTATATTTTATTGAAATCTACAAAGACAAAATACCATGACCACAATGAAACATTTTATTCAATACCCAATCATCTACCCATAGTTATTTTTGATTCATTCGTTTTATAGTAATCTGCCCGCACAGTTAGCACTCACTCCTCTTCCTGGTTCTGACGGTTTGCTGAGTTGGCTTGTTTTCTCTTCAGTTTCACCCTTGATCTGCTGGGTTCATCAAAAGAGTGATCACTGGCAGAAAAATAAAAATGAAATTTAAACATTCAAGTCCATACATGCATATAGTACTTTTTCATTAATTACACATAATCAGTTGCAGCACATATGTAAGTCTGTATTAAGACCTTCAATGTTGGGAGTCCAGGGCCATCCAGGAGAGAACATATGTATTAATCACTTACAGTGAGACAAGACTTATTGCACAGTTTTGAACCAGATTAGGGTGGAAATTTTAAATTCAATTTTTTTTCTTTCTTTTTTTTTTCTTTTTGTGGGACTACAGTCATACCATACCATTGGCCTGTACTTCGATGTGAGTATAAAGTCTGTTTCAGCTGCCAACTGGTACGTTGAAGGTAACAGGTTTGACTATAAAATAATCATCCAGCTTAGCTAAAGCAACACTGTGAGTAGGTTTGTTACTTAGCTCACCTGCCACTACCCTAACTCAGCTGTATCCACAGACTGTGCTCATTGGCTCTAAAATATATGAGGAATACACAGGATCGCAATAAAGCATAATATAAAATCATGTGAGGCTTTAACTGGTTGAGGGCTAGATTATTTTTGGTGGTGAATTTGTTCATCAAAATATATTTTATTACAAATTATTGGAGAGTACCCTCAGACATTCTCCAATAATTTGTCATAAAACACAATTATATGAACAAAATAAATATTTGCATTTGACTGAATATGAAAGATGAGCAAGGAAAATATTGGCTTTTGCTCTGGTGCCCTCAATTTTTGAAAGACCTTATAGTGGCTTCTGGTACTCAACCAGTTAATTATGTTTCGGAACACCAGCTGGAACAACCAGACAACGACAAGTGTCAACTCAAACATCATACAACAAGGGGCAAGAGGGCCTAGCCCCATAAAGTCTGCTTACGTGCCTTTGGCGGGAAAATTACATCCCGTCGTTTAATATGTGTACCTTAGCGTGACATTGTCTGATTGCACTAGCGGCATTGTCAAATTTTGTAAAATTGTGATAATTTTTCTTTGATTTTTTTCGGATGCTCTACCAAAGACAGTCCGCATTTTAAAATCTATACTAATACTATAATATAAATAACAAAAATATCATATCAAACAGACAAATACGTCGCCTGCTAAATAAAAAACAGAGTTTTTATGATGAAAAACTTGCTTGACATGAACATAGGGAAATTTTGATCAAATTTATATTTGGTTTCCAGACACTTTCCATGACTAAAACAACAAATTTCAGTCTGAAAACCCATTTTTATAAATCGTAATGAGTTCTAGATTACTTACCCATTCATCGTGTCAAAAAGCTCTTAGTTTTTCTGTTTTGCATCGCCTAAATCACTGAGAGCGGCATTTCAAGCTCATTTGTTACCAAAAAGTGGACTTATATCTCCGAAAAGCAGATTATTGCTGCTGAAAGGTGGATGTCAGGTTACACGGTGTAATATTAAAGTGATGTTAGGCCAACTGACTTTGTACCAAAACTGAATTCAGCCCAAGTGATTCCAAACCCATCCAAAATAAGTTTTGGACCAACACTGATAGAATTTCTAGGCCCTTGGTATAATTTAAGAACCTCTTTCAGTATCTTGAAAACTGGATGAATTTGGAGGTATAGGACTCCTCTTGTGGGCCAAATACTGCCAATTTAAGCCAAACTTAATGTCCCCAAATTCAACAGTGTAACAGTCTCAAATTAATTCTGTGGATAACCCCAGATTTTTTAGAGGTTATTATGGTATTGCAATGTTCTGTCTCATGATTCTGAATAGGGCTTGAGCTGTGAGTAAACTGTAGACCAAATCTTTGGCCAAATTTCAGTGCCGTTTATAGCCAGTAATGTCAATTTGTTAGAATTTTATTAATTCCATTTTAGCACAAAATTGTTATCGAGTCTTGCAGAAATGTGCTTTGGGCATGAGTTCTGTTGAAATCAACAGCAATTTTGAATGACTCTAGGCTGATTGTTGAGCCGTTTTCTGGCTATGATTATTTGAGATTTAGGTTTTTTTAAATAAAATTTGTTTCGGGTTTAGACAATTCAGTGATGTTATGTCAAAATCTGCAAAATGCACCGAATGTAGCTCTAGTTTTCATTAACTCTTTGCATGCTGCTGGCGGATATTCCTGCCCAGGACAGGATTTCTCTTACCACTGAAATATGTATAATTTAAGCATATTTAATCCAATTTTCACCCTGTAAATTGAATGGATTTTTTCATCAATGATTTATTGAGTTAAATTTAGATGAATTATTCATCAGATCTGATTATGGCTTCTTCACAGCAGATGTAAATGTCTGAAATATGTATAAGAGTTAAAGGCATGGAACCCCAAGCACTTGTTACCGAGTCAAATTATACCAGCAGTAGAAAACTTGTTTCCCTCCCTCAGAAAATAGGCACTGCTCAATATCCTGGGTATCCTACTGAGAGTGTGTGTGGTCAACATTCACACATTGCATTATGACAGAGGTGAACCTCATTTTTTATGATAATCTTCCAGGGACACAGAAAAGTGTCAAAACATGACATATCTCATGGTGATACACATTTATACAAAGAGTGAATGAGGTTTTTTATACAGCTGAAAAATTATGAACCTAACTTGAAAACACAGGACAAGAATTTGCCGACCGGAACACACCTGCATCAAGTTTATTGACTTAATTTTCCTACACAGAAATCTTTGTTTATTGAATATTAAATGCTTCAATGTTAATGTTTTCAATTAGAGATATCCCCATGATATTCAGATCAGTTCAGTTTTTCGGTATATTGCCCATCTCTATTTTAACACCCCGCACACTGATGTCAAGGTGTCTAAATTTCAGGCAGAAAAAATTTTCCATATTGCAACTAGAAATTTAACCAATTCAATCTCGTTTGACAGAGCTCATTGAGCTCATTCAGCTTCCTGAAATTTTGGTATTTTGACATCAGAGTGAAGGGGGTTAAAAGGCACTGTGTGGCACAGAAGCTATTCAGGACAACTGGATTTTGATAATCTATTCATTCTCCAATTTTTCTCCTATTAGAACTGAAGCATGGAACTTCACATACAAGTTTCCACCATCCAATAACAAAACTTAAGAAACAAAAATAATTCAGAACTACCTAACACTTTGTCAGTGTGTAACCCGAAACAAATGCCTTTTTGTTTGGGTGGGTGGGGAGGTGGTTTGGGATGGTGAGCAGCATAATACATACCAGTCAAACCTATCCACAAGCTCTGAATTCCAGCAGTGTGTAGATCATGGAGTAGGCCTGTTATAAAATTATTTGTGGAATAGCTGAAAGGAAGAAAGCAACACATAGCAGAACCATTTAAACACTAACTATAAAACATTACATAGTATAATTGTACAAGATGAAAATCTGAAGTGGGTATTGTAGACTTGTCAACAGAACGATGAGGTATAGGTGTCACCTGAAGCATGAGGAAGGGTCCGGCGAATATTCGAGATTTGATTCGATATCAGTATCATATGTCTGCTTTGAGATCGATCCGAATCAGCCTCAAGATTCAATTTTTTTCGAATCATTCATGCTTAGTGCAATTTGTTACATTTCCAATGCAAATTGGATAAAATTGAAATTTGAAAATTCATTCATGTGGGCTCAATTTATATTTAACTGAGTATTTTTATTTACATTGTTTAATTGTTAGGTTAATAGTACAGACAATAAAATGTCCACTGGTCGTGCACAGCGTGCAGTTAATTTCTCAGACCTACTTATCAACGAAAGAATATCCAGTTTGATTCAATTAATTGTGCATTTTTGTGGTGATAGTAACACATTAACAGTGTGAACTACACAATCCTGTTTGCGAAAATAGTCTCAAAATTGAAAGGCAGGCAGTGCCATCAACCATAACCAACGGTATTAACAAAGTGATGCATTATAAAGACCCTTGTCAAGTGTGACTGACTAATAGGGTGTCAGGTCTTTTTGTTCCTTTATCAGTTCATCCTCCAGATCATTTCATACTTTTACCATTTTGCACAGAGTCGCTTCACTCTGAGTCGTTAGTACCCATATAATTACTGGAGTAAGAGTGATGTGGTGACTGAGTGAATTGTGTACTGGTCTCTCATGCCAGAGATCACAGGTTTGATCTCTGGTTGGGAGAGATTCCAAGATGACCCAACATTCTCTGGCAACATCAATTGTGGTATTGATGATGCTACAACGTACAGCTCTATCTACTATAAATACAAATATGGATGAAAGTTCATGGAATGCTGGATATAATGAAGAACAGAAGCAACAAGTACACAATTTAATATACATCCCCAAATGTACCCCCATTGTGGTGAATAGGTAATAGATATATCACTATTTTGTGTACTATATGGGTAAATAATTGTACAGTTGTGCAGGTGTCCGGAGATATTTTGGACGAGCGAAGCCGAGTCCAAATATTAGAGGACACCTGCACAACTGTACAATTATTTACCCATATAGTACACAAAATAGTGATATATGTGATTTAATCCACAGCCCCTCAATGTTAACAAAAGTAAAAAAAATTATATTTTAGAAAGTTTGACACGAGTAAAACCACATTTTAAAACACTTTTTGCTTGCTCTACCCTGCTCTACCCCCGAAAAACAAAATGGGCATAACCCATTGTTTGCTTGCTAGAAAGTCTGTTGAAGTTATGACACGCATCAGGAGTTCAGATATTGTGAACAGATCTGTGGCTTCGAAGAGAACTCACATCATGACGTAATTTGTTCTCCCGCTAATATAATGTCTCAGCTCAAGGGTGGAACACTTATTCAATCCCTCATCGAAAATGCGGCAGATAAATTTAATAATCGTTCATTTTTAAATCATTTGGAAGAATAATTCTCTTTTTTATCTGAAGAAGAGGTTCGCTTTCCCTCAGGGGTGGCGGGTGGTGGTGCCTGATTGACGTCTTAATATTTGAAAAAGGGCGTTTTTTTTAGGTTATTTATTTATTTACTGGTGTTTAAGGTCGCTTTTCTGCAGCTATGGCTAATTGTGACCGCAAGAAAAGGTGTAAAGTCAAGTTTAGCCAATCGTTTACACCCATGCTGCCCATTTTAGGGGGCTTCTACCCCGGGCACTGGTGACCAGGTCCTATTTTACCAGTAAAACTGAACTTGTTTACCACAGCAAACAAGCACTGCTTCATTTCCGAGGTTTCCACAGGAGTCCTTTTTAGGTTACCATGGCTGTTGGTTATTAAAAGCAACAAAAAATTAAAAAGTACATTATAATTTGGACACGATGCACACTCAATTCAGTAGCTCTGTCGAGAAAAGCTTGTCGATAATTCATGTGTTAGAAAGTTTTTCACACCTCCTTTACAGCATCTTTACTTTTGAATGGTTATGGTTACAGTACCGTGACAATCGTACAAATATCTAGTTATTGGGACTGTTTCAAAACCGTCCCAATATCCAGATATTGGTACTGTTTTACTGAGCTGTTCTCATCAAAACCGTACTTGATGTGATTTTATAGGGCTTGTTTTCATGACAGAGAACAAAAGAAATATTAGGTAGCTGTGGATTAATAACAAGCTGGGCCTTCAAAAACTAAAACTTTAGATAACAGGCCTACCGATACCACAGAGAATATTTATTTATTGGTGTTTAAGGTGTTCAGTCAGTCTTGTAAGGGTCATCAAAGTGTTCTGTAACTTCTGCTTGGTGCAATATAAAATAACTTAAGATTCGATTCAATGTCGATATCACAGACAAGATTCGATTCGAGATTAGATTCTAAAAAAAAAATAATTGTGATTTGCAGATTCCTTGAGTGAAAAATTACCATGGTATTTCCAATTTTATTACTCGCCTCTTCTAAGAAATCATCCCCTGAGTTCCAATGTGTTCTATGTGCCAGTAGGCACATAGAACATGTTGGAACTCAGGGGACGAAATGCCCATCTACAGCAACACTAGACCATGTGGAAAATGAAAATCTGTTCTGCACACATGTGCCAAACGGAAATTGTTCAGCAGATGATTGATCACCCAAAACTGAACCGAAGTATATGACAAGTTTAATGTGTACAAAAATAGTGAAGAAGAAATAGAGACGATATTTGAAGGGGATAAAATGAATATCCAGAAGGAGAGTATGAGTACGCAAATTTGGTTAGCAATAAAATGTGTTCTTTTTGTTGATAGTTGTCAAATGAATTGCTGAGTGTCCTAATAATTGTTTTTATAAACGTGAAGGCATGTAATAAACACAGAGTGACATGCACATGTGAATGTCATTCTGTGTATATACTTGTCATTTGGGAGTTCCGAAACAATGACGTATTCAGGCCAAGCTCATTCCCATGGTGGGGGAGGGGGGAGTCACATGATGATATGGTCTTGTTTAAATTTTTGAAAAATAATTTTTTTCTACTGCTGAATTTGTATATTTGCAGGCAGAGGTTCCCGATTAATTGGGTAAATGGTTAAAATGTGGATATTTAAAAATTGAATTGGACACCTGATGTGTATATAAACAAGAAATTTAGGAATGTTTATTCAGAATGTTCAGTTCAAAAGCAATCAGGTTTTCACTTTGCGTTTGTTAAACTGTCGCCTGGAAAAATATTTGCATGTTAATGATTCCACTTGAACTTCATTTGATACAGGTATAATATGGATTCAGAAAAATTGAGACTCTCGCTTTCCGAGAACCAGATTTGAAGAGTAAGACTATTAAAGAAATTCTTGTTTCTAGGCTCCTCCCCAGTCATAGATAATCTGCCTCATCACCATTTTTATCACCTGAAAATCTCTTCTATGACACTATTTTGCACTTGTAGGACAAATATTTAACCAAATATTTAGTTGGTTAAATTTTCTACTACATTATGGGAAATTTTCATGGCTGAAAACATTAGTTTGCCACATAATAGTGTAAGTAGTTAAATTTATGATTCTAACCATTTTCGGAAACTGTTTTGTGATTACACAAAAAATAAAAAATGTAAAAAAAGCCCCTCTCTCATCCTAAAATTGAGGAAAAATTGCCTGAGAAACAAGAATTTTTTTTTATAGACCTAATTTCCTGCGATTTTGATGAGCTGTTTGGGGTGGTCATACAAAAAAACACTAAAATGCAATTTTCACTAAATTCCATTCCAGGCTGTATGTGTGGATGCATTTATGTGTGACTATAAACAAATTGGTGGTATAAATAAAGAAGGCCTGGTAATCATTGCACCTCACCCCCACTCAAAAAGTTTGTGAACAATTTACAGGCAGCCAACACTTGACTAGAAACCACTGTAAAATCGCAGGTTAACTTCTTGTCAAGTGTAGCAAAATTTATGGAAAACTGGCCAGTCTTTTCAGGCAAAGGAACTGTGCTCTATTATATACCAAATTATAAAAAACGAGAATTTTCTTATTTTGCCAGTCATTACGTGTACAGTCCCTGTAAAAGTTGTCTTCAAAATTACTCCAGTTGTTACATATGATTACATAATACAGTCACTGTTAATCTGGTTAAATTAAGATCTCTGTGTCTATTTATAGAGGAACTTTTTATGAGTGGGCAGAGCTAATTAACAGGGTTTTCCAGCACTGGTCTGATAAAGCATAACACTTTTGAGATGTCGTTTATAACCTTTCTGACAACTTTTATTTATCAAATGTTATTAAATATCTTTTTGAAATTTATTCTGTATTTTGTTATAATTTATTGGGAATGCATATATATCAATATATTCAATTAATTGTAATTTGTAACAAAAACAAAAAATCACATTAAAATAATCTTGCCATATAAAGTTCAAATGGAGAAATATTCAAGTGTAATTACTGTGTAATATTCGTATCTGCATTTAACACTTTACGTGACACAACTGTAAAAATCGGCCAGCGCTATACACGAAATTCGTCATTCCCATTTTTTTAGGTTTCTATCTTAATTTTTTGATTCCAAAGCATATCTTATGATTTCTGACTGAAACGAGCGCGTAGCTTATGTTTCAATCAGGGATCATAAGCTGTGTTGTTATTTATGGAGGGGGGGGGGGGGGGACTTTAAACTATAAGGGTGTCGAAGCCTGCTCTTACTGGACGTCGACTCGGCACATGTACATACGGCAATCTTAGGTGGAAAAGACAGGTATCCAGTATTAAGAAAACAACACTCAAACACATGGTCTGTCAGTGTGCTGCAAGACACGGGGCTGTAGAAATTTTTTTTTTTTTTTCTCATTTTTTGTAACTATCTATTCAAAACACCTCTGTATGTTTTCCAATAAATTGTCGCAAAAAAAAATTCAAGCTTTGTTATTGTGGTATAAAGTCTACAAAGAGTTAAATGGTGGGAACTCGTTCGAATCACACCTGCGGCAACCGCGTTGAGTCCTTGGGCAAGACACTTCACCCACATTGTCCATTTGGGGGCACGGTGACGTCGTGTACTAAGGCATACTGCACGTTGATGGTGCACTTGTCTTCAACCAATGCTAACCCTGCTTGTGTGGAGTTAGTATGTTGGGGAGCTGACAGTTGCTCGCCGTTGCTCGGTGGTTCTCTCCGGGTACTCCGGCTTCCTCCACCCGTAAAACTGTCATGGTCATGATTAGCCATTGTGCAGAAATATGTGACCTTAAACCCCAATAAATAAATAAATAAATAAATAAATAAATAAATAAATAAATAAATAAATAAATAAATAAATAATGGTGGGATGTCGCCCATGGGAGAAGTCGGCCAAAAATAAAGTCAGCAACTGGGGTATGCCCCTAAGTCGGTCCACGGATTAAATCGGCTCAGGGCTTTTTCGTAGCGCTAATATACATGTGTACGGTTAACTTAAGTGACAGACCGAATGTTAGAAATTGAATTTTTTCTCATCGTGTTGCAACTATTTGTTGGAAAACACCACACGAGCGCTGTCTTTTTCTATAAATAGATTCAAAATAATTTCAATATTTGTCATAGTGCTAATAAAATTGTTAAATGATAGGTAGAATGTAAGAAACAAAATTTTCTTTACAAGTCGCAGTGCAAATATAAAAGTATATAGATTTCCACAATTGTAATTCAATTTAATCAGTTTCTGAATTTGGAAATCTCAAAAGAATAAACTTCATAGGAGTAATTTATGCTTTATCTAATGTCAATGTTTTCATTGCGACCAGAGGCTGTTTCAGAAACAATCAGTAGCAACTGTCGGCTCTTGTTTTACGTCTTTGGAAGGGTAATTAAAGGATTAGTTCGGATAAGAAAATGTTATTGCTACCAAATTATATTGCTGCCACGAGAACTCAATAACTGATCATGTTAAGTGTTGTGTTATATTCAGTTATATTACAATAGCCTGGGTCTACTTTTCTCAGTGGCTCAAAGCAACAAACCTCAAGCTATACGCATCGTTTTTTAACGAAATATAAAATAAATGTATATGTTTCTTCTAATTTTGCTGAGTTCAGACGGGAAACTGAAAACTCTCCCAAATTCTGCCAATTTATAATTTTTAACTGATCTCAGATACATTCAGACACGTCGCGTCCCATCTCGTCACATAAAGAAGGGTCTCTGCTAAAACACTCGAGGAGTGAGGTTTCCACTCACAAAATATGCTCTCAGTTTCAGTGAAAAAGGGACACCGAGCACAACATATTTCTATAGATGGACCGTAGGTTGTCGTTCAAAGGACCCTCGGTTCAATGAAATGATTCTTTCACATGTGTTGAGACGTTACATATGTGAAAATTCCACTCTGTTAGTGTTTCTGTTTAGAATTTCTCTCCATGTACCGTTGATGGGTTCCAGGATATCCACAATTACAGTCTTGGTCATCCACAGTGTTTCAAAGGCCCTGCATGGTTCAATGTAAAAAAATATTCTGTTCACCTGAACAATAGGTCGAACTGCATGCTGGACGAAACTGTGTTGGAGAGGAATTGACTGAGATTTCCCACGTGTTATTCAATCATAATAGACGATTTCAGCACAGCGTCATCTTACATCCGGGAACCGATATGTAGGTGCACGTGCGGTTTGTTTATCAAATTTGGTTCCACATCTGAAATCAGTCTGGAAATTATTTTAGTCTGTCAGGAAATTTTGTTCCGAGCAATACCTATATCGCACTTGCATATCCCACTTGATGCTGCATAAGATTCCCACCCCACCCAAGTTCACCAGGATTTTTTAATAGGCCTAGGCCCACAAGTAGCAGGCTTACAGCAACACTGAACATTAGGAGACAGAAACACAGACATTAAATGTTTGTGGGTTTGGCCTACGCAACTGCACCCTCTGATGGCAAGATGGTAGGCCCATAACAGTCGGCTCTTTGCCTCCATTGACTTTGTACTTAGCTCCCCCCCCCCCCCCCCAACCTACCAACCAGTCAGATGATATCTATACCCGATTGATCTTCCACTGCATTTTTTTTTACCAAGAACATTTTTTTTTTGGGGGGGGGGGGGGCAGATTAACATTCTGCACCCGTATTTTGGGTATTCTTTTTGTATTTTTGCCCTGCCAAGTTGAGTGAGAACATCGCCTTGTAAAACATGGATGCTTTGCCGCGTGACACAGGGGCGAGTTCGCAATGGACCGGCTCGTTCTCTGCACACCTTGAAATCCAACATTACCCGTTGAACGCTTATTTTTTTATTGAGAAATGTTGTATATCATCCTCAGATTAAAGGGGATGTCGTAGTTCGGAGTTGCTGTGCATCCCGCCCCCAGGTCCCACTGCTTAGTCTAACCACAGATGTCTGGAGACCTGATTAATATCACATCCCCCCCCACTGTCACACCCCCCTCTTATATATGCCCCCCCCCCCCCCCCCCCGCCCCCCCACACACACACACACACTTCCACACTTCCAAAATAAATAACACACAGATCTGTGTATTATATATTTCGAGGGGGGTGCATATAAGAATGGGGTGTTTTGAGGTAAGGGTGATTTAGATCAGGTTTCCAGACATCTGTGGTCTAATAACTCTGGCAATTTGGGCTGTTTAGTGGGTAACGAAACTACGTTGTTCTCAACCTGTTAAGTCGACGTTACATGTCCTTCATGCAAATACCTGGAAACGCAGCCAAATTGTGTAAAGTTCTTTTTCATTGTTCGGAATATGTCTACCATTGCAGAATAAAAAAGGTGTGTATTGAATGACTCTTTTCGAAAGGTTCTTCAACCTATTACAAATGAGATTTTTTTTATTATTTCCATTTTTGGCGTAACTTCGCTAACAATAGTCGGATTTTACAAATTCAAGGACGAAATCGCACTGATTTTTACTCAATATATTCAACATGAAAACGCGTTTTTTTAAATTTCCCTATGATATTAAAAATAGTATTTGCCCGACTGGTTGGAAAAATGTGCTAATTGGTATCCCAAAATTACAGGATCAAAGAAACACCGACATCGACAAAAAGTAATGACAAGGTCTTCACAAATATTCATGCGAGATCGAAACTGCCTTCAAAAGTTATTTTGTACGATATTTCGAAATAAATTTTAACGATTTTATTTTTATTTGTGTAGTTTGGGAGCGTTTCGCTTTTTTCCCTAATTATCAGCGGCTGTTTTGCAGAGAAATGATGTATGGAGATCCTATTTTGTGTCGGAAGCATAACCTTGTCACAACACTGGGAAACACTTTGTGCTAATTATAACCGATAGTACGTCTTATTGAAGTCACGTGGTTGGGTTTTGATACCCCACCTCATAGAGCAGTTAGTGGGGAGTCGATTGGCAGTGTTTTACAGAGAGCGTACACGTAATGGTGAAATCCTACAAGTGTACTTACTGTTAGAAATAGTTCTCTGAGCTTTTTCCTCACTGTGTTACATCACATCCATCAGGGCAGGAAAGTTTTGTCGAAACTTACTTACCACCCAGTGGCGTAGAAAAAAAATATTGCCACAGATAGGGTTAATTTTTCTTCAAATTTAAACGTTCATCATGTTTCACACAACAGGCTGCAAGCTGAGTGGTCCTCAGTTCGAATCCCACCCGCGGCAACCGCGTTGTGTCTTTGGGCAAGACACTTCATCCCATTGCCCACGTGGGGGCCCGGTGGCATTGTATACTAAGGCATACAGCATGTCAATGGTGCACTTGCCTTCAACCAATGCTAACCCTGCTTGTGTGGAGCTGTTGGGGAGCTGACAGTTGCTCGCCAGTGCTCGGTGGTTCTCTCTGGGTATTCCAGCTTCCTCCACCCGTAAAACTGTCGCAGTCATGATTAGCCATTGTGCAGAAATATGTGACCCTAAACACAAATAAATAAATAATAATAATAATGTTCACACATATGTTAACCCTTTACTCTTTCAGCACGAGAGACCGCTTTTCCGGTCCAACAACACGATACGTTATAATTTCATTAAGTAGGATGGCTACTTCGTGAACGTGTGTGGTAGAACAATTAATATTTTCAACGTGAAAAATAATAGAAAATAGAGAACAAAAATTGGTCATGCCCTCATTTTTTACAAGCTTTCATTTAATTTCCATACCACCCAAGGTCAGAAAAGGGTTTTTGGCAACACTTACTCTATCACTTCTGTGAGATGAGAACCTATGTTATTACAGTACTTTTCTGCTGATGAAAATGGAAGCTTCTGTGACTTAACTATAAAGCATGAAGTCTGATGTTGCTTCCATCCTGGACTACATGCCCCTGTAAAAGACAGTAAAAATGGATACTATGTTGAAAAGTGAAAACTGAACAAAATGTTTACCACAAGAGGCACATAAAAAATTATTATACGATAAATGATAGATTATCAAAAAAATTGTGTAAAGACTGAAATCGTATCCCCTACTTTGAGGATATAGAAATTTTCACGTTCACGGTATCAATCAAAATGGCAGCCTTCAAAGCATCACTTCAAGGTGAATACCAGTCAAATTATCACTGGAAATGATCAATTTGTTTTAAAAATGTATAATGAAAAGAAATTCTAGAGTTTTTGAGTGGATACCTACCATTTCCAGCAATAATTCCACACGTATTCACCTTGAATTGATGCATGAAAGTCGCAGATGAATCAGATCGTAAGACGCTGCTTGTTCCGAGTATCGATCAGATCACTTCTGCATATCAATGTGCATCAGCTGTTAACTTTCATGCATCAATTCAAGGTTGAAATGAGTGGAATTATCGACAGGAATGATCAGATTCTTATAAAAAGTGTATAATAAAAAGAAAATCTAGTGTTTTTGAGTGGATACCAAAAATTATCTCACTTGTGACTGAGATAAAAGGTTATTTTTGATCGTGCAAGAGCTCACGAAAAAATAAACATTTCGGCCCCTGAGTTCCAATGTGTTCTATGTGCCAGAAGGCACATAGAACACATTGGAACTCAGGGGACAGTTTGTCTCGATCACTCATGAGATAATTTTCGGTATCCACTCAAAAAAAACTAGATATCCTCTATATTCTTGTTTCCCAGGCAATTTTTGCTCTAAATGTTTTGTCGATGGAGGGAGGCTTGTTTTTTTCTGTAACCCTTCTTTTCCAGTTTAGTCCACACATGATAAGCTCAGTAAAGTTGCTTTTCAGTGGTTTCTTGTCAACACAAACCACACTCAGCCAAGACTTGTCAAGAACTAACTGCCCTGATACTTCAAGTTTAACAAGTGAGTTTACAAGAAGGCTGTAGGTTAGGGCACCTTCACTGAAGTAAGGAAATACATGAATATTTTATTTTGAGAACATATCATGAAGTCTAGTGTTGGAGAAACAGTGATATTGGGTACGTTTCCATTGGTCATTTTGGAGTACTAGAGATTATTAGTGATTATATTCTGGGAATGCACAGACAACAAAGATTATTAATCTCGTTGTTTTTGTTGCCGTTTGTCAGTCTGGAATATCCTTCTGAATCATTCTGATTAATCCACCTCCCGAGTTAACCCCTAGCACTCTCATGTCCAAATATAATCAATTTCAAGCAGCAAATGTTTCTCATAATGCAACTTGGAATTTAACCAATTTAATCTTGTTTGACAGAGCTCCTTGAGCTCTGTCAAACAAGATTTAATTGGTCAAGTTTCAAGTGGAAAAAATCTGTTGCTTGGAATTTTCATGTTTTTATATCAGAGTGGAGAGGGTTAAGTGTTACTAAATTTAGGGTACTATTGCTGGTAATTTGAGAAAATTACACATCTGACATGAAAAACAGTTGCTTAAATATATAAAATCCAACAATTTGTAATCTATACAAATGAAATCCATATGAAAAAACCCAAACATTTTGTGTATCCATCACAAGTCCTATTAAAAAAATAGTCGAAAGAAGGCAAAGTGGGAAACTTGAATTTCTTTTAGGTCAAACATTAATGTGACAATTTTGTTCCTCGAGAATGGGGGAATTCTCCAGGAGTCTGACATTTGTGGGAATGGCGGAGTGGCTTTACGCTGTTAGCAGTAGGCTGAGAGGTACACTTTCCTCATATTGATTATTGTGATAAGATAAGATGTCAGTCTATAGATGATCCATGGGAAATGGTGGATCAGTCGAAAAGCGTTTCATTAGCAACAATCGGCCACATAAGGAAATGCATTGAATTTAGGATATAAATACTTTCTAATGCCTCACAAAGTAGATCTTCTTTGCCAACAAAAGTTCATGTTCTTGGTTTGTTTTATGTTTTAGGCTTCATAATCTACAGAATAGCATGGGTGGTGGTGTATTTCGTCCTTTGAGTGCAAGAAGGCTTTGCAATGCTAAAGCATTGGAAAGCCTAGTTGAACTCAATGGACAAATCTATCAATTTTAATAACTTGGGTAAAATAACAGATATAAACCATTTAATTTTTATTTTTTTAAGTTTGCATTGGTTATAAAAAGAGAGCATGTGGCAGCCAAAAGGACCATGCAGGAAGGCCTGAGAAACCAAATTTTAACTTTTTTAGGCCTAACAACTTTTTTTTCTGACAGTATTTTGCTCTCATTTTCTAACCAGGAAGTGGGTAGTTCAGCAAACTAATGCATCAAATGAGAAAGAAAATAGTATCTAAATCAATTATTATCAGATCCTTGTTTTCAACTACTTAACACTTCCTACAGCTACATGTACATCATTCTGATTTATACAGAAATGCAAATTGTCATTTGAGTATTCTATTCCACAGTACAGTCACTGTGGACTGGTTGTAATCCACACATGGACATTGATGTTCATGTATGCATTTACCAGGTAATAAAAATCATCATCAGGAAAATTATAATTAATGAAGCACCAGAATGTACTTGGTGCCTCATTAATTAAATTTTCTATGATTATTCCTATAATTAGTGTTTGGAATGTTATTGCAACCATGGAAATATTGCCCACCCGTGGAAAGTGACCAATCCATGATGGCCGTACTGTTTGTCTAGACTAGTAACTGTGCAAGTCAGAGTATTTCAGTTGTTCCAGGGTGGCGTGTAGAAACGTAAGCAAGATCAATCGATAAGGCCAGGTAGAAACTGGAAGGTTATGGTAGATTGCAAAAAAATGTTTAGCAATGACTGTATAGTTACTTATAGATTTCACTGAACCAATACTCAGCATGGGTGGATCCATACTATCTTGTCCTATAATGCCCCTCCTTAACTAATGACATCATGTTGCCAAATAAGGGACATGATCCTCTTTTAGAATTTGCAGAATATTATTTGTAGAACTGAGACAGTCACGTCTGCAAGTATCCACTGTCTGCAAAATCGATAGTGGAAAGCGGAACGCAATGAAGCGAAGTATAAAAGAATATTTTGTCGCTACAAGGCCGAAGAAATGGCATGTTCCTGGTATCATTATTTTTACATCGCATACCCCAAACTTGAAGTTAATGTTAATGGGGAGCCAATATTTCCAGTTCTAATTTTACTGAGGGCTTTTGTCATTCGCTGGGTCAACTCAACTGGCCATTCGTCCGAATCTGTGAATGGCCAGTTGAGTTGACCAGTCGAGTTCACATTGTGGCACACCGCAGTGCCTACAACAATCTTTAAACTTATTATACCTCCACTTTCTGAAAAAGTGGGGCATACTGGATTGCATCTGTCTGCCGATGGGTCGGTCGTTCGATCAGATGTCCATCGTGAATGATCTGGCCATAACTCCTATAATAGCAGAGGCAAATTGATCAAGTTTTGTATAGGTGTGTGGTGTGACATGGCCTTTGACTTTTACGTTCCATCGTTATCTGACCCACCTATAAAATAATTTAGCTATATAAACATCTCTCTCTCTCTCTCTTTATTTCTCCCCCTCTCTTTCTCTTTCTCTCTCAGATGCACACACATTTACTTGAAATACACCAAAAATCCGTTATAAATTATTATCTCTTGGATTCCTTTTCAAATTATGTCATGGCTGCTTCTCAACTGTCATGACATAATTTGTCAAAGAATTTAAAATGATTTAACCGATCTGAAAATCAGCAGCAAAAGAGTCAGTGGACAATATTGGCCCAATAGACCAAGAATGCCAACAGTTTTCCAAATTTGTTGCCACTATACAGCCAGAAAATGTAAGGTAAAAGAGGTTTCTTGTTTCTGTGTTTCCGACGATTGATGTTCCCATGATGTCAAAGATCACTAATCTGCCATGGACAAAATATGACACAGACAGTCACCTATTC
Organism: Pictodentalium vernedei; assembly: GCA_031216915.1. NCBI lineage: Eukaryota > Metazoa > Mollusca > Scaphopoda > Dentaliida > Dentaliidae > Pictodentalium > Pictodentalium vernedei. Next base: position 183,561,832 of record CM062289.1, read on the forward strand.
ACGAAAGTCACTTTCGCAAATAGGTGACTGTCATATTTTGTCCACGACAGACTAGCTCTATGACCAGAAGCAGCATGTGACAGTGTATGTGATGTATGGTTTGATAATTTTAACTTTTACAATGAAAAATGTGTGTTTTCCTTTCATCAGTTCATATTCAATTGGAGGCCAGCATGCATTTAGAAGCTACTTCAGAGCACCTGAAAATCAAAAAGACCCCCTCCCCCTCCCCCTCCCCCCCCCCCCCCCCCCCCACACACACACACAAACGCACGTCCCTTCAGCATGTGCATCAGGACTCTGTCGGATCACATCAGTCCCCCCATATTTTAATTCCACGATCCGCCCATGCTCAGTAATTCATCAAACAATGGCATTCACAGTGGATCATTCCTTACAGTACAGTCACCGTAGACTGGTCATAGTCCATGCATGAACAGTATTTTTAGATGACTATTCATATAATTAGTGTTTGGAATCTAATATTATTGCATCCGTGGAAATATTACCCACCCGTGGAAAGTAAGCAATCCACGGCAGCCATACTGTACCATAGGATTATTGTTTGCTATTTACATCAAATGTGTGACCAGTTTTACTGCCTGCATTTGTCGGGAATAGAACTATAAATTTGGATGATTGGAGAATGGCTCATCATAAAAACCTTAAGGCATAAATAATAAAAAAAATTTCTCAGGCAATTTACCCTAAATTTTATGTTGAGGGTAGGAGTATTTTGGAGGGATTTTTTTCTGTTATTCCACAGAACAGCAATGCAAATAATTAGAACTACCTATTTAATTGGTATAGAGCTGGAAGTCCATATTTGGGTTTTACTCTATAGTGCAGGTATCACAACTTAAAGGCTCCATATTAAGTGATATATTTTATATCATCTTTGAAGTGAAAATATTTAGTTTGTATTGATTTGGTTTGTTACAATTTATTTGAGAGTGCTTGGCATTCTCCCATAAATTGTAACAAGGCCAAGATATGTGAATAAATTTTGATGACCAAAAATAATTTAACAGCCTACGAGTTAACTTTTTACACTATTCTCTGGAAAAACTCAATGTTTTAAGCAGTGAAAATTTACTCATACTGCAGTTGCAACTATAACCAACTATATCTTATCTGACAGAGTTCAACATTAAATATATTATATCCGACAAGTGCAAAATAGTATAAGTAAAGAGATAAAAATAGTGTTGAGGCAGATTTTCAATGATGAGAGAGATGCCTGAAAAACAAGAATTTTTTTTAATTGCCTAACCATCAGGCAAACAAAACAATCATTCTCCAAATCACTGAAGGCCTAAATGTACTACAGATGAACAGATGGATGCACGAATGGATGGACATCACAGATGAACTGATGGAAGATGAAACTGACAGGCAAAATAAAAAGGATCAAACAAATAAATTTATCAGGTATAGCTCACCTTCATTCATCTTACACACATATGCAAAATGTGAAGTGCAAGGTTTTGTCTTCCAAGTATGCATGTTTGTATTGCTAGAATCAACAGTAACACAGGTGGTGTTTTTATGATGACTGCAAAAGAATAAACAATTAAGTAAGGCCTTTAAAAAAGTGTCCATTCTCGGCCAGTTTTTTCTCAGTTTTATGATGAGGGATGAAGGGTTTTTTGGGGGAGTTAATCCACAAAACTGTCCCGAACATACAGTACAGCAACCATGGATTGGTCATTTTCCACGGGTGGGCAATATTTCCACGGGAGCAATAATATTAGATTCCAAAAAGTAATTATAGGAAAAATCATCAAAATTTTAATTAATGAAGCACTGGGTACAACCCAGTTCATCATTAACTAAAATTTTGCTGATGATGATTTTTATTACCTGGTAAATCAGTGACATCAATGCCCAGGCATGGATTGTGACCAGTCCACAGCGACTGTACTGTAGTTGGAACTGGAATTTACCTCATAACACTATTATGAGGAAAAACAAATTTTTGAGAAGAGAAAATTTCTAAAATGCCATTGTACATTTAACCAAGTATATCTTGTTTGACAGATCTCAGTGAGTTCTACAAGTGCAATATAGTAGCAGTGAAGAGATTTCCAGGCAAAAAAAATGAGTGATGAGGCATATTTTCAATGATAACAGATGTGTCTGAGAAACAAGAAACTTGTTTTTTTTAATAGCCAAAGTCAACATTTTTAAAAAACAATGTTTTCCCCTTTACTAAAGCGTTAAAATCTGAGGGACCTGTAACATCCCTAAATATGACTATAATGATATTACATATCATATGTGGAGGCTTTTGGAGTAGCGGTTAGGGAGAATATTTTTTCCCATTATCAATAGCGTTAAAAAATGGGGAAACCACATATGAGGTCCCTAAGAAGTTAATAAGGATTTTTTTTCCAGTCTGATTATACTTCTCCTAATGATGCTTTATACCCAATATCAATTGCCTGGGACATTCAGTTTGGGGGAAATATTGATAGTTTCAATTTTTATTCAAACTGCCCCAAAATCTTGTCCCTGAACAAACTTAAAAGGAAGCTAAACACCAAATATCAACTACTTCCTTCTATCAGTTCCTGAGAAGATATTTTCAACTTTGAATATCTTTCCCCTACCCAACAGAACACAGCGACTTCATTTGAACTTATACTGTCCCATAAAGGTTAAGCACCCCCCCCCCCCCCCCTTTAATACCTGTGGGTATACAAATATCTTATATTGTGACGTTCCCCATTCCTCTATCAAAGCGAGCACAGATCCTCAAAACTGGTGAACATTTGCTGGCTCTTGACAACTTCACTGCCATGCATATCTGACATATGCTGTACCACATTAAGTCTGATTTTGTTTATGTTACTGACTGTCGCGCTTCTTGGGAATTGAGAGGAATGTTCAGCCTGTTGACCATTTTGGTGGTGGAAGCATCATGATTTGGGCTGGCGTCTGCTCTCGAAAGCAAAACTCCACTTCACATTGTCGACGGAATCATGAACACACAAATGTATTGGGACCACCATTTTGGAGCCGAATGTCATCTCCAATGGTTGCTGCTTCCTAGGAAACAGATTTCAGTATTTGGACGATATAGGAGGCCTCACTGAGAATAGTGCAGGAATTCAAAGATATGCAACAGGACATGACCTGAATCGATTTCCGTGCAAACAGCCTGGATTGAAACTCATTAAAACATGTGTGGGGCATGCTCAGCAGGAGAGTGGTTAATAGACAGACACCACATCAAGCCATCGACAGTGTGCATCGTGCGCTTATAGAGGAACGGGAGAACATCACATTGAGAGAAATTCAGAAAGTCATTGACAGCATGTTACACCTATTAAGATGTTTTAGAGATGCCCAAGGCAGTCCCATCAGATACTGAATGAGACATGAAAAAAATGCTCTAGAAACCATTGTATCACTAATAAGGCATATTCCCTCACTACAAATTTCAGGTTTTCTCTCATGAGAATTTATCCATTTACTGTATACCCACTGGTATTATATGGGAAAGGAGGCTTAACATTTTTTGGATAATATAGAACAAATATATCCACTAGACACTAATCCCCCTGCCTGCGCATGTTTGAAGATCCCCAAATATTAATTAAAGATTTGGCCAACCGTGGAACATAATTAATGCATAACAAACCTGCAATGTATTATAGTCTGGTTGTTGAAGAGTACAACCCACAAATTTTTAACAAGTTGGTGTTATTCAGTACAGAATAACCCCATGAACAACATATCCAAAAGCCACTAAAATCTGCCATGGGGAAAATGTTTTACAGTGCTTTGAATTTAGGTGGTGTATGATGTTAGTAGTACAGCTTGCACACTTCAACAAAATTCTGGGGGATCTCATGGAGGGATCTCATGGAGTATCTCAAGTGACATCATATCACAGTGTATAATGGGTGTCATGTGTCCTTTCATAGTAGCCCATGTGGGCGGCCACGCATAACATCAATACCATGGGAATATGTGTGTAAGTGTGCATGCACAGTGCATGTTGTTAGGTAATATGTGAATCCATCATCCATTCTATATGATGGAGGCCACTATCTTTGTTTCCATGGTGGCCTGTGGGAAGTATGATACTGGAAGAGCTAGAATGAACTGGGGTGCATATTAAGAGGATAAGTTTGTTTGGAAGCAAGTATATCTTGATATAATGACCCATTAAGTGCCATAAAGTGCCCAAATGGACCTTTCCGAGGTGCAATCTAGAATAGCATGAACTGCTATAGGACCATTAACCAAGTGAGATATTTCAATGGTTTTTTTCGACTGATCTGTATTGTAGAAGATTCCCGAGTTTGGAGCTGGATCACGATGTTTTTACTATTTTTAGCTTTTCTGGCCACTCTTGTAACATTCGATCTGGTCCTAGCCAAGCCAGAAAATAAGCAGACTGTCATCTGCAAAATGAGGTCCCCAGAGGGTGAATTTAGTTATGCTACCCTACACAGCAGGGTAGCATCACTGAATTTATCTTCTGTGAACTTCAATCTAAATCAGGGTCTCACAACTAAACAGAAAGAAGTATCCAGTGGATAAATTGGCCCACTGTATGAGGTAGCATCATCACATTCACCCTCAGGGGACCTTATTCTGCAAATGTCAGACTGCTTATCTTCAGGCCTGGTCCTAGCTATCCAAGGTGCTGACCCCTGTCCTCGACAAAGTCTCAGTAGATTCAGTCAGATCCTCCATTCTCTATATGCCTATGCATTCCCTTCACCAAGTTGACACGAGGATGATCTCTGCCTGCAATCTTTCCAGCACAGCACATGTCACACATGGTCACATATGCTAAAAAGACCAAGATGTGCTTATGTGATAGGCTGCAATGTGCCTCAAAAAAATATACCACATGGGCACTTTCAGATATTTGCAGACATTTGGGGACTGAAGACTGGTGATTAGGGACTAGTATTTGGGGACCTGGTGGGGACCAGACTTGTTAAATACTGAATATGATTGTCAGTGAGATTTTGGTGAGCTGTCAGGGAGATTTCCATGCTTGTCAGGGAGATTTGCATGTGCAGCCAACACATCAATAATTTACATTTCATGCTTCCCACCCTCACCCTTACTCCATCCTAATAAATTATATTTAAATTTATTTGAACAATATAAATGATATTTGTCAGTAAAAGCACACAAATAATAGAAGGGTAGTTGTATACCACTAGGTCCAGCTCACAGAGCTTGTCCTAGTAACATCCATATACAAATGTGTTTGTTAACAAAGTTTTGAAATATTTCAGGTTTTTTGGAGAACTGTATCAGTTGTTTGTTGTAATTTGATATCCCCACATACCAATTCACAACTGATCAATGGATGATTATATCAAGGTAGATTGCCATTGATGAGAGGGATTTGGAATGGAGATGGTCTCATTTGTCAAAGAAACATGAAAACTTATCACAAGACTAAATGTCTCAGGACTGAAGTGACATCGATGGGTGACTTTTTTATTTTAATCATCTTAGGAGTGGTGTTTCTTTACAGTGATGGGAAGTTTCGGCCTTTGGGATTGAAATTCTTTCTCATTGTTAGTAAATCATTATTCTGATTTCACCTGTGAAAATACCAGTTGGAAGTTTCTGGGAATAGATTCCTGAATTATGATTTGTACAACAGAAAAAAAATCAGTGTTATTGACTATTCGTAAATGCATCTGTTGTGTATCGATTTTCAGCCTTAACTTGTTGGTATACAGTAAAACCTGTCTTGAGAGACCACTGTCTTGAGAGACCACCTGTCTTGAGAGACCACATCTACCATGCACCGATTGGTTTTACTCTATAATGGACCTGCTATGGGAGACCACCTGTCTTGAGAGACCACCTGTCTTGAGAGACCACTGTGACCTGGTACCAACTTGTATTTTTATGCCATAATGGACCTGTCTTGAGAGACTGCCCCTTTGAAGACTGAAACCATGACAAAAACTTTTTACCTGTTCTGGAATTGGAAAATCCATTGTGGTTATACTAACATAATTTAAAGTATTAAAAGCTCTTAATTGGGTTTCAATTGCTAACTCATTACAGATTGAGATGTTTTTATAAGACCCCTGTGAAAAAATTAGGATTATTGCAGAATAAACAATTTCATACATACCTGAAATGTGACAGATAGGAATAAAAATAAATTTGTGTTGAAAATCTTTTTGTAACAAATTGAAATGGACTGTTATAAAAATTATAAAAATAAATTAGTGTTGAAAATCTTCAAGGAAGATTTTCAACACTAATTTATTTTTATAATTTTTATAACAGTCCATTTCAATTTGTTACAAAAACTTCATAAAAAAGAACAACTACAAAGTAATTACAAAAATCCATTCTTCTCCATTTCTGAATTTTGTGGTTGGTTATTCACTGACTTGAGAAAACCAGAAACCTGTTATGAGAGGCCACCTGTCTTGAGAGACCACTTTTGTGTGGCCCAAAGGGCGGTGTCTCAAGACAGCTTCTACTGTATCATGAAAGTATGGTAAAAATTGTGACCCATTTTTTAACTCTATTCTTTTGCTTAGCCATAGTGGATTACAGATGAGTGTGTCATGTATTGAACGAGGAATATGTGATAACATGGAATATTTCTAACACAAGAATGAAGACATATTTCATTTATTTCTCATTTCCCGGAAACTGGCCCAAAAAAGGAAAGCACAATGTCGTTCACAAAGTTCATTGTTGTACATGTACACAACACCCCTATTTGATTCCAACAGGTAATAGTCTTACATTTCCTCAATAAGTCTATGAGGTCTGGCTACATGTCTGTTGGAGCAGCGTGTTTGGGGTACTATGTGACTGCTGTCAGGAGGCGAGATATCAGCTCCCTGAGTCTGACTTTCAGGCTCATAAAGCTGATCTCTTGTCTCAAGATCCTGGTTCTCCAAAGTAATAGAAGGGACACTGCTCTCTGGAATATATGTCTTGCCTTGAGAAGGAACAACATTTGGTTGTCCCTCCACTCTCTTATTATCCTCCATTTGACTTTGAATAGAGTGACTAGGTTTGTCACCCATTTCACTCAGCCCTACATGTAATTCCTCAGCCATGTTACTTCCAAGGGAACTCTTTAAAATTTGATTGACATGGACATGCCTGAGCTGTCCACCTGAGAGAACTTTATATCGAACATTACTTAATTTTTCCACAACGGTACCTGGCTGACACCTGACACCACCCTTTGAGTAGTCTCTTACGAATACAGGTTTGTCATGGGAAAACTCCCTTAATTTACTACTTTTAGTATCATGAGAAAATTTCTGCTTTTCTTGATGCCCTTCAACTGTTGCCTGAATGCTGGGCTTAAGTAGGCTGAATTTTGATCGAATTTGTCTTTTAAGGAACAAATCTGCAGGAGCAACTCCATAACAAAAAATTTGCTAGCTTTTGACTTAATGATAGTTTCCTATCCCTCTCCAACACTTGTTTTTGCGATGACTGTTTAACTACTTGGACCAATCTTTCTGCCTTCCCTATTTGAGGATGATGAGTGATATGGTGGGTTGAATGTTTGTTGGATTCCATTCAATTTTGTGAATGCCATAAATTGATTGGAAGCAAACAGTAGGCCATTATCTGTATGAAAAATTTCTGGAAAGCCATATACTGAAAATATTGATCGTAGTACTTCAATAGTTTTCTCTGCAGTAGTACTAGACATTTGGTGACATTTCACCCATTTTGAATGTGCGTCAACCAGAATCCAGAACTTAAGGCCATGTTCCTCAAAGAAATCACAGTGCACTCTTTGCCACAATCTTGTTGGCCATTTCCAAGGATGAAGTGGTGCCTCACGGGGGTGACAAGAACTGCAACTACTCACTACCCTTTCAATATCCCGTCCATATTCAGCCACCAAATGTAGCTTCTAGCCAATGCTTTAATCTTAACAATACCCAGGTGTGTTTGATGAAGGTTCCGTAAATGCGATTCGCGTAAGCAGGGTGGTACAATGACTCTGTTCCCCCAGAGCAGACACCCTTGGTCCACCAAAAGCTCATTACGTCTATGTAAAATGGCTTCAGTGACTCATCATGAGAACCATTTTCTGGAACACCTGTACTGGGTGGGTTGAAAATAGCACACAAATGCTTATGGTCAGAGGCCAACAAAAACTTTCTACCATGGAGGTATTTGTGAAACTTGGTTACCCCAAATATGATGGCAAGCCCTTCTCTATGTATTTGAGAATAAGTCCTCTCACTTTGCATCATGGATTTTGAATGGTATGCAATGGGTTTTTCTACTCCATCAATGATGTGGTACAACACAGTGCCATCCATATGGGGAAGCATCACATGATAGTACTAGTCGTTTGCTAATATTATAGTGCACCAAAACATCCGAACTATCAATTCTATATTTGCATTCATCGAAAGTGTTTTGACAATTACAAGACGAGCTCCAAACTACACCCTTCTTGAGTAATTGATTCAAGAGCTGTACAAGATTAGAAAGCTGTGGCACAAATATCTGATACTGGTTGACAGCATCTAAAAATGATCAAAGTTGATCAACATTTTGTGGAGATTTGACCTTCAATAAGTCTGCCACTTTTTCTGGATCTGTATGTATCCCATCTGCATCGATTATGTAACCAAGATATTTGACTCTTTTTGGAAATAGTCTGCATTTGGACATTTTCACATGAATGTTATTGTCAGATAGTTTTTTAACCCTTTACCCAACGCAGACGATATCAAAATTTATTATTTTAAATATCATTTTTCAACTTTTTTCAAAAAATTTCAACAGAACCATATCATGTGACCCCTCGTTGGAACGAGCTCGTCGAGCTCGTTCCAATGAGGGGTCACATGATATGGTTTTGTTGAAATTTTTTGAAAAATAATATTTTTTCAACTGCTGAATTTGCATATTATGCGGGTGGATGCGGGTGATTCATTGGGCAAAGGGTTAAGTACCTCTCTAATCAATACCTCATGCTCCTCAACTGATTTGGATGAGATAATAATGTGACTATACTTGGAGAATCAACCGAATTCGCAGATAGTCGTTGAGCTAGCTTCCTACAAGCCCACTTTATGTGGCTCACTTTTTTCCAATAGTTGCAAACCGCGTCACGAAAACTGTAGTTGTCTGCAGAATGTTTACCATTACAACAACAAAAACATTTGTCATTGTGTGCGCAGTTAATTTGTTGGGGACTACTTTTCACATGCATCCCTTTTGTATTGAACAGTTTATGCACCTCGGCTGCAGTTTGCGAGTTTATAAATTCCTTTGATGTTTTTTCTGCCAGTTCCATGGATCTTGCTATCTCACAATCAGTTTTGAAGTCCATGTTTTTCTCAGTCAGCAGCTTATGCTGAATCAAACTTTCTGGAAATATGTTATTTTCAAGAAATTTGTCGAAATCCCACATTAGCAATACTGTTAATTTCGGACGGGTCACAAATCCCATACCCATCGCCAATTTACTGTCATGTATTGAATGGGGAATACGCAGACATGTTAACTCTCCCGGAATGCCCGGGAGTCTCCCGGAATTAGCTATACCCTCCCGCCCTCCCGCACGGGAGTCAATTTGGGCCAAAATCTCCCGGAAAGTCGACATACCAGACAAAATCATGTCAGATTTTAGAAAAATTGGTGGTAATTTGAAACGAAAATGGGCAACTTACGCGCACTGTAATTCAACTGCACGCTGATATAAGCAGCGTTTAATTGCATGAAACATATATGTTCTGGGAATAAAATGAAATATATCTTTTGACCGAGATTATTTATTCACTGTATTTGTTATCCAAATCTCAAATCGAAGAGAAAAACACCACCAAAACAAACAGTCCACTTGACAGGCCTACCGTGAAATGTCAACGATTTCCGATGAACTGCACAAAACACAAATCGAGTGAGTGTGCTGTGTATTCCCCATCCCCACCCATGGGTATTGCCCGGTGCCCATCCACCTCATGACTATGAAGTATGAATTGAATGAATTCCCGGCTACACGCCAGATTGCATGACACAGCATTCACGATGTTCATGGCATGTGAAAAGCTTCAGAACTCTCAGATTTGAACAGACTTGCGTAAGGGAGACTACTCTTTTAACAGGAGAGATATTGATGTATTTCTAATTTTTCTTCCTGCTGAAAGAAAACACACTCAAATCTAATGATCGTCGGGGTTCTTTACTGTAATAAAGCAAACCAACATTGAATATATAACTCATTCTCTCAATAAAATAAACATCATTTCCCGGTAAACCCTGAAAACTTATATTCTGAATAAAATCCTTTCCCCTTACGAAACAGAACACATTTGAGGATGCACTATTTTTAGCTCAACTTTGACGAAGTCAAATTTGAGCTATTGTCATGGCCCGTCGTCCGTCGTCCGTCTGTCCGTCTGTCCGTACGTCAACAATTGGCTATGGCTCGGGCTAGAGGTCGTATTTATGAACCGATCTATACAAAACTTCTTGTGTACCTTTGTTATGACCCTGGGACGGGAACGAGTGTTTTTAGGTGTGGTCCGAAATTCAAGATGGCTGCCAGTGGCCATTTTGTACCGATGATGCAAAAATCAGTTTTTTGTACAGAACTTCTGTATGAAAGTTCTGATTTGAATAAAGTTTTGTATAAATGTTTAGTACCATGGGATACATCACATATAATACGGGTTTTTTTCTCGTGCGTAAATTATGCAAATTAGATTGACTTTGATTTATTTAGTGTTACTTTCAGAGCTGTAAGTGCCAAGCTGCTATGGCTCGGGCTAGAGGCCGTATTTATGAACCAATCTTTACAAAACTTCTTGGGTACCTTTGTTATGACCGTGGGTCGAGAACGAGTGTTTTTGGGTGCAGTCCCAAATTCCAGATGGCTGCCAGCAGCCATTTTGTACCGACGATGCCGAAATCTGTTTTTTGTACAGAACTTCCATATGAAAGCTCTGATTTGAATAATTTTTTGTATGAATGTTTAGTACCATGGGATACATTACATATATTACAGGTTTTTTTCTTGTGCGTAAATTATGCAAATTAGGCTAACTTTGATTTATTTAGTGTTACTTTCAGCACTGTGAGTGCAAATCCCAATACGGCTCGGGCTAGAGGCCGTATTTATGAACCGATCTTCACGAAACTTCTTGGGTACCTTTGTTATCACTGTGGGACGAGAAGGAGTGTTTTTGGGTCCAGTCTGAAATTCAAGATGGCCGCTAGCAGCCATTTTGTTCAAAATTAAGTGCAATCAGATTTTTGCGCAGAACTTCCAAATGAAAGATCTGATTTGAATAAATTTTTGTATGAATGTTTAGTACCATGGGATACATTACATATAATACAGAGTTTTTCTCGTGAATAAATTATGCAAATTAGGGGTCCGGGTGGGACTTAGAAAATTTTGGACCAAAATCCGGAAATTAGTTTTTTGGTTTTTTATGCGTTTTGGTCAATTTTAAGACAAAAAAAAAAAAATTTTTTTTACACTGAAAATTTGGGGGCCGGGTGGGACTTAGAAAATTTTGGACCAAAATCCGGAAATTAGTTTTTTGTGTTTTGATGCATTTTGGTCAATTTTAAGAAGAAGAAGAAAAAATTTTAGTCTGAAAATATTTTGTTTGGGACTGAAAATTTCCACACAAAAATAATAATCTACAATGATTGGTCTTAATCTGTAGT